>VZRJ01002337.1:63023-143700 GCA_013397565.1 Ptilonorhynchus violaceus
TTATTATTATTATTATTACAAATGTTTTCTGCAAGTTCCAAATGCCAAAACATCAGGTTGATACTCATGAAACTCATTAACGAGAAATTAAATCTGACATATGTAATTTTGTGCTTCTCACGTCAGTAAAAAAAATGTTCTACCTAGAGTGCTTCAATATTGCTGGTTGTATGTAGTGATATCTTGCACTGAAAAAGAAGGAGGATGTACAACAGATTTGTTGCTGTTAATAATTTGTTCATGAAGGAAATAGGAGCCAGACATTGTCATGGGAAAAAAAACTACAAGCTTGTTTGAAATAACATAAAAAATACATAAAATGTAAATAATGAGAGATGCTGAAGGCTTTCAAGCATTTGTTCTAAGATGGGACTACACCATAACTTCTCTGAGTTTTCCTTTTAATTCCCTTGGAATGCTGAAAGGAGCTCTGCCCTTGAGATCCAGGGAACACGTCTACTGTTCACTTCTGCATTCATGTCCCCTTATGATGATAGTCCTGTGTTGGATCATCTTGGTTTTTGGGGTTGTCTCACTTATGGAAGTCAGCTCCATCTGCTGCTTCTCAATTTAGCCTTTAAATCATCCAGAGAAATCACTGTGAAGTTACATTACCACTGACTTACATACTTTACAAAGCGTCTCTGAATTGAACTTGCTCACCCTGTCCCAATCTTGGATTAAATGGTATTCCTTTAGGTAATGAGGATGTTAAAAAAGCCTTTAGACTAATTCTCTCACAAAGCCAAACCAGAAAACTAGAAGGCTCAAATCTTTTACCAAGGTCCATTATTCTCTCCCAAAGAAGAAAAAAAGAGAAAATTACTGCAATGGATTGGCTAGGATAGCTGCAGTAATGAAGACTGCAGTAACAGCTATAACAATTAATCATCTGTACAGAATCCACTACTAAGTGCAATAAATGTGCACTTCTCAGAAGACCAAAATCATTCCACAGAACCAAAGGAAACCCCAAATACACCAAAACCGTATGTGCTGCATCTCTGCTGTGGATACCGCCCATAATGTCCCAGTCATCTGTGAAAATACCATTTCACCACCATCAATATGCACTAAGGGTAAGAGAATTCACCTTTGAGCAAGCCACCTTAATCCCCACTGCAGAATATGTATTAGCCTTAATTTATTAACGGCAATCAATGTAAAAAGAGGATCCTATTGTGATAGATACTGTATAAAAATAAAATTAACAAATTAAAGAGGCATTTTTTGCCACAAACGCAGAGAAAAACTGCTAAAATGGTGAAAAATTACAAGATTGGTGCCAAGCCTTTATAGCACTTAAAAGTGACTGATTTTTGAGAGATATACTTAGGCAACATAAACAAAAGTTACAGAATAAGAAAAGGAAAAATTAGAATTAACAATTTGTCAGAGGAAGAGAAAACGACATGTCTCAGAAACTGTCTCTATCGCCTCAAAACCTGCCAGTACATTTCAGATCATTAGTATTTTAAAGAAGTATGTAAAATTAATGGTAACACATCTTCAGATCCAAACAGCATCCACCCACTAGTTTCAAGTGATGTACTTGTTGAGCACAGGAATCCAAATCACATCTGATCATATTCAGTCTACTTATATGCATAAACTACGTAAACCACATAAATATAGATAGAAATTTGTAACATTTTTCAGAAGGCATTTCATGAGTAACGAATGAAACTTCAGTTCAGTTATCTCTATCTCAGTTGTTGGATGAGTAAATAGAATGTAAAAAGAGAACTCCAAGAGTACCCTGAGGGAGGTAATATTTTCTGAGCATTGTGGTTTGCTTTGCCAAAAAAATAAAGATAGTTTTATTCTTCTAGGATTTTTTCTAGGTCCCTCACCAAAGGTCCTAGACAGATCCTCCTATAAGATCCTCCCATGAACTGATGACTGGATAACAAAGAACAGTCCAATAATCTGCTCTTGCAATGGATGAAGGACTGTGGCATCCCTCAGGAATGTGTGCTACGGCATGACTTGTTAGCTAGATGCCCAGATTAGCAGGATAAAGGGTCAACCATGAGCTTACCAAGTTTGCTAATGAAAAAATTTATGAATGGCGCCTAAAACTGAAACAATCTGTGAAAGCACTCAAAGTTTTGACAGACTAAATTCAAGTTCATTAAAAAAAAGAAATAGCGCCTATGGGAAACTCCAATTAATTATATGTGCTAATAATACACAAAAGTTTTGTGCACATTAGCAATTACTATTCAGAATGGTAGTAGGGTTATTTTAGGTATTCGTCTGAAAGTATCCGCTCAGTATGCAGCATCAGTTAAAAACACTAATGGAATTTTACAGAAAGGAATAAAAATGGAGAGAAAAGTACACAGCCAAGTAGAATCCATTTTTGCTCTGATAATTATGTGTATAGAATCACAAAATCATTAAGGTTGGAAAAAACCTCTAAGATCATCCAGTCCAACCACTAACCTAACACTGCCAAGTCCACCACTAAACCATGTCTCTAAGCACCACATCTACTCATTTCTTGAACACTTCCAGGGCCAGTGATTCCATCACTTCCTTGGGCAACCTGTTATAATGCTTTATCAGCCTTTTAGTGATGAAATTTTGTCTAATATTCAATCTAAAGCTCCCCTGGCACAACTTTAGGCTATTTACTTTTGTCCTATTACTGCTACCTTGGAGAAGAGAGTGACCCCCACCTAACTACAATCTCCTTTCAAGTAGTTATAGAGTCTAAGTTCACTCTTTCTCACCACTTATATTTATTTATAATTACCTGTTTATATGACATAGACATTAAATAATTGTATTACATTTTATTAAACTACACATCTATTTATAGGAAATTGATACTTCCAAAATAATAATTTATGTATTTAAACAGTAGTCACAAATTACTAGTTTATGTGTATTTTAAAAAATTGTTACTGTATAATCACAGTGAAACTACAAAAAGGACAGAGAATGGAAATAAGTATAAACCTTTTATGGACCACCTTTGATAAAAACTAGAGATTAAATAGAGTACAACATAAGAAGGACACAGAGCTGTTGGAATGAGTTCAGAGGAGGGACATGAAGATGATCAGAGGGGTGGAGCACCTCTCCTATGAGGAAAGGCTGAGACAGCTGGTGTAGTTGAGCATGGAGAACTTGCTCCAAGTAGACCTTAGAGCAGCCATTCAGTACATAAAGAGGGCTGTAGGAGAGCTGGATAGGGGCTTTTGACAAGGGCATGTGGATATAGGATGAAGGACAATGGCTTTAAACTGGAAGAGGACAGATTTAGTTTAGATATTAGGAAGAAATTCTTTTGCATGCGGGTGGTGGGACACTGTAAAATGTTGCTGGAGAAGTTGTGGATGCTCTGTCCTTGGAAATGTTCAAGACCAGGCTGGATGAAGCTTTGAGAAAGTTGATCTAGTAGAAGATGTCCGTGTCTATGGCAGCCGAGTTGGAACCAGAGAATCCTTGAGGTTTCTTATAACCCAAACCATTCTATGATTCTATGAAGACACTAGGAAAGAGGCAAATGATGATGACAGAGATGTCAAATATGGAAGTAATGGGGAAAGGAGGTAAACAGTAGTAATAATTTCCTATTTCTCAGAGTGGGAAAACCAGAAGGAATCGGTGAAAATATTCCTCCAAGAGCTGAAAAATGAGACGTATTCCTTATTTTACACAGTGTATTGTTCATTATGGAAATCATCCCATGATCCAAATGTTGGAGGTCAAATGATCTAAAGGTCAAATGAAATATATTGATTAGGAGAATGATCATGTTCTTTGTACTATTAATTGAAATAATTTATATTAAACAAAAAATTAAAAAGATAGATACGAAATAAAAACTGTACATTGTTTTCAAAAGGTCTGTTTCATGGTTTTCCATAAATTTCACCTCATTTGTCAAAATAGTAGAAAAACGAATTTTCCTGAACTTGTCACAAGATGTAGTCAAAATAAATAATGATTGCATCTCTTTTCAGGTTGGTCCTTATTTGTGAGTTTGACCTAGAAATTATTACAAAAACTGTATATTTTTTGGATATCAGGAAATCAGAATGGGTAATTTTTATGACTGTTACTAGGAAAAGAAGTATTGAATGCAAACATAGGTTGATAAAAGCCATTGATACAGACCATGTTACAAACATGCTTCCAGCTAAATCCAATCTGCACTGTGCAAACATGACCTCAGGAAGACACATATCTCAAGTGGTACTTTTGCTTTAAAATGAATTGACAATATTCCTTTGGTCTCTTCTAGATGAAGCAAAGTTTTTCAGGCAGTCGACCTTGATAACACAGAAGCCAAATCAGCCACACTAAAATTTAACTACTACTATTTCTGTGCACTCAGCCTTAAGTCTATCTTGTGTACTTCCACGAGCATCATCCTAACTCTGAGCTGTCAGTGCTTCCAAGATTGTTCACCACTTCCCACCTGAGCTAAAGCCTTCTCCCAGATCTGAGGCATAATCTCTTCTGGAAATCTTTGTTGATCTTAGTTCATCAGAACTAAATTACACAGAAGACCCTTACTGTCCTCACTCCCAATCCCCATGCTATTACCTCAAATATCCAACAATATGCGAACCATAAACAGTAGCTCCTTGCTGCTATAGCAAATTTGCATCATTTGGCCTCTGCCTTAAAGCGAGTACTGAAATAATTTATTTCATGCCGCAAAGTAAATCACTGTGTGCTCCTTGTTCAAAGTAACACTTAATCCAACCCTGGCCCTAGCCTGAAAAGGCTCATCAACCTCTCTGCCAGCTGGCTCCCTGTACACGCATTATCTCTTCCATGCCCTTGCAAGTCCCAGGAAGTCTAGACTAAGCCCCAACATTATTTTCTTTCGCTAACCTGGACTGTTATCAAATGCGTTTCTCTCACCAGCACTTTCTGCCAGTGCTAGATTGCAGCTGAGCTAACAGTTGTCTGGCTAGCTCTAGAGTTCTGTGTAATTCAGCATCCACTTTTGAGATGTATTTTATAACTTTTTGGACAATTGGTGGCCAAAACCCTAATTTCAGCAGTAACTCTGCCCAAATGAACCCAGTCCACACCATTTCTAAATCAGCCAGCAGTACCCCCCAGCCACCAGCATATAAAAAACACCAGACAGTCTTTTCTGGCAGTAACCCTTAGCCAAGGCTTCTCAGACCTAGCACTACAAAAAGACAAATCAACACAAATGCAATCCTAATCCAAATACCCCTAAAAGCCTCCAGACAAACATTTGTGCGATCCAACTTTATACATCCCTCATGTGAAGGACTTGGTCTCTGCAGGCAGTATGAATGAACCCTGACCTTGACACCAGGGATTTAAAAACAACATAATCATAGTCTAGCCTAGATCTAGGCTTACAATGGTTTCTCCTCCAAACCAAACCCAAGCCTAGATAGCACCCTTTGCTACCCTTTGTTTTAAATCCACTGGTCTTCGCTGGCTCCCAGCTCAGCCACAGGGTTAGGGCCCTAGCTATACAAAAATCAGCCTGTGAAGCAGACCCTAACAGACTATGCTTTGCCAGCCCCACTCTTCCCTGGAAGTCCCTACTGGTGGTTTCAGTAAGCCTATACATAATGAAATTCATATTTACCATGCTCATTGCTTTAAAGAGTCATCCAGTGATGACTGTTCTCATTACATTGTCATCCACAGACCCCATCTGACCGCACTGCTTCATCCTGCTCAATGGAGTGCAGATGCGTGACAGGAACTGACTGCTCCAAAACTCTCTATTTAGGGTCTGAAATGTATGGCATCAACAGAGGAGATGTTTTAGCACAGACAGGTGAACAAATACATCACTGGTAACACAGTAGATCAGGGGCAGCTCTGCCAATAAAGGACATGTCCCCCTGTCTGATAATACTACTCTGATATCCAGACCACAGAAAAAGACAGAAGGATTTCCAAATGAAAACAGACCTTCATTTTCTTCAGGATTATATCACACATTTTTGTTAGAGAAAAGAGCCATTTCTGTTTATGTGAATCACAATTTCATATTGAAAACATCAAAACAGAGAAATCCTCAGAATTTAGGAAAAATAGTGGGATTTAATTTTATTAGCATCCTTTTCAGGTCTTCTGTCTTTCAAAAATTAAAGTCTACAATGGAGACTTATAATCGCAAACTGTCAATATGAAAAATAAAAACATGAAAAACTCTGGTTCTTCTCTGACTTTGTGATAACACCTTTATTTTTTTTAAAAAAATACAGCTATTTTACTGTATTTTTTTTACTATTTACATTTCTTGTATAAAAAATTGCCAAGAGTTTAGCACATGAGGAATGTACCACTGACTATTACAAAGTAAAGAAATCCAGTAATTATACAATTGAGCTCCTCCAAGCATAGCATGAGGTTTCTTCTTGCAATTTTAAAGCACTCCGCATTACCAGTAAAGAAACTTAAATGTCAACTCCCACATTAAGTTTCTACTTCTGAACTATATCCAGGTGTCTAACTTGACCTGTCTGAATAAGAGCATTCAGGGTCAAGTGAAAAGGATTACAAGGATAATTCTGGAGACGATGATTCTAAAACTAGAGTTCTGCTACATCTGCAAATTCATTTAGATCTGTTTACCTAAAAAACTGCCTTGGCCAAGGAAAGTAAATCTTGACACCCAAAAAGATCTCACTTGTAAGTAAAGCTTGCTAATACCGCAGAGAAATATTTCATCTGGTTTTTTAAAGGAAGGTACTGGAACTTCAAAATCTGAAGGCAAAATAATCATGGATAAAGTAAGTATGAAAGGCAGTTGCCAAGTCTGACATAAATGAGAGGTATGCATGCATTTTGGTATTCTTATTTGTATGTACATGCTTATATCCGGCAAAATCTAATGAAATAAATATCCAGAAGTAAAAAAAACTTGTTAGAAAAAGAATTTAACAGTGTAGAAAAATATCTAAAGTATCTTCTATAGCTGTTGATTAAAAAACTGTGATTCCAGGGCAGAGAATTTTTTAGTGCCTAATCCAATGCAAAATTTAATGCTAACCTTAGAGAAGATCCTATAACCATGAAAAGTTGGTTGGGGTTTTTTTGGTGCATTTTTCTCTATCCACAAAAGACAAGAGATATGCTAATAAATTAACACCTAATGAGTCATGTTACTCTGATTTCCAGAGGTGCAAACACATAGCAAAACTCAAAATGGTTTTATCTCAATTCAGCAGTGTCTGTTCTGCCCATGCCTAGCCAACTTGTACACTCATATGGGTCAGACTGTCATAATGTACACAGGGTACTCCTCTGATTTAACCAGCACTTACCTTGCTTTGACAGAGAAGGAAACGCAAGCACTAAGGTATTAGTAAAGGTATTATGTCATAAAAGGCAACAGTGGAAATATGAGGAAAACAGTACAACCCTCCTGTTACCATTTCAGGGCCATTGGTCTACATGACCAGCTGTTTCCCACAAATACGTTATAATTAGGCTGCCAGAAATTCATAGACAGCAGGAACAACACAAAGTGAGAAACACGGTTTACACTGCACTGATGTTCACCATCTCTGTATCATCTGTAAAAGAGGTAAATGTGTTTCAGATATTTTCCATTGAACAGTATCTGTTTTAGTAAGGCATTTTCATTCTGACATTCAAAGAGAAAGGAACATACTCCTTAGTTCAGGTTTCTCCTTGTGAACCAGTTCTGAAAATTTAGATTTGCCTTTCTGGCTGCTAACATACCACGATGGGCAGGGGACAGTCTACAGGGTTCTGCTACTTCCTGAGCTAACCCATTCCAGCCCAGCCCAGCTTAACCCAGGACAATAATCTAGGACATTTTCCAGTTCATTGTTCAAACCTCTAGCTGCCAGCAGCTTAAGGTTAAAGTAAATGTCATCTACCTCTGGGGCCCATGGTGAAAAATTTATGTAGTCCTGGACATGATACAGGTTTTGCAGTTTTACAGCTGAAATCCTACAGGTTCCTTGGACCTACTGGAAAAGGATTTATTTTATTGTAACTCCCAAATGTTCATTTTCGTATGTTTGTTTTCCCACAGAATGTGTACAATGCTTCCAGCAATGTGTTTTATATTACCTGTAAGAATAGAAATGCTCTAATGGGAGGAAACAATTTTACTCTTATTGCCAGTGCAACAAAAAGCAGAACTTCAAAATGACGCCATGACTTCTCAAGCATAGTCATCCCATTTATTTTAGAGCTTGGGGACTTCACTCTTCACTCTGTTACAGTCTTCTGTGCAATTACACTAGCACAAACCCAACAAACTATGAGCCAAAGACATAGAATTTCTTTTTGCTTATCACAAAGAAAACTGCATGTCATTAATTTATATGTACCTCAGTAGGGCATATAGAAAGTGATCTGTCTTTTCTTGAAATGAGTTCATCTTTTCTTTTTAGGGCACATATTGGGCATGCCTTTCTTGACATAAATAAAGTGTCTCTCTCCTGAGGAATTTCCAGTGAGGCTTTCATCAAATATGTAACTGTAAAGAATTTCATGTAGAGTTCAAGAGACAGCCTGGACTAGGCTTTGTGATAAACATCTACTGGGAAATTACGATCTAGAAAAATCTATTTCATCTTCCTAGTACATCTTGTCTTACCTTACGTTGCTCTAAGATGTCAATGATCAATGACCCTCACCTTGATAGTAAAGTCTGCAGTGAGAGGCCCAGACATTCTTAAGATCTCCTTGTCAGGATACTTCTGGAAGTCAATGCTAGAATTTTCTACAAGGAAGGAGCCTGTGGTGCTGAGGCTGTTTTCACTCTTCACACCTTGGAGAGTCTTGGTTTCCAAATCTGACAAATAGAAAAAAATTAACAGGAAACTAGAGCATTGCAATTTGAAGTAAGTGAGAGCAGAAGAAGAAAACCAACACAAATTAGTAATATTGCAACTTTTTTCCCCATAGTTATTCACATTTTCACACTTTCCTTTTCTTTTTTCTCTTCCATCTGCTTTTTGTCTTGTTCAACCCTTAGATTTTTAGCTCACATTCGCCTCCCACCCATAGGTCATGTTTTTACTCTCTTCCAGACATACTAATCCATTCCCAGTAAGGCATATTTGCTGTTGTTTAACTCACTCTCAGTAAGTCACGCTCTTATGTGGAGCGTGACTCAGACTTTGGCCCATGAGCGCTGTTAAGTTGCTGTACCCTCTTTCAGTTCAAAGGTGGGTCACTAACCACATGTTGTTGTAGTAGACAATTAACTGAAAGCAGGATATCCAGGAAAGAAAGATCAGTATGAGAGCAATCCCATCCCCTCTCCAGAAGCAGTCTGATCCATCCCAGTGGAGCAGAAAGGGAAGGTGAGTGCTGAACCCTCCTGAGCTCTCCCTCCAGCTCTCTCTGTATTCACAGTTCCCCAAAAGTGGGCATTCACATACGGTTTCGTAGCAGCTACTTCTGATTGTCATAGTAAAAATATTAATAATTTATTAAATAGAAATCAACAGTAAGAAAGTAGATCTGTCTCATCATCTAGCTAGCCTCCCTACCCAACTCCAGACTATGATTTACAGCACGTTCACCAGTAAACGGTTTCTGACAGCTAGTTAAAAGTGACAGTGCATTTCATCATGAAGGATTGCAAAGCTGCAAGCCTTCCACATATATTTATGAAATTATGCACAAAACTTTCTCCAACACAGCAAGGCAACTAAGGCATACTATTCGTCTATGATGGAGATTGTTTTTATTTGCATGTATTAAGTTGCTAATTAGAAGATAATTGCAGTAATTAGACTGCTTTTCATGATGGGTTAAGGGAATTAATTCATCAAGGAAGTTGCTGAGGCAGTACACTAAGAATTTGCACTGTATTAATGAATTCCTTGGTCTTCAGTAAGACCAGTCTCTTCCTTTGTGATGCACTTGGCCATCTATTTATTTTTGGACAAGGCTGCATGCATCAGGAATAAAGATGGTTTTAAGACTTGTGTATATATAATCAGCCTCATGTTGACTTCTCCCACAAACAAAGTTCATAGGGCAAAAGACTCCCTCCCTTTGCAACTGATTGTAGCTCATACATATATAAAATCCTTCGGTGGGTGTACAGAAAGATTCATGAAGACATCTGAAACAAGAAAGAGATATATTTGGACTTATTCTTGTTTACACAGTGCAGTTAATCTAAATCTCAACCAGTGACTTGGGCAGACGTTGCTGATTCAAATTTTTTTGTCGTGAAATGTGATATGACCTGAGTGAAGGCAGCTTTAGATCAATCTCTCCAGCTAAAATCTCATTTCTCTCTAAGCTGTCTTATAGTTGACTTTCACGGAAACAATAATAAAAGTACGAAATTTTTCTACCTTGCAAGAGAACATCTATATTGGAAGACAGGAGAGAAAGGAAGAGTGCAAATCATGTACTGGGAAAGTAATAACAGCCATACTGGAGCAGCTCAGAAATACCCAAAGGGCCACTTAAAACTGAGCTAGAGGCAGCATTTGAACTTTTAACAAAAACATAATATATTTTTTCTTGGTTTATAACCTATAATTTGCTGGTCCTTATTCACAGCTTTAAATCTGAAGAACCCACTGCTTTCTCAACACAAGCAGGGAGCTTAGTACAGGACTGATAAACTATCCCTTATTTTGCTACCCTGTATAAATTCTTTGGGTGAAAGAAAATATGAAGACAGTGAAATGATCTGGTGTTTCAAACCCTTGCTGGCACTCACGTTTGTACCTACACTCATGTTTGCACCTACACTGACAAACACAGGAGACTTAGCTGGTCCGTGCTGCTGAAAAGTCCTGAAGACTTATGGAAAAGGAGAAGGGTAGCCCTAGTTATCTTGCAATAATTTGTGCTACTGAGAGATCATGCAGGACAGTTTGGTTTTATTTCTGACAGTAAATCACTTTTACTAACACTCTGATATTCATTTGCTGCTGATGAGAAAGGGAGCAGCTTGTGAGCAGCTACTGCACTGGAAGATGAGAGAGAGGGATGCCAGGAGCTTCTATTCATGAAATAAATGGATTTGCCTTCAGCTCTTGCAGAGTAGTCTCAAATCCTGAGACTCCTCCCAGAGAAGAGGGATATACAGCTGCTGGAAAACACAGATGAAGCAGGAAAGTGTTGAAGCCAGCAACTGATGGGCTAGGAGCACTCAGTGGTCTTAACTCCTTGGAGCAGTATCTCTGCTAAGGAACGTGGTTTCATTTGTGCACGTGGTTTCAGATCTTTAGACTCTGATTTTGTGTGTGTGTGCATGTGCACAGTGTGAGCGCGTGTGTGTATCTAGGACAGAGAGAGGTTATCATAACAGAAATGTGTTAAAGTCATGAGCAGCTTGATGGCCGAGCTCAGCTGGAGGGAAGCTTATACTTTACCGTCCTCAATATTTCTTCACTCCGTGGTATATATTTTATTAATTTTAAACAAAAGCACTCGACACCAAGGGAGCCAGCCAAAGGATAAGCAAACAGAAATAACTGAAAAATTATGGAGGGGCAAAGAATTCTGCACTGTTGGCCAAGGTCTGCTCTGAAAAGAGTGTGTACCACTGAGGTAACTGGGTCTGAGGAGAACTTTTGAGGGTAGGACTCATCTGTGTGTTGAAATCAGTGATCTGAGACCAGACACCACAGTGTAAACAGAGCACTGCAGATTGCCAAGGCTCCCTTAAACAAGCGTACACTAACTTCTTCTACTTACATAAATGATCGGGTCCTTTCAGCACGAGGCGAACTTGCCTGCTTCCATAGGGAATAGCAACCACTGTATCATCCACTGTGGGAAGGCAAAAATGCATGGAGTAAATAAGCAAAGAAACTCCCATCTGTTTTGAAATAAGCACTGAGATAGGTGTTTACAAAACAGTCAAAAGAAAAGCCTTAGGACCAACTAAAAAACTCTAAGAATTATGATTAAAAATCTGAAAAAAAGCACTTGTCAAATGTGGTAAGAACCTTCTGCTTAGAAGAATCCAAACCTGTTGATTTTATCCATAACTCCTTCACAACTATTTATAGTTTTCATGAGTAACTAATAACATTCTGTTTCATCACAACCACTCCACTTAAACCTCTCAAGTATTTTGAATTGGCGTTTGTGGTGAAGTAGAGAAGCATAAACTTATTCTGATGTTTAACCAGAACGGCCTTCCCATTTTTCACCTGACTCTCTCCCACTTAAACTCCATAGCTTCTCCATGATCCTGCCCATGCTATGATCTCCAGCTGTCTCAGATACGTCATCCCTTTCACACCTTTTATTTTAACGACTACAAGTGCTATAATTCTGCTTCCCTTTCCACACTGCTAACAGAAAGCCCCTGAAAAAACAGAAGCCCATTAGACTGTCATGTAAACACGTCTTAAAGTAGGATCTTGCACCTATGAAGCCCCTGGGAGTTTTGCCAACTGGATTTAAATTGAGGTGTGAATTAAAATGTAGGTCACATGCAGCCGTGAAAGTTAGTTAGACCAGCATTTCTAAAGAGGCAGCAACCTCTGCCTGAATGGAGGGAACAGAGATAGGAAGGAAAGGTGTGGAAAGATGACAGAAAATGCTGTACCTGGGTCATGAAGTGGTGGGCCCAGAGAACACTGACCTGGACTAACCAGCATGCTTCATTTACATTTCCCTGTCCTTTCTGCCGCCTGCCCATATAACTGGAAGCTGGGAAAGAAGAGTATGCATGCCCAACAGGATTTTTTGGAGGAGTGAGAAGGTGGTAGACGTGAGAGAAACAAAATCTCTTTCACTATCTATTCATTAGAACTGCTCACATCTGTGTCATGAAATGCCTGCCGGCAGGAGCTACAACTCTGCTCTCAAAGCAATGTGTTGCTTTGTCAGGTAAAGCTAACTCAGATAATAAAAGCGTTTTATCTTTGAATCAAACATATGAGCTGGGGCCTTACATTTCTGACCAGGCCAAACTGAGATAATGGTTGGAACCCAGCTAAATCAGGATGCTCACTTACCAGCCAAATAGTTTTTAATGTTGTCATTTTACTTCAAAAAGTGAAGAGTCAACAAAGAGAGGAAACACTACAAGAAAGAGGAACTTTTAAGCAATACATTCATTCATCCAATACATTAATTCATCCAAACCTATAGTATCTCAAAACTCTGAACTAGACCCCTCTTAAATTTTAAATACTGTAATGCATCATTAGAATTACTGACACTCTTACATTGTAGAGTTTTATGGGATGAAATTTTCATACTTTTGTGGTCTCTTAATATCACAGGTGGAAAAGTAAGCAGTCTCTCTGAGTGACACAGAAGTTGTGTGGACATAAAGACCGTTCAAATTTTCAGGCGTTTTTGAACCACGACTCATTTTCAATGCGTTAAATACATGTTCTGCTCACAAACATCTCTAACATTACATTGATTAGTAAAGCTTGGAATCTTTCACGTCTATACAGAACTCAAATTTTCTATTTGGAAAGACAAATATTCAAGTTCTAAAAAATTCATTAAATATTGATACTCCAATACTGTTTTATTGGTACCCTTCTGACATTCAGATTCAAGATATCCAGTATTAGAAATACATTTTATCTATTTTGGGGAACAAAATACACGAGTATGACATATCATTTAGCTGTATATGTACAACATTTTTTGGAATGAGTTTGGAAAAACAGTAAGTTCAATTAAAAAAAAAATTAATGGCCTTTTTACAAGTCTTATTTAAAGACACTCCCATGTCATTTTTATATTTGACTGTCTTTCAGTTACAAGCTGTGTGCTGCAGAGCTAACAACTCACTGACATGTCACAGAAAAGCTGGAGAGTTCAAAGATCACATGAGCTTATATTCTCAGCATGTATCTTCTGCCTCAGGGTATTGCTAGGACTGTATTTCACCTGATCTTGTAGTTGCTCTCCATTTGAAATCCTAGCACGCTCCATGTGAAATGCAAAGCTCAGTGGGATTTATGCTTATCAGAGCGCTTCCTGCTTTCACAAAGCAGAAGTAGGGGGGACTGAAGGATAATTTCCTGAGGTTAACAGTGATAAGAACAAGACATTTCCTGTGAAGAGACGTGAAAGCAAGTATGGTAACATTTAGTCACAGCCCTCTCCAACAATAAGCAGAGAGACAGATTGTTGAGCAGCTGCCTGGAACCCTCTGAGGAAAAGACACAAAGTGCTCTAACAGGTGGTTGGTTTTGTCTGGAGACCATGCATAGGGAAGCAAGGGAGAGTGCCAGATAACTGAGAGGACAGTGGTGGAGGGCTGTGAAGAAAGGGCAAGGATTTAGGCAAAAGTTAAATGCCTACGTACGTACATCAGATTCACACGAGAGATCAGTTTCTTCTAGTTTTGGATTTTCAATTTCGATTTTGTCCAAATGGTCTGTCAGTTCTCATGATGAAAAATGGCGTTCTTTCTATCTCCTCATTACTACTGATATTCAGTGGAAATTTGGAACCCCATCTATTTTTGACAATCGCGGCAAGAGTAATTAGGTAAATATCTATACAGCATAACAATTTCTACAATTCTCTTTTAAAAGTAATCTAGCTCACTCGTAGATGTCAATCTTTCTTTAGAGAAATACCAGCTTTGCATTAGATGATCAGCAGAACCCACAACTTTTGGGACCAACTCTCTAGATTCTTGGTGAATACAAAGAAGCCTGCTTCAGTGCAGCTTATTTTCATAGGAAGGACATATACTCTTCCCCAAAGAAGATATTCTGATTAAAAAAAAGAGAAAGATGCATCTTCTGCAGATTTCAAAAGAACTACCCAACCTTAGGACTAAGAGAAAAGAATATTTCTGGAATGAATAAAGGTTTCTGTAGCTTTTTTATTCATAGTCTTACGAAAGTATAGACACAGGTGCTTGTCTTTCTCATAAAAAGGTAGGCAAGAATTCAACGTCACACTACCTCCTGCCCTGCTATGTTTTTGTTTCTGAGGCCACTGGGAGATGTATACTACCCCTATAAATAGTGAGGAAGCTGTTCCTGTAGCAAGTGCTAAGTGTTTAAAAGCTCTATGAATTTCTTTCTAGTACTAGCCTTCTCTTATGCCTTTGCATGATATAAACAGTGTGGAGAAGGGAACTGGATGTGAGCACCAAGAAAAAATTAAATCAATATGATGAGCTCAAGACTGTGCCTGGAGTGGTTTTGAGATATAAACAGCTTCAGAAACTATTGGGACAGCACAGGAATAAAGGTCAACTGTCCAATTCCCCTAGCACAGTCCTCAAAATTGAGTACAGTTCTTTGTTAGGGAAACAAAAATCTCAAGCGAACCCAAAGAACTCCACCGCTGATATCTGGTGACTGATACACATTCCCCTTCTAATTTTCCTAATGTTGCATGGCAACATGCATGGCAATCTGGCTCATATTGGCTTTTAATCCCTTGTTCAAACCACAGATAAAGCAGACGTAATTCTGGAGAAACAGGATTATTTTATAAAGATGAATTGAAATTTAGCTACCCACCAGTGAATCCAGTCATTTGAATGACTGAATAAATAAAATGAATCAGGCCCTGATGTTTACAGTGACAAATAAGCAAGATGCTGACACAGACAAAGGGCCAACAGTGTTGGGGAGGATAAATGCAGAAAATGAACACTACAGATTTTTAAAAGCTTTTCAACATTTAAAATCTCAAATTTTCACAGTATTTACATAAATCATTTGAAAGCAAACCTCAGAAAGAATTCATATTAATTCCCACATGTGAAGGGGATCCATAACTATGTCTTTACCATTGTAAAAACTCAATTTAAAGAAACACTTACTTTTGATAGATTCAAAATCCATGGTGTTGCATAACAACACGTATGTTTACAGCAGGGAAAGGAATAATGCCACATGGTTTATACACAGTGCATAAAAACCCTACAATTATCTGCATTAGCTCTGAATACCAATTATATACAAGAAAATGTGTCTGAAAAATCCAGTCTCTAACACTTTTTCATGTTTGTCTCAGTCTAAGACTGTGCTCTCTGCCATCTGCTCTACTACATATCTATCTATCTATCTATCTATCTAAAACATTCTTTACATTTAATAGGAAACCATTGGGAGTAGGTACTGTATTTTACTAATATTTTAGTACTGTGCATAATATATTAGTGCCTTTATCCTCAGTAGAGAAGAGATGAACACCTTTTTACCACAAAGCAACTGAAAAACAATTAATTGCTCCTACAGGAAAAGACATTTGCCAGAAAAGTTCACAAACACTATTATGCCTCAAGTAGCCCAGAGATTTCCAAATCTGTTCCTGCACATTGCAGGAAAGTTAACAATGAGGTGAAATTCCATTCCTAAATCTTTGTGAATTATTTTCTTTGTCCTCTAATATACAATTCCTTCCTTCCTTCCTCTCTTCCTCTCTTCCTCTCAGTCAGCAAACAGGTAGCCAGAGGTGCACTGTGCCATCTGCTGCTCTGCATGCTGTGCTCCATACTGATGCAGTTACTCTTTGACAGAGAGCAGCTTTTGTAAAATGCACTTCTTCCTACTCCTCAAAGAAGCAGAATGCTATAGGAATCCACAAGACACACACTGTCTTCAGCAGATATTGCACAGCTGTTTGAATCTTTGAGATCATGTGCTATTCACCACTGGGAAAAGTGCTCAAGAATGGCAGAGTTGGTCTGATTAAACTCTAAGGCTGGGGGCAGGTTTGCAGGCTAGCACATGCAATTCCTTAGGTGTGTCTACACAGGCATGAAAGTACACCTGCCTTTTAATCCTTCCTTCAAACTGACCAGGCGTGCCTTATCTCTCATCCCAGAAGTTTTATAGCTCCATCTGTGGTGCTGTAAACAGGTTGAAAAACCTGTCTGGGATTCAGGATAAACTAACCCTGTCACTGAGGCACACTAACGCTACTTTACCACTCCGGTTTGAAGCCGGGTCAGCGTGCAGGAAAAGCTGTGTTTGTCTGCAGGCATCTCTCATGCCCATGTAGGCACTTTCTGACAACTTAGGTTCCTCAGTCCACCACAGAACTGAGTCACCATGCTGAGCATGCAGGCACGCACGATGCGAGCACAGGCCTTGGAGAGAGCACTCTGCCAGATTGGCACCACCAGCCCCTCAGGGTTCCCCTCTGCTGCAGAGCAGCATAAACCACTCTGTTCAGAGCAGTGTGCACTAAGTCTTATGCCTAGCCAGCTAATACAGCCAGAGAGGCGTTGGAAGAGCCACCCCTTTTTGCTCTCCTGCTCCTCCCAAGCAACTAGCTAGGTGAGGTGGGGAATATACTGATGACACCTTTCCACAATCATCTGTCCACCCCCACAACCTGACCAACAGCCTGAGCAAGTGTGTTTTAACCCAAGAGGCAAGCACCTGTGGGACAACCAGACTGACCATGATCATTCAGGCACCTGAGAATGTGCAGGGTGAAATCCAGCTTGCAAGAAATGAGTACTTCACTAAAAGGGGAAGGTGACACTTTACCAGAAGGAACAGCTTACGTTTACTTGCTGAGAGCTGGGACTTATACTGGCCTCGAACCAGCCGGCAGGTGGACCCATCTCCATTGCAGACCCCACAGTTATCTTCCTTGACAGCACTTCCCAGCTGGTGGTCACAGCCAACAATCTGGCAAGAAAGAAAGATAAGCAGTTCAACATGAGCACCTACCAACTGACTGCTCGATCCATCTCTGCAACTAATTACTCTAAATTTCTCTCTTAGCATCTCTAGAGGGCCATGAAGTACCTTAGCAATGAAAGAGGCTGAGCAAATCTGGCTGGGAGCGTGCACTGAAGTCAGGCGTGAGATAGTGAACAGATTAGTACTCAAAGGCTTTTGCAGTCCAGAGGAAGAAAAGAGTATTGTTGGAGGTGGTTATTTTAGAGCATTGTGAACATTTCTTGGTCAGAGTCCTATCAGAAATTGCACTTCTTAGAGTTTCACAAAGAAAAATGCCTGAAACAGATAAGAAGACAGATAGGAAGCAGACAGATAGATAAAAGTAAAGAGCAGCATAGATCAATAGTAGCATGGCTCAGTGAAATTTTACCTGCTATGCAGCTGGAAAAACCATGTGGTTTTAATTATGTTTGACAATAATCCCATTCCACACTGTCAATGCCTGTGTTCAGACATTGTAAAAGATCTGACAAAGAAGGATAGAATGATTGCAACAAAAGAACTGAGAATCAGAAATGCAATTACCTGCTCTGAAATTGGCTTTATGCCTATATGTAAATTGTTACATTCAAAATTTTAGGAGTTGAATACATAAACTAGGTTTCTCAGTTTACAAAACCCCCTATAATTCCTAGGAGAATAAAATAGAAATTCATCATTAAGTACATTTAAAGTTAATTAATGGAATGTAAGTTTATTTAATACAGTGTTAATGTAGGCCTTTTTTTTTGAACTTTGAGTTCTGCATCCAAGTTTTGAATTTTGCACATGAATAACTGAAATCCAAGAAATTAAAAAAGTTCTTACAGTATTATAATTACCTTTGTTAAGTACTAGAAAATTAAAGGCCTTCTAGCATTCTGGCAACCAGAGTAAGCAATGAACAAATATTTGCCTGTAACTTCTAATGAGTTTGTGTTAAGAGTCTTAGCCAAACAGTATATATAAACAAAGGGAATTTTAAATAAAATACTTGTTTCAGCTTTAAATTTCCCTGCATTTCTGAGTTTCAGTTAAATCAGAGAGCTGGGTCCTAGAAAATGATGAGGGCAAATAGGGCACTTATCATCAAGGTTCATAAGAGCTGTGTGTGTAACTTGCCCATTTAAACATTCACACTAATATTTCTTATTTGTGCAAACCTGAGTCTGCAGAATTACACATCTCTGCTAGGGTGAGATGTACTTCTCAGTTTGACACTTTTTCTTCATTTCCCTATGAAAACGCAGGCTTTAATAACCAGTATTTACTTTCAGAAATTCAATTCCCATTTCTAACATTATTTTATGGTGGCACAATAGCCATTTCCTTGATTATCTATCATATTGACAATATAATGAATTTAATTTATGTCATTATAGACTTAGATTCAGGCTTGATGAAAGCTATCATCAAATTTCCTTTATTTTACCTACTTCCACGTCAGAACCGGGTCAAGCCCCCTGTGCTTATGCATTATATTATCATGCCTCCAGGGGAATTAATGAGGCCTAAAGAAGTAACAGTCATACATAAATGATAGGTTTCCCTGAAAACCTAGTCATATCAAGACTGCAACAGACATTTTAACACATCAGAAACACCACAACAAATAATGGTTAGAAAGCTGAAGCGAAGATAAGAGCATCTTGACTGTCACTACTCCTTACAGAACTTCCAAGTGCAGATAATACAAATTGTATCCATGGTACCATGTAAGATTTACATGGGTTTTTTTTTCTGAATAAGAATATCCCTACAGGAGCTGAACCACCTTCAATATATAGAGACTGGTATGCTTTAACTTCCATGAGAGCCCTTGTGTAGACAAGATGGTAAAAAGAATCACTTGCATGATCTGAAAACTATATGACAATGCCTACAAATTAGATTTTCCTTCTAGTGCATTAGAGATCACTAGCACTCACAGCGAGAAGGGTCCTGCCGGGAGGGTCCCAGATAACAGAAGAAAGGTCAGAATTCCCTTTCGTATCTGCTCGTTTTATACTTGGTATTGATTTTACACTCAATAGCTCACTTTAGAGCAGTACACAAATCTACATGCCTTTGCCTATTTTGAAACAAATATGTGAACTGCTTGGATATAAAATGGGCTGGATCTTAAATCCAGGTATGAGGTAACCAATTTCAAAAAACAGCATTTACTACTTTAAAGCATTTTTAACTTTATGAATCATCAGCTCACACGTTGCCATGGGCTATACCCTCATTAAAGTTAATTTATAAACTGAGCAATTTGGAGCAAGGTCACAACTTGTAGAGGAAACCACCAGGAAAATCTCAGGTGTGAAAGGAAGTTATATTAAGGTTTGTTTCTTTTTTTTGAGTTGAACAGTCATTACCAGTGTACAGCATAAAATATTTCTTCTGCTGAAATGCTGTATTTCAAATGGAAGTATGAGCAAACTGGAAGTATGGAGACCTCTGTGAATACTAACACTTCTGTGGTATGCACAAAATGTGTATGAACCTTACTGTACTTTGGAGTGTCTCAGATAATTTTATGCTATTAAAAGTTTTGATGAAATTAAATGCATTTCCTATTTCTCCCCAAGGTCTCTGCAGAGATTTTTGCTTTACTCTGTTCAATTATCTATCTTAATAGATATGCAGAGCTCTGGGAATATGTATGAAATGTTCATTAAATTATGAGCGATTAAATAATGCTTGAAATAAAAAACATTCCCAAGTTCACTGCTTTTTTCTTTTCTTTTTTTTTTCGCTACCTAGGGAAATTCTTCCATCTTTTGAAGGTAATTACATGCACTAAAAAGGTTGCTAGTGTTTGCAAGAGAGTCACTGGTGCTTTAAAATGGAAAACACTACTCCAGATCTCTTATATTAGTTTTAGTAGCTCTTATATGAAAACATTTTACAGGCTGGACTCTTATGAAAGCAAAAGATCAGACAAGGAAATACTAAAGTGCTCCTGAAAAAACACACAATTCATGAGAACAGTATCTTTTGTCTCGGAGCAGAAGAAACAGAAGTTTGGCTGAGTTGAGATGAGAACATGTCATTTCCATAACATTATTTTCACTCATCAAGGCTGCAGAGAATTCACTGAAAAAGATTACAGAATGGGTGAAAATATGTGTCCACTCCCCCAAAAATGTGCAGAGGGTTAGCAAGAACAGGAAGACAGTATTGTTTCTTTCAGCATCCACCCACGCATGAACAAAACACAATGGGGAGGTTTTACAGAGGCTGTTATCAGAGATGCCAAAGATGCAAGACACTAGGAGAGGCCAGCTATTAAGAAAAGTAGATTCACTTGGTATGCAGAGCTGGAAAAGTCTGCCAAGACACTGACCTATGGGCATACTCATTTGACTAGAGGTGGTTGAGGACCTTGTCACGAAAATAAGCATCATGGAAGGCACTGCTTCATCAGCTTGGTAAGCAAAGAAAACAATAAGGATATTGTATCTCCAATATACAGCTCAGAGTAATGGTTTTGGGGGCACAGTTTGAAACAAAATATTGACATTTTTGAATCAGATGTCTGGGGAATATTTCACTCTCTGAAAAGCTTTGAAATGTCAACTCCTTGTCTTGGTTTGAAACTGGAACCAATGCTGAAGTTCTGAAGTTTCTGTAGGATAGAAAATTCCCTTTACGATACATTCTAGTTCTGATCTTAATATATCCTGGAGGGTTTAGGGAGATGAAGACTTTTTCACTCCAGAAAGGTCTGGGAAGGAAGCCCCCACCAGGAATGAAAATGGATTGCTACAACAAATTGTCCCTGGAAATGTTCTGAAGTAAGCAGTTTTCATACTCATTTCTATTACATGTTAAGCTTCCTCCCCTTAAAGCAGGGTAATGAAGCACAGAGTTTCCACACTGAAATCTTTTGAGTTTTGAGTTGCTGAAGTGTGGTCAGAGGTTTGAACTGCAGATTGTTACCACACAAAATGTCAGAAGCAGCTTCATTAAGTTCCCTGATGATCTAATCCAAACTCCATTAAAATCAAGAACACGTACTTATAAGTTTGATAAGCTTTCGATGAAGCTTTTGTACATTTCTAGAGGTGCTTCCATGAAGCTCATTGCTATTGTGGTTAAATGCCCTTGAAGCGCTGAAAGCAGATTATGCAAAGCTCTGGATGTCTCTCAGTATATGGAAGATGTCAGCCATGTAGTACCAGAGTGAGAAAATCACATGTGAGTACCAACTCCCTGCCCAGCTATTCTTTACCACCTCTAAAGCCAGCTGATTTTTACTCTCCTTATGGGCTTAGCATAAAAAGTCTAGCAACAAAAATCCAGAATAATAACAGCTAATCCCTAGTTGGCCAAGCCGGTATTGTTTTCTGGCAGAAGGTACCACAGTTCTGCTCAGAGGTAAAGATTCCATATTACATTTTAGGCTGAAGTCCCAGACTCCATGCTGAGTTTGATTCTCCCCCTCCCCCCCTGCACACACTTACTCCACTGACAGACCATGGGTTGACAAAACAGAAAAATAGGGATATTTCTGACTCTGAGACACATTAGCAAAATAATTTTCACAGGACACTGCAAGAAAAAGGATGGTTATCAACTTAGCTGATCAACGCTTGTATGTAGTTTAAAGGCATCAGGCTGAAAGTCCCACAACAGCAGTTGGAACTAAATCATTGTGTGCGTGCATGACTGTTATGTGTGCATGTGTTCCCCTTGTGGACTTGAACTTTGGCTCAGTTTAGCAGATTTTTCCAGAAATAAAACTGGACCAGCAATGACAGGTTCTGCTCCAGCCCTGCTAGCCTGGAAATGCCCTGAAGTAAGAAGTTTTCATAATAATTTCTATTCAGTATTAAGAAACCCTGGGCAGGAAATAATGTAATAAAGCAAGCTTGCAAATCTAGCCAATTATAAATAAATCTCTCTGTTTTTCAAAGGGCATGTCTGCAGTTCAAAGAAGAAGTTCTGAGAATCTGAAAAAAACAAAGTTGTCCTTCACATAGATACTAATGTGGGGCTCAATGCGGGACTTGTGTTGACTGCCACTGCTCAGTTGAAGAACGGTTTGGATCAGAGCCATCATTTCAACTGGGTTCAAAATCCTGTTTTACAGAATCTGCATGAAGAGCTGGTCTACTCTTCAAATTACTGTGAACAAGCTTGAGCCTGTACAGCAAATAGGGTTTGGGCTGGTGTCTGTGACACAGGGACTTGCAGCTCCTGCTGAAGAGGTACCTGCCCTTTAGAGCACTGACACCTTGAGAGGACATTTTGCAGCCCCAGCGTTTTCTGGCACAGCCTCACAACATTATCCTGTGACAGGCAGCCTTGACCAGCACCAGGCACTAGGCAGGACTCCCCCACGTTGCCAGGAACTCAGGTGCAAGTACACCACAATCAACCATAATTGAAGACCATAAAACAATTCTCACAATGGCAAGGCAATTTGTAACTATGCTCGTAAGAGCAGGCCCAGTGACATGTGCAATCAATGTACTTGCTTGGAACTTGAGTCAAATGTATATTGCAATTGTTCAGGCAGTGCAAAACCAGTAACTGATGAGTAGCCAAACTGTTACATACAGCCACTGAAGTGGCTAAGATACACCTTCCAACACGTGAAACGTGGCTGGCCAGCTCGGTGATTTGTCGCTGCTTGTTGCCTTACCTACCACTGATCCACTGCAACCAATCTGCAGATCCCGCTTGGTATCTGCCCCATCATTCTCAGCTAGCCAGAGGTCTCTGCTATTACTATTTTTACACCAAGATCAAAACCCTTGTGTAACCTCACTCAACCAGCACAGCAAACACAATACATTGAGAATCAATGATTCAGTCAAAGCTCTAGAAGCAAACACCAAGCAGCAGGAGGAACTCAAGAGAAATTCCTATTTCTTAATTTTCCCTCAGGGAAAAAAATAAATGTAAACTCGTTCTGAAACTACCCTTGATTTAAAAACTAGCAATTAAATCAATTTTAAATCTGCAACTTCTAAATGAGGATTATAGACGCACTAAAATCTTGGATGTGAGGAAAAGGCAACTCCTTACATGCAAATTTAATTAGGAGGAATCTTAAAACATAAAAAAAAAAGATTGTACTTTTCAGGTTTACTCATATATAACCAATCAATTTATTGGGTGGGCCACCATAGGCGAGTTCAAAGATGTGGGAACAAAGCTCTCTCTAGTTTATTCTCTGATACAGAAATACAGAGTTTACATAGCTGCTGCTATGTAAGAGGCAACATTTAAACAGAATTAACTTCCAAGAGTTTATAAACAGATGACAATAGGAAGAAAAGAAGCTTTTGTGATTATTCATATAAACTTACCCATTTCATTCACACTTTTCTTTGGTTTTGACTACATTTAGGCTCACATATCCATATTCTGCTAGAGTAAAAATGACTTTCTGCCTTATTCTTACATGCTTGTGTTTTTATTGATGGAGGAGAAAAAGAAAACACCCTGACTTTTCTTTTAGCTGGTGCTCTATAGCAGGTCATTACTGAAATGCTTGCTTTTCTCCAGAAGAATCACATCTATTGTCTGGATATCTTAGCATTTCCAGGAGAGAGATTTGTCAGTTTTTGAAGAATATTAAAATACTACACCAGAAAGTGATTGCAAAGGTCATTATAAGACAAATTTCAGAAAGGCAGCTCTCCCTCAGCTTCCTTGTAGCAATGTGTTTTAGAAACCAAGAGTAAATTCTGACTGCTGGACTCGTTCTTTTCTCCTAGACCATGAAACACTAATTGTAAAAGCATTTAATTGGCACTTGTGACACATTACATTTGACTGCAATTCTTTGTGAGCTCTGGTGACTTCATGACATGGTTGAAATTGCTACTCAGACCTCTCTTCTGTTGGGTATACAGGCTTCTTTTGTCGGCAGGAGTCGGTCCTCTGTCGGCTGGATCAATGTGGATCCAGCTGCAGAGCTTTGCTAATAACAATGCCAGCACAGACTTTCTGGTGCTTCAGGCGGTCACTTAATCTGTGTAATCAAGAAACAGGCATCTCTCACAGTTCAAATACTTGAGAGAGGCTACATGTCCCCAAGCTACTGCTAAAAGAGCTTAGTTAGTTTATGTGATATTCCAGCCCGCTGCTCAGTGTGTAAGAAGAGTACACGCAGGCCCTATGAGAAGACATTTAGGAGGACAGAGGAAACTAGCTAAAACACCTGCAAAACACCTGTCCTAGGTCTTCACAATAACTGGAATTCTTGGCAAGGTCTTCAGTGAGAACCACAAATCTGTTTAGCTGAGAACTCTCAAAACTGCCCAGCCAGTGCAGACTTGCCATCCTCACACAGCAATAAAACCTCTGCACCACTCTACACAACTCAGGCTTTTAGGTGTGCTAAGGAAACACGTGGGCACAGATAACTTCCTGGCAACTGTAAGAGAACCCTTAGAAGTTCCCAAGCTGCTTTTTTGAATTTCTTATTTTTGCCAAGCCTCCAAATAACAATGGTCTTCCCTCCCCCACCAGTAAAGGGGGAGCTATGAGTGCTGCTGGTCAAAGACTGACGCACAGTAGAAAAGTTGGTCAGCTTTGGAGTAACAGCATGTATTGTTTCTTCTGAAAGACCAGAACAAAGTATCTCTCAGTGGTGCCAACCTCTCTTGGTCCAGAAAGTAAAAAACTGATAGCTCACTTCTATAATGCAAATGAAGATTCTTTCACACAAAAAAAATAACCCCTTTTCCTTTCCACTCTCCACCACAAAAATGTTGCTATCTGGCATGATGATAGCAATTCAAGCATTTGGCTATTACTCTTATGAATCTTTAGGTTCTCCACCCCAATCCTTTCTGTGTGCTGGAAAAATGTCATGCTGGGGGAAAAGCCACTTCTTTTGTCTCAGAAAAACTGATACTCATCAACAAGAAAACAAACTTACAACTTGCTATCTGCAGAACATGAGGTAGGTGAGCATAGAGAGTATAAGACAAAACATTCAAACAGCAATTCAGTCATTCAGCCTGACACAGTTCAAAACCACCTGACCATCAGAAATGAAGAATTCAGTACTTTTTGAAATGTTATCTCTGCAGAAGACATCTAGCTTTCAATGGACTATAAAAAAAAGGGGGGGAGGGGTTACAAACAGGAGCCAGAAATAACAACTACACAAGACTGAAGTCCCAGCACTATGTAAATGCCTAGGCATTTTTTCCTCAAATGCACTCGTTTTTTAACCTGATTTCTTGTCTACAGTCTTGGTAGAAGAAAAAGGTTATTATTGGAAGCTGTCATGGGGGACCACACGCCTCTAAAAATAATACAAGTTGGTGGAAACACAAATGATGCCTGTTTGCAGAGAATTAATAGAACAAAGGCCATTCATTTCTCTACCTTATCATGAAATATGACAATGACAGGCACTTTTAGTCCTCTTGTGTGAGTAAAAGACAGAAACACAGGTAAAAATCTACTGGATGTTACTGTCTCAGCATTTTCACAGTTAGGTAACATGTTGAAGTAAAGTGCAGAAAAAAAGGATCTTGTCAAAATCAGCACGTGATCCTCATTGTTACTGGTGCTAAGGGAGGATGACAACAGTCTCTAATATTAGACTAATAAATGTTGCAGGATGGAAAAATGCAGGCCATTTTCTTCCACGGCTTCACACAGGGCAGGATGGAGTCCTGGTCTTCTCATTTTTCAGAAAAGGAGTTGACTAGAGAGGTCTAAGGAAGGCATGCAAAAAAATCAGATCCCAAGCTAAGGAATGACTAGAAGCAGCCATAGGACAAGCCGCAAATTCCTGCAGGTATGCCCCAAGTCCATCCCACATGGACAGCTGGGGCCCAAGGCAGTGTCATGAGCCTTCAAGAGCCTGCTGAGGTGACCACCTAATCTTATTTTCACCTGTCTCATGCAGGTTTACTGTGCCAATGAATACAACGTCCATGCACCAAACACCAAACATGTGACACTGTTATCCTTATTAGCTCTATATTTTGGGCTGAGCTGGAAACAGGAAAGGATGTGTGCAGCAACACTTTGTACATGGAAGGGAGAAAGAGAAACTCTCCATCCTGAAGTCATGATACACAGGAAACATAGCATAGTCATCTATTTAAAGCAGAGCAGATTTTTCCTCTCTTCTGACATTATGCACCAGTCTGTGTAGCCTCTGTCCCTGATGAAAAAATTAGAAGCATGCNTACTGGTGTATATACACAGTATATACACAGTTCTATTCTATCATGGAATAGAGCTATGGACTAATTTGGGTTGTAAGGGATCTCTAAAGGTCATCTAGTTCAGCCTCCCTGCCATGGGCAGAACACAGAATCAAGAAAAGACCTCCAAGATCAGCAAGTCTGACTTCTGACCAACTAGAGGTAACTAAAGGTAACTAAGCTTGTTAGCTGACTTGAATCCACTGTGCAGCTCAGCATAAAAAAAGTCTTAGGAATCAATAAATTAGAAATTTTTTAAACTACCTCTAGTAGTACTTGTAAGTAGATCTGTAAAAAAAATTAATCCTGTGTAAATAGTAGACATTAACATAAGCATTTCTGGGATGCAGTTGTCTTTAACCAATAACCTGTAAAATTAAGAGAATGTAATGCTGAAAGTTGGGCAGTTTTGTAAAAAGAAAAAAAAGGCTAGTTTCAGTCCTAAACAACTTTTTTGTAGTAACAAACTTACTTAATAGCCTTCTTAGAAATTACTATCTTTATAATCATTGGATCTGATCCTGCAAGTAGAGCTATAATATGATTCATTGTGTTAGTCCACCATAGATAAGAAGTCATTTTATGGTCTTTAATAAAAACAACACCAATAATAGTAATAATAATACCACCACCACCCACACAATTCGAATTGGTTTATCAACAGAAGAACAGCTAAGCTTTTCAAGTTTTATGCTGAAAGCAGAAAGCAAAAGCAGACCTCTTTTATTTTGCTACTCCAGAGAAATTTAAGGAATCAACAGGTCTTATACTTCGGCCTGTACAAGAAGCCGGTTTGCGTACAACTCTTCCCAAATACATTTCTCATCAATTTCTTGGACTAGTAAGACTGTTTTTGACTTTTCAGACAAATGGTGCTGTTAATTGTAGTATCATTCTTTTTTTTTTCAGAATTTTCTGCTAAAGTTTACTCTGTCTTTCAGAGACCATGGCTACACTTTTTGTTTTTGATAGGAGGCCTAACGTTGTTGTATCCTTTCAGCAGATAGCTAAAAGGGAGTGTTTAGTTATGGACATTTTCAATGTCTAACCTTTCAATATGAAAACCATGCAGCTGTCATGATTTTTGAGAGAGAAGGGCTCCTGTTGTCCTGAGCTATGGCTGAAATGCATAAAGCAAACCCACAAATCACAGACTTCACAGGAGCTTGTATGACATGTGATCCCCTGGGATCCCTGGGCTGGTGAGACAGAAAGGATAGCAGAAGACAAGGGTCACTCCATCTGCATAAGTAAAAGAGTCTGCGCAGACTGAAAGCATCTCATCCACAATTGTCAGGTGAAGATTTGGCTGTGGTATCGATGGGACCCGCTTTTGGGAAACTGCACAACGATTTACTGTTTGGCCACATATTTAATGAAAACCAGAACAATTATTTTTAAAAAAATCCCGATCTGGTGTTATACAGCAACACACAGATTCTGACATCTGTACAGGTGATAGAAGAAGCCTTGAATAATCCTTGATAACTCATATGAGGACACAAAGACTGACTTTCTTGTTTTTCCTTGCCAGAGTTACGAAAAAGAACATCTGTGGGATTCATACAAGCAGAAGACAAAAATTAAGGTGAGAGAGAACCAAGTATGAAGACCATGATAACAGGAAGAAGTGAAAGGGATGAAAACAGAAAAAGCCAAAAATGAAAACGGAGTATTTTCCCTGCAGCAGAAAGAAAAATCATATTTTTTGACTGTCACAAGGAAACTGGATAACAGAAAGGAGATTTTGTTTACATTAGTGGAAGAGAGGAAGGGAGGAAGGGAGGAAGGGAGGAAGGAAGGAAGGAAGGAAGGAAGGAAGGAAGGAAGGAAGGAAGGACGGACAGGGTTTTTTGCACCCTTTTCAGAGAGAATAAACACTAGGTGTGAGCTGCATGAACCAGGGTGGATAAATCAGTATTCTAGCATGCATGATCAGTGCAGCCAATTTCCTGTTTTTGTTGCTGTGATAACGTAAAATGTGATGACAAAGAATAACCTTGACTTCAAATAAAAGCAGGAGCAGGCTGTTCCTGAAGGACCGCACCCTGTGGAAAGGGACCCACACTGGAGCAGTTCATGAAGAGCTGTACTTTCTGGGGTGGACTCATGCTGAAGAAGTTAATGGAAAACTGTCTCCTGTGGGAGGGACCTCAGAGTGGACCAGGGGAAGGACTCCTCTCCCTGAGCAGTGGCAGGAATAATGTGTGATGAACTGAGTGTAACCTCTACTTCCTGTCTCCCTTTGCTGCTCATAGGGAGGGGGAAGAAGAAAGGAGGGAAGGGTAGGGGAAGAGATGTTTTTAAGATTTGTTTTATTTCTCATTATCTTGCTCTGATTTTGATTGGCAATAAATTCAACTAACTTGCCCAAGTCTGCTCTGCCCGTGGTGGTAACCAGGGAGTGATCTCTCCCAGTCCTTATCTCAACCCATGAACCTTCTTTTATATTTTCTCTCCCCCATCCAGCTGCAGAGAGCAGCTTTGGTGGGTACCTGGCATCTAGCCAGGATCAACCCACCACACTCCTACTTTGCAACTTCAACTGCTGTACGCAGGAATTGCTTATACTCTCAAAAACCCAAAAAAGGATTTGAAGTACAGGAATTTATTTTGCAAACAGGGAAAATTAAACTAGAAATAGGAAGTTTTAAATGTGTTGTCATAGGCATACCCATTAATTCTATCCATAAAGACATTTCACAATGTGGAACTTTAAATCACTATTTCCTTAAAGAGCATTCTACTGACTTCAGCACTGCAGTTCCAGCTAGTTGGCATACACTAATGGGTCCTACTATAACCTGAGGTAAACTCAAAATGAGACCCAAAGATCTGAGAAGTAATCTGTATTTCTTTAAAAAAAGGAGAAAGAAAAAGGGACCCAAATTACACAGATATCCATACAGAAAGGAATTTAAAATGTTTAGGAGGAACCAGACGATTAGGAACATATAAAATGTTTATAAATTTTATGATATAAAATTACATACTGAGTTTTTTTGTTTGAAAAATGCTGTTTCATCTGTGTCACTATGCATTTAAGAGTAAAACTACAGAGAGGAAAAAAATTAATGTTCAGAAATTAATTCCTATTAATTTATTAGGTGTTTTACACAAAGAACAAAGGCAAGTTATAGCCCATCTGTTCATGGAAGAGAAATACATTTATGTTTATATAATATGGAGAGAGGCAAGATACCTACAGCTTGCATGATTTCTGAACTATCACAGTTCAGATACTATGCCATGAAGTATATCTGAATCAGCTACTGCATAACTTCTCCAAAACCCTAACTCTGTAAACAAAAATTAGATCTATTTTTAAGAATCTTTAACCATACTCCTTCTTGAATCAAGGACTCAGGGATGTGGCTTGTTCTACAAGCAAAATTGGCTTTGCTTGTGCTGAATAGTATCAGAAGTCTCTTCTGACTTTAACTGCTAGGTGGCTAGCAAACAAAATGAAGACTTTAGCTCAAAATCTCATAATTAAACACAGAATAATTAATATGCCACTAAGATACTGGTAATTCTAAACCTCCAAACAATATGAAAAATGAAGTGATAAATATGAGAGAAGGATCTTATCATTTCCAAATATTGCACCTTTTTAACAAAAGCATACTTATCAATGAGAGTGAAAACCTCCACCTTTAAATCAGGAGTGAGTACTGAGGCACACAGAAGGCAATACAACTAACCTGTCATTTCTGGCATTAGTAACCTGAAGAACAGCTTGTGAGCACACAATAGGCCATGGGTTGACCCAAGTCTTGTATACAAAGAAATACATCCCTGTGGTTAGTTAAGAAAACCGACACTGTTGTTTGACCTACCGGGGAAAATACTCTACGTCTATGTAAGCATACACTGATCCTAATATCACTTTTAGTCATTCAGGATTCTTGCACAGACTATAATTCAATAGACATGATTACATGTTTTATAAAATGTTGTATCTCAGAAACATTCAATTCCTTCTTGTAAGTGGTAGCCTGCAGCTCCTACCGCAAATGAATAGAAGTAATTTCTAAAGTAATATTTTGTCTCCTCTGAAGTTTACATGCATTCTCTATGCTTATAGAAATAAGTTTATTCATGCAAGTATTACAGAGAAAGAATGCTCCACTTGTTCTTCTAAAACTCTACAACTTCCCAATCTTTTAAAAGAACCTTTATAGAAGCAATGGAAGACCATTGCTTTTAAAGAAGGTTCACCATTTATTATGGCAAATTCCATACTGTTTACCTTTCTAGACTGCTCATGCAGCACTAGCTATTGCTGTGATAGACAGTAAAGCAGTTGCTGCCCTATAGAATATAATTAGGGCAAATCTAATTATGAACTTCTAATGCAGTACCTCTACTGTCACAAAGATATGGCTGGCTAACAGGCATACACTGAGACAATAATACTTTGAGTTCCTTTAAATTTAACACACCCATTTTTCACTGTGAGGAATATGGCATAAGCATTTATATACTATTTTTTTTTCAGTCGTTCTCAAAAATGCTGCAGTAATTGTAAATATATCGCAGAAGTTGATGAAGAAACTGAATGCTGAAGAACATGGAAAATATAAAGTCATTTATGCATTAAAAATTATTCTACAGTTTTAGGGTATATAAGGAAAGGGTTAATTTAACCGAAATTCCTCAGGGACACTAGTGCTAGTATACTTGTCTATTCCCAAGCCACAGAGACAATTTAGAAATAACATCAGTCTTTATAGTTGTGATAGTCCAGCTACCTTCAGCCTTCCAAGTAAGAATTACCATGAGAATGCAAATAAGTTTGCTTTAGTACTAGATGCTTAGGAACTCTGTTTCTAAGGGAAAGTTTTCTTGAGAAAAAGAATGCTTCATATTTGGATTAAACCAGAAATCAGCCTGCTCCTAAATTCTAGGCCACTGTGTGCAAAAAACTTTGAATCTTTTTCCCATCCAGACTTCTGTGCTTCCAGTTAAGTTTTTAAAAGATTTAAAAACTGAAAACAAGACTAAAATTAGTCTGTCTCATTAGGCAGTCTCAAGTTTTGAGAAGCATGCCCTTGGCTGAGGTCAAGAGGTTTAGATGACTGCCTTCTTCAGATCACAAATGAGATTAGCCCAGTAACTGTCTACTCTGTTTCATTTACTTCAGGACTGCTTCTGGCTCAGAACAGAAAATCAAAGAGAAAAGAAACAGGGAGGAAAGCTTCCAAAGGAACATAAAGTGGTTGAAAATACACTAGAAAGCCAACAACACATCAAGTCTATGTAGATTTTAAGGTTACTGTGCACTGAAACACGACTCTACATTCAAATGGTTTTGAGACTTAGGTGTGTTCAGAACTTAAGAGAGATGGTGCAAAAGTCCTCTCCTTCATCAACCTGTAGCTACATGTAGTTCAGAAGACTAAAATCTGATGTACATAGAGTAAGCAATGTAACAGGAGCAATGATAGAGCAGCAACGTATAAATAAAAGCAGGAAGGTAATATAAAAACAAATTAGGATGCAAATAAATTGGTTCAGTGACCAGGGGATCTCCACGCACTGTGAACTGATGGGTTAAAAAGTCGCCATTTTTCACTGGTAATAAATGGAGATGCTGAGCTCCAAGGAGATGTAGCATCTTGCCTTGTCCTACAAGAGGAAAGACAGTTTTTTCACTTTAGTACCTCATCTACTGCCACGTGGGTTTGTGATTTACAGGGAGAAGTAATCCTCAAAGACAATGCAATTTGATAGACTTGGAAAACTTTGATGTATCCAAATTGAAACCTACAACATTATTTTCTTACAGTGCTTCAAATCACATCTGCTACTGCAGCTAACTATAGAGAATGGTTCAAAAACTGGTAATACAATCCTTTAAAAGAATCCCAAAGAAGCAGCATAAAATGAGAAAATAACCTTTGAAATTATACACCTCTCCCTCCCAAAAAAAACCATACAAGAAATTAAATTTAAGTGAATGGAAACAGATGGTTAAAACAAAGACCCTAAAATGACACAACTATGGAGGGAGAGAGGGAATAAGCATGTGAGAGAGATCTCAGGGGAGGAGTTAGGAGGAAAGGCATTAGGGTGGGGCTTCTCTCCTTACTTGGCACAAGCCACTGATGCACATGTCCAGGGATTCAGTGTAGCACCGTGTCCCATCCAGAACTTTCGGTGCCAGCTCCACAACCAGAGCTGTTCCTCTGGCCTGGCACTTCAGCGAGCAGGGGTTGTCAGGGTCATTAGAGACAGGAAGCCACTCATACAGCTGCCCCTGGTACTTGACATCGTTGTGAGCAGAGCATTGCTGGGCACGAAAATCACCTGCTTCTGGTGGGCAGTCCTGCAGAAAAGAAAGAGGAGATCAGCAGGTCTATTCAGGACAGCCAGTTGCAGTATCATGCAGCTGGCTGGGTTCCACAGCTGCCAGATGTAGAGAGTTTCTGTTTAGACAAAGAAGAGTGATTGAAATAGCTACAGCTACACATAATTCAACAGATAATTATACCTTTCTTTCTTCTTTCCATGAAAGTATTGAAAGAACACCAACACCATATGTAAATGGGAAATAAGAAATGCACTGTACATGTCTTAACCACAGCCCTGTGGTTAGGCAAAAGAGGGTCACAATGCTCTTGCTGGATCTCATTCCGCTTGTGCACATATGTGGAGAAGTGTGTGTGCACAGCCACTTTCTTCCAGCCAGATTTTCCCCTTTGTTTGTGGAGAAAGAAAAAAGAACTATGTGATTTAATTGTTTCTTTATCTAAGCTTTTCTCACTAGCTTTTTTTTGCCTCACTGACCTAAATCAGTCGGTATGGCAATAAGAATCAGAAAAGTTTTATACATATCTGCACTTCTTTAATCTAAGATTTCATAACTCAAATAATTTGGGATTTACAACTGAGAAGACCTTAAAAAAGCCCCTTTTAAAATTCTTCAGGAGATTTGTAAGACGTATAAACCTAACTCTGAACCCGGTCTACCTGATATAAAAACCAAAGACCACTCATACTACTTAAAGTCCCTTGTTGACCAGAAAGTGAGGCTTTTCTTACCCACATATACTTCCTTGCTACCATTTAGCACTGAAAAACATTAGACAGGTTCTCAAGAGAGCAAGAAGAGCTTTAAAATCATGAGTCTTCAGGCAAAATAAACATGAGTTCTTTTTATTTCCTTTCCAGTTTTTGATCCTTGAAGAATGATATTTCAAGTTTTCCTGTTCAAGCAACCACAAACGCTACAGATTCACTACAGTTTTTTTAGAAGTAACGTGAATTTCTCGCATAATTACAGGAATATAGCAACTAAGCTTTAGGAAAATCATTAAACATCATGAGAACTCAGACAAAAAAGCACAAATGTTGGTGATGTGACTGCCTCAGATTATTAAGATCCCGTAGTCCTCCACCTTACTGCCATAAGGAAATCTGCTCCTTGATGATACCTGGTAAAATATCAGATGGAATGAACACTTGTTACTCCCTTTGCTTAGGGACTATGACTTTTTTTTGACTTTGAATTTGATGTATACACAACCACATAACTAGACAATATCCTTATAAGATGTCTGTATTCTCCGTTTGCCCTCAAACTACTTCATCCTATTAGAGTATCATTAATGACGCCCTTATTCACAGACTTCTTATTCTCCCAGCTAGGAAAGTCTTATTGCTGCTGAGGGAAAATATTTCAGGTTTAAATGATCATCTGTGTTTCTCAGATCTTTTTCTACCCCTTCATTCACTAACAAGTTTTCTAAATCTTTTTACAAGGGCAGACTATTGCAGCTTTGGATATGAAAGACATGGAAGCTGCATGTCACTTCATGACCATAAAGGATCACTTTTTAGTATTAAAATCTAAAATAAAATCTGTCTTAAAAACCAAGCTTTCAAATCTCCTCTCAAAGGAACATGGCACAATTTTAGCTATAAATTTGTCATTTGTGAGCCCTTGGCTTAAACCCAGGTTAGCAATTCTGGTCTCTCATTCACTGTTGCAATGTGGTCATGACCGTTTTGTTTGAATGTCAAATAATTTTAGATCACACCACTCCAAACATTTCTTGTTGTGAACTATACACACATACACACAAGTCATGGCCTTAGCCACAGACAGTCATCTAATTTGCTTTGTACCATGTGAGTAAATTTTCAGTTAATTGACTTTGCATTCAAGTTTGATGCACCCCAAAAGTAAATGGTCAAACTCCAGTTGGAAGTTTTGCTAAGTATAAGGCAATAGTCTTCCTGTTACAAAAAGTTCAATGGATTAAGGCATAATGGAAAAAAGGATGTGGGTTAAATCTAGCTTTAGGAAAATAGATATCAAAGAGCAATAACCCAGAGCTCATTCTTCCTTTTTGAAAGTGGAGGCTGAAAGTCCAAGCCTGTAACTGGTATTTTACTATTGGAGGACTTACACAGAAGGCAGTTTTTCAATTAATATAATACAGAAGATTAAAAAAAGATGTAAAATGTTGCAAGTATTCTTGTTTGATTTTAAAATATCAAGAAAAACTGATAGGCAATCGCGCTCTTTTTATGATCTTGGCAAACTGTTGATACAGGCAAAGTTCAGACACTGAAGAGAGCAGAAAAATAAGTGGAAAATTCATTATTCCTCTATAGCTGTGTAATTAGAGAAAAAGTGCTCTTTATGTTCTGCTCTTATACAGAAGATGAACAACAAGACAGTCATAGCTTGACCCAAGATCTGGTTTAGCTCTATTTTCAAACAGAAAAGAGACAAGAAAAGAAGAACACAGTGGTCTTATTTCCTGCCGCCAAATCTTCTGGTGCATACCCTTCTCTGAATTTTTCTGTCCATAAATGAATACAGTCAGGTCTATTGGCTTGGCAGATACCCAAGCCAAGGCTTGGCTGAAGAAATCCAAGCCAGCTCTCGTTTGGTTCAAGCTTGGCTCTACCTTCAGAACTTCCTGGCTTGTAACAGCTTTATTTTTACAAAGAGAGAAAGGCCCAGTAAAGCACGCGACATACAGAATTCATAATCCTGCTTTGTACAGTACTCAATACTATGTTTGTTGTGTTGGATTTTACTTTTAAATCAAAGAAATAAAAACCGTACTTCAACATAACAAGCATTCAGGACACGGCAGGTGACCAGGACCGATCTTAAATACTTTGTCTTTGATATCGTGGTCAAAATAAAACAATGGATTTAAATACCAGAGCTTGTGTTTAAAAAAGTTTTCATGGGAAACTTGAAGCAATTAAGAATACATGCAGGCAGTCAGAAATGCAGACACAGATGTACACAGTACTTATCTTGGCACACAGATGTGAAAAAGGGTCACAACCTGGCACACTAACTTTTCTGCTCCTGAAATCCTGAGTCCTAAATCTACCTGAACGCCTTGGAGATCTCCTTCCCTCAGGAAGGGTCTTTCCTTCTGGCTAAGAAAGCACAAGTACTTGCATCAACAGGCATAACACCTGCACAAATTGTATGTTTTTTCTTTATATGAAAATGGACAGTGTTAAGAAATGTGTGGTCTGAGTATTACCCATTTTTAGAAGCAACTCACTGAGACTGAAAAAGTAGGAACTGTACAGTACTTTGCACATCTATTTTTTTTTTCTTCTTCTTAAATTTACTATTTTCTGTTTGTATTATGAGTTAGTGGGGATCAGAGCCTCTTCATGGTGGGATTTGTGCACTCATGTAATCGAAGACAGGTATAAGCGCACAGCCTATAAATAAGTATTCTAGTTGCTGAAATAGAAGATAAGGCAAACTCTTATTGTTGCATATATGTTTGAGCAGTAAATTGCTATTTTCTTCTTAACACTGCACACCTTTAGATAAGGCCATTTGCTGTTTTGAGGCAGTCTTGCTGTGCCTCATTTCTGCACTGCTGGCTCCTGAACAAGAGAAACTATAGACTAACTCCACAAAGTTTTCTTTAAAAAAAATCAGCCTGCTTTTGGTACATGCATGGTGTTTTAGTGGAAGGGGATCCTCTACGACTGCCAGCTAGCGCTGCTTCATTGGCCTGAGTGAAGTTACGTGTTGCTCCAGCTGAGGGTCTGATTCTGGGAGCTGTGTCACAGTGCAGTGGGCTAAGTCAGTGTAGCAGTGAGGCAAAGGTAGTGCATCTCTGCATGGGCTATGCAGTTTTCTGAGGAATTTTGCTAACTACATGTGCATGGCCTGTGTTTGCCTTGGAGCATGTGGCAGCACCGGTATCTGATCACGAAAGCACTACAGTCCTGCTTCAGGTTATTCCAGTTTTGGTGCTATAGTCAAATCTTTGCGGTTTTGTTTTCTTTTGGAAATTATCTGTGGGCCCCTGCAGATATGAGGAACTGCTGCCACTGCACTCCTTGAAGAATCAGAAAGAACTAATAAACTTGGAAGTTTCATCTAAGCCCATTTATCTTCAAACTTCCTTTTCATTACGACTTTTTAGGGAAGAAAAAATTCCAGTGAATAGGAAACAACTGTTCCTCCTTTAACTCTGCGATTCCTAGGAGGCTTTTTTATGACCTTTAGCTTGCAAAGGCTCATGAGATATTGCTGAAACACTGAGCCTGTGCTGGATACCTATAATCTCTATTTATCCTATCAGGTCAAGATTTCCTCTACTGCAATGAATATATATATAACTTTAAAGGTGATCAGAAACCCATTTGATGTATGAAACTCATTTTAAAATATACACAGGAGTTTCATCCTCACCTCTTAGGCACCTAATGCTGCCCATATTATTATGGCTTCATTTTTTTTCCTCACATTCTTTCTTTTTTTCCTTTTTTGACTTGACCTCCTATTTCACCCTATTGTAATTCATAAGGTCCATGGAGTTTTGCCATGTTTGAATCCCATTCAAAACAATTTCTATTAATCAACAATCCAGTGGAAAAGATAAGATGAATCCCAGATGTCCCTTGATGGTGATAGGTAGATCAGATTTCATGGGACAGAAGAGGGTCAGGCTTTTTAAAGTTTACTTAGTGGGTGAAATGTAGAAGATCCTATCTAAGCTGTGATAGGTGGAAACAGTTAAGGAACTTTAAAACAGTTTACAATATATGTGCTTGTATATTTGCAGAGGCCAAGAATGATTTACTATACCTGGAGTTTTTCCCCTGTGCAAAAAATGACTTAACAACTGGACTACTCTGTGCAGCATCTGACAGAACAGCTTATTGAACCAGTTCCATGAAGTACTCACGGTGTTTCAGCTGCACCGATTTCCCTACTGAGAAAGAAAACCCGAGGTCCTCAAGTAGGGGCTTGTCTAAGACTAAGTAAGAACTTTTGATAAAAATACAGATATTTAGGAGATCTAGGGATTTAACAGAAAATCCAATAGGCCTTGAAGCCTTGCTGAGCGCCCTGCTTGCATTAAGTTTCTTGCAGCCAGATTTTTCAATAGTCTGCTCCCATGAACTTAGAAATAGCTTAGGATCATACTTAGTTGCTTAGATTGAGAGGGGCTCATACTAAAGCTTTCTCTGACAACCCCAAGACATCACAACACCTGACAGAAAGAAGCATGAGAAAAAGAATAGGAACAAAGCAAATGGGGAAATATCAGCAAGTGTTCTACTCTGTGTTAAATAAACATGGAGTAGAGATGAGGGCTAAAATTGCCAGTGAACTATAAAAGCAAACTTCCATTAATATTTGTCATTATAAATATTTATAAAGAAGTTTTTCACAAAAAAAAAAAAAAAAAAAGGTTTTTTTTTTATATTTATTNTATAATATTTTCAAAAAAAAAAAAAAAAAAAAGGCTTTTTTTTTGAAGTATGTTTCCATTTTGGCAAATACTTCCATATGCAGCCTTCCATGTAATTTTAATTTCTCTTTTTTTGTTCATCCCTTTTAAATATTAAAGCGAAGTGTTTAAATTAGATACAGTATATTTTACTTCAGCTTGAACAACTTCCGAATACTTCAGCAGAAAACTAATACAAGTTCATAATATTAGAGTATACTTTTCTAAATGCATCAAGGGTGCCATATTATCAGATAAATACGAGCTGTTCAAGTTTTAAAAAAAAAAAAAATTGTCAGAAATACTGAATTTAAATCTGTGAATTACCCAGAGTCCCGAATAGTCATGAAATGTTACTGTAATGGAAGCAATTCAGGTTATTTGGTCTACAAAGTTTCTTTAAGCATTTACATTGAATGGCAACAATGTGGATTTTTTGTTCTATTTTTTAATTGTCACTGATTCACAGTTCTGCTTGCTGAGAACACTGCAAATCCGAAGTCCAAGCTTCTGTCATTTGCTAGATACTAAAAGCACTTGTTTCCAAGTATGAAGAAATAATTTCTAGACTACACACTGAAGTTTCAAAATGCACCCTATCAGAAATAAGATGGTAGTTATTAAAATCCAGCAGTTTGAAGAACAGACTGTAGTCACAATAAATGATCTGAGTTTGGAAGAATTTCCACTTAAAGAGTAAATTGACATTAAGTAAATTGTGTGTTAGTAAGGAGATATGTGTAGTGCTTATAATTTGTCTAATTTTCTTTTCATTTTACTGCAAAATGTTAAATTGGGAGGTTTGATTGCAAAATGGCACTTCTTGTCACCACTGGGTAGAAAAATTAAACCCTGCTAAACATTCTTGTAGCTCTGAAAAAAATCTACTTGGTGATGATGCTTCTCATATACATAAGCCAATGCTTCTGAGCATTATGCACTTATATGGAAGTTTAGGTTTGACACTTTCCAGGCTGGGTTTAGAGCATGGAAAGAGGATAGTGTTATTTTGTGGAAAGTAAGATGAACAACATCAGTGCTGGTGTATACAAAATGCAGCATGAGCTGATAAGAAACAGGGATGGAAGTAGCTTGTCTGAATGCAAGCCAAAAAATGGGGGATGACATTACAGCTGGTACTTCAGCCAAGTGAAGAAAGTGAGGTATATATGAAAAGAGTTGCAGGTGGTGTTTACAAGCTTTGGTTGTCTGATTAATGGGATCTACAACCTACAAATTTTATCTAAGACTTAACGGAACTGCTCTAAACCTTGTTGAAAGAGTTAGTAATGTTGTGCAGCTTCAGTGTCAGTCTCATAATTGTTTTTTGTTTTTTTTTTTTTTTTCCTATCTGATTCAGAAAGCAGTGCAACGAAAGGAAAAACATCAGGGAAAATAAAAATGTTTTCAGCCACAAGAAGGAGTTTGATAATTGGGAAGAAAGGCATAAAGACAGTACATACATTGTACATATGTACAAACAACCTTCGGAGTGATTTTCATGTAAATGGCGGGAAGAGAAAACAAAAGACAGCGGAGTGGCAGGAGGGCTGAAAAAGAGAAAGGGAAAATGAGGTGGCATGACAGCCTGGTACAAAACCTGGAGAGAACCTGGCAACTAAGAATGCACACAGAAGAAGGAACCAAGAGTGTGCTAGCTTGGAAAAAAAAGGTAAAAAAAGAAAAAAAAAAAAAAGAACAAATAAAAAAATCCCACTCAGAGTTTGGAAATATTTTTGTTTATTTTGCATAAGGTTTAGTACAATAACCCAGATAGCTGCAAAAACATGTTTTCATTGCATTTATACTAATTTTCTAAAGAAAAATTACTCCCTCTCTCCCTCCCAAGATTATATTCTAAAATGGCTGTAAACATGCTTGAAGTCAATGTGAATAGTAAGAAGAAAAAAGAAAGATGCAATTCAACCCTAAATCATCTTCAGATTCTCTCATTCCTTCTTTTACTATTTACACATGTGGCTTCATATCCATAATAGTCCCAGTTTCTGATCAACAACAGGCAATGCAAGTGGCAAATATACTGGGCTGGATTTATTCTTTTAAGGACTGCTCAGAAGCTTTATAGACAGCAGTATCAGTCTCTCTCTACTGCCTGTATTACGCAAAATTATTCAGCACCCCTGGAATAATTAATATATGTCACTAGAAAAATAGGCACATCACTCTTTCCCCTTGCCTCTCTTTTTCTTTATCTCATTCTTTTCCCCCTCTGTAATTTAATTTCAGGATGAATTAAAACCAGCTGTAGCAAAATCTTGCAAATGATAGTGCCTATAAAATGTGTTCATCACCAGACTTCAAGAAGTATTCTTCCAATTCTCCAATTTCACATCTAAAGTAATTTGCTTTTAGTATATGTGACTACCCAACCTTTCCTGCAAGAGGACAGTCATAACCATGTCAGTTCACAGAAAGATAGCTTGCAACAACCAAAAAGACTGGTTATTTTATGAACATCATTCCTCAAGTTATGCACAAAATAATGGTAATTCAAGCTTGTGTTTCAGGACACACTGATTTTCCCAAGAATGAAAAAGGAATTTTCCGTGATGTATGATAGGTAGCTTCATTTGCAGGGGTGGAATGGGGAGATTTGCTCTCATTTGCCTTTAAAGCAAAGACTGTCAGGTAACAAATGAAAATGTAGGTCTCATTGAGCCTGGAATTTCCATCCTCTGGATTTTCAATGTCTTTGTGGATGGTATCTTTAAAGGCAAAATCTGAGTTAACAGAAATACACACAATACTGTGGACCTTTTCTGGTGCACAATTCCACAATAAGCTGTGGGCTTAATGAATTATTTTCAAGACCCAATTTGTGTGTATATATCTTGGATTTTGGAGACAAAACAGTAGACTTCATTAAAGACAAAGTACATGATTTAATTTCTTTTTTACTATTCTGAAAGAGACAAACAGTATTTCAGTGTTACAGCTGCACAATTCAGTAACAGAATGGATTTTAGCACAGAGATGCAAGTCTGGGGTTCCCAAACTGCTTTTGATTTACACTCGTGCTGCACAATCCATTCTTTACCCTCCCCCCAAAAATGGTTTGAAATCATAAATGCAGTCCTGGGTCTTCATATTTAAGTGGAAAAACTGTCACTAATTTCACCATAGTAAAGCTTAAGGTTTGAAAGTTTCATTTTGGATGATTTGGTATGAAATAATTAAGTGAGTTCTGCAGCTGTATGCCTCACTGCTGCGTTGGAAATTCTGGAGTCAGTATTGCCAAATACAAGGTATGTAAAGGAACTGCCTGACAAAACTATGCAAGGTTTTATTTTGAAGAAAAACTGTTCAGGGGCACATTTGCAAGCAGAACCTAAGCTAAAAATAACATCTAAAGAAATATTCATTATCTTGGAAAGTTAAACTCAGTGATTCCAAAATAAGGGTTGCAACCCAGCTAAAGCCCCAGCCTCTCATCAGGGTGATCCAGGAGCAGATAATGGCAGCACAGCAGGACGCTAGTGTGCCTCTCGCGGCTCTTAACGTACACAAGGGCAGGTCAGACATAGAAAGAAACTGTCACAACATGCATGCAATATGCAACCAAAACAAAACTAATGGGTTTAATTGTATCTAATTAGCCTTTAACAATGCCTCTTCTTTTTTTTTGTTTTCTTTTTGTGTCATATAGCAGAGCTACAGCATGCAACTTGACTAGCACAAATCAACCTTCCCATTCCTTACACAGAGGTGGTGTAGCCTAAATTCCTCAGATGAAGATTAGACTGCTAATCTGCCAGTAGATCTATTTATTAACTACACTGGTTGTTGTCAGCTAGGGAAGGTGAAGGCTAAACTGATGAGACATTTCAGGAACCCAAAGGATACACTTAGAACAAATTTCAGAGGAATCACAGAATTTAAGAATATTCTGAGTTGGAAGGGGCCCACAAGGATTATCAAAGCCCAACTCCTGAAGAACTGAGAGAAATCTTACCGTGTAGGAGACTCCAACTCAGATAGAAGCAATTTCTTTCATTATGAACTGTGGTCTATTGAAGAAAAGATAAGCTAAATATGAGCTAACATATTCATTTTTTTAACTTAAACTTTTAAACTTTTTAAACAAAGCATGTATTGAAAGGCTCCTCAATATCTCCCTATCAGGCATGAGAAAGCTTGGCCCGGTGTACGTTTGATTTCATTTTCCATCTTTACTGGTAAAACTGACATTTCTCCATGTAACTTGAGAGCCTTTACTATTCTTGGCACCCAATAAAACTTTCCATATGAAAGCCTCTATTTCAATTTTCACCAGTGAAAACACACTTTCACTTTGTTGAGACAGAAGTTGAAGTTTCTGACTTTATTGTATTGAAAACTGTGTTCGCCACATAGAAAAAAACCAAGCAAGATCCTTTGGAAATGCAAGAACACTGGTACAGGCTATGCAAAAGTGCTTTTCTAAGACACACAACAGAATTGCAATGCTGTGAGGGCACAAGTGAACAGAAACGTATAGAATCATAGAATCATATATCTTCTACTAACTTACCTTCCATTCTTAACAGCTTAATCCTCCAGCCTGACAGACTACCCAATGTGAACCAGCTGGTTATCAAAGCACTACTGGGAACACAAGATGTCTCGATTCTGCCAGGAAGGTTGTAAAGAGCAACTCTAAATTTTAATTTACTCACTTTGGGGGCTGTGACTGCAATCTCTTCCAGACAGTTTTAGCATCAGGCTATGGCATTATCACACGTGATGATATGTATCATATCAAAGCGATACTTCACTTACCACATTGCTGCATGTCCTGTACCGGATGTTTCGCCCTTCACAAGTCCTGTTTCCAAAAATTAAAAACAAACCCAAAACCATTAATAGCTGAATATAAAAAGCCAACAGATAGTATTTACTCTGTCATTAACATTGCATATGTATCTCTAATCAACTGCGCCCCCACCAACCCTCTTCCCCAAAGTAAAGGGGTCTCTGTCCCTATTGAGGTATGAATTCTTCAACTCCCCAGTCTCCTATGTTTGCTTTAAAAATTACTTCTTAGAAGGTAGCATCAGCTTCTAAATGAAACTGGAGGTGAGGATACAGAACTTAGCTGGAAAACAACATCTGAATCACATTAATAATGTCTCATATCTCCAAGCAATTCATAATGATTTCACAACGGCACAGCTCTGTGTCTGCCTGGGCACACACTCTAACACTGACACAGTCTGAGAAGGCAGGCTTTGTCTTCTGGGGAACAACTGCAAACTGGAATGAAGGAACTATGCCTGCAGCAGCAGGAAATCATAGAATCATAGAATAGTTTGGGTTGAAAGGGACGATCTATTTCCAACCCTGCTGCCATGGACAGGGACACCTTCCTCTAGACCAGATTACTCAGGGCCTCATCCAACCTGGCCTTGAACACTTCCAGGGCCGGGGCATCCGAAACTTCTCCTGATAACTCATTTCAGTGCCTCATCACTCTCACAGTAAAAAATTCCTTCATAATATTTAACCTAAATCTACTTTCTTTCACTTTAGATTACCCTCTTGTAGGCTAGCTTGACATGGCTGTTTCCCAATTTGATACGGTGGGAGAAGGAGAGCATAAAGCTTCCCCTCTATTCACTAGCCCCTCGGTACTCCCAGAACACTACTGCAGAACAGCATCCAAAGAGCAGCTGGGCCCAGTGAGGTCAAGGAGAGCACATACCCTGACATGTGCTCTCCATGGCTCTCCTCCTTTTGTCCCACAGCAGACCCATACCAGCTCTGATGCTGGCAGGGCTCCCAAAAGAAAGGTCAACAGCCAGATAACTTTTTAGCACTCAGCAGCATGTATTCTGACTATTTAACCTTAGGTGAAGTTTCATGTATTTTATGCGTTCAGACAGTACACTCTGCAGAGGTCCTCAGATCAAATCAGAATGCAGGGTTTGGCTTTTAAAATTTATCCTTCAAAAGAATAGAATTCCTAACATTTTTAATTTCTTAATTTCACAACTTTCCCCCCACCCCTTCCTTTTTTTTGGCTGGGACTTAACAAGCCCACATTCCTTTAGGAATAAATGCCTGCCAAGCCTGATTTTTTAAATCCAAACCATTCTGAACTATCCAAGGGAAAGGACAGCAGTGTCTGTATTGGTTTTTTCTTTTCCTTTTTTTTTTTTTTTTCAAGCAGAGGAACTTTTCCCATACTGCGTTAACCCTAAAATAAACAGAACAAGGTTCCTTTAAGCCATCAAAGTCATCCTCTATGTCTTCATTATCCACAAGACTTAATTGGGAAATTCCTCCAGTAGTCACTTATAGATCACAGTTTTCTAAATGACCACAAGAGGAGACAAACAAATAAATAAACCTCATAACATTTTCAGAATAAATCTAAGTGAAAAGATAACACATTCTGTTGTGAAGCATTTGGCATATAAAAATGCTATTAAAAGCATAATAGAAATATCACTAATTCAATGATTTTGTAGTATTATATACCCAAGTAAATTTTGATCATTACAAGCATGGACAGAAGTGAAAAATGTGCACAGAGTATCTAGCAGTAGAAAAAATTAGTTTTGGCAGTACAATAATAAAAATTATATTCGTAATAGAATATGAACTAATAAACCCAACAACAACAACAACAACAACAACAACAACAAAATACCCAAGCAACACTCCCCCAAGCCACTATTCCAGTCATTCATAAGCAATATAGACAAGCTCAAAAAAACAGTGTGGAAACCTGTTTATATTCCATTCAATAAAGGTACTTTGTCAATGACAGGTAGCAAATAAAAAAGTATATTTTATGCAGCGTGCAGGCAGTTCTAGTGCAGGCCTTGTTTACCACACTCAATATCTTGTTCATCAAGCTTGATACATGACCCATATGTTTCTCAGAAATGCCACACAACCCATGAGATGTTACTTTGCTTCACACAGACCTGCTATTACCACAATTTCAATAACTGTAATTGGTTAATCTTGGAACCACTGAAATGCTAGGAAAATTTAAACTTCCTTTCTATCAGCTGCCTCCCAGTTTCTTCTTCTTTTCATGGCTTCTTCATATTATCTGTTTTGAAACGAAAAAACCACTTATTTTTCACTTATTCTCTGCATTAGGGAAAAGAATAGGTTCTGTCATTAGACATATGACAAAAAAACTATTCCATTTTTTCTTCCATTTTTGCTCCTTTGGCTAATTGTTCAGATAAAATGTGCAATTTTGGATGCAGCTAGTACTCTTATGATTTATGAACACTAGGAAACGCTCTTGGAAAATTCTCCTCATCTCCCTGGCAAGACCAGACTTTGGAGTTTGGTTGTTTAAGCTCATTAGCTTCCCAGTTATCACCCATCAACCAAAAGCCAGTAAGCAGCTTTCAGCCTTAGATGATATATTTTCACAATAAATTTGCACAGTAGTTTGTGTTTCAGATCTACCCTGCTTCAGGACAGTATTCCAGATTCTCTTAAGCACAAATATCTACTTTTGGATTCAAACTCATGGGATTTGCATGCATATCTCAGCATGGATGCTTTGCAGAATTCCACAGCACTGAGCCTTTAACATGCAAGGAAGGACCACGGCAGATTAGTGAGCCCATGTTGTGAGATACACTCATCATTTATCCTCTGATCTCTGCAGGGTATAAATGACAACTTGTATCAACAAGGAGTACACACAGTCAGTAGGAAAAATCTGAAGTCAACCAAACTGCCAAGTTCATCCTGAAGAGCACAGAAAGAGTGCGAGAGGTAAGAGGTACTTCTTGCCTTCCCTGTTACCTACACTGCAGGGGATTTTTCAGTGGAAAAAGGTAGCTGAGGGTTTGGCTTGACAGGGAATTATTATCATGTGAATATGAAAGAAAAGCAAGCTGCTGGGAATCATGTTTCATTTCCTAAACTTAGTCACTTGTTTCCAGTAAAGTTTCTGAAAGAGGTTAACAACTTTTAATATATTAAAATATTCACTTCTCTTAATGTAAACAACCCAACCCCCTGGTATTTATTTCTCCAGGCTCCAGTTTGCAGGGGCACTGAGTTCAAGTCCCTCCCCCAAAGGTCTCAAGTAGATGTGTATTTGCACTCAGCTAGAGTTAGAAGCCTTGCAAAAATCCATGCCAGAAAGAATAGCAACCCCCTGCCTAAGTTGCCTTTATCTGTAATTACCAAAGATTATGAAAGAGATTTGCAGAGGAGGACCTCATCAACTCCTGCCACTCTCAGCAGTCATCAAGTTTGAAATGCTTTCCTTAAGAAATGAGTCTCCACATAAATTGGCAACTATGAGGCATGGGTGAGTTATTTTTGTGCATGTGAATTTTGATGCAACTGTTCACTACAGGGTTTTGAAAGATGATGTAATGTTGAATAATCTCCACTCCTTTATTTTCACACCCCTTGACAGCCACTCTTCTGGGACAGATTCTGGTTTCTGCACTGTACTTGTGAGAAAAGTATGCTGTTGATCTGCCTTTTCCAATGAGATCTTAGGCAGGCTGTGACAGCCCTCTCCCTCCCCTGGTGCCAGCAGGCATGAGGCCAGGCTACAATCACCGGATAACACCACCTTGCATCTCTCTTTCTTCACCCTGTTGCTCTCACCTCTTTTCTAAATGTGGCACAGTGTTCTGACCCCCTATCCTCCTCAATACAATTTCTGTGTTTGTTCTTCTCTGAGGAAAAGTGAGTCGCCTTTACTCTTCCAGCATATCCCTTTTCCCATAAGGAAATGAGAAGGAAGGCCCTGAACACCAAATTGTTATGAACAAGAAAGACACATCAGGACTGCATTGACTTTAATGAATTCACTTTTTGAGACTATCTGGTTGGGTCTGTTAAACTCATGTCTAAATCAATCAACAATAAGTTCCAAAGATTTTTAAAGATTTTTCCATATCCTTTTGTTCCCAAGCACCTTGTCTGCCGCAGTGGGTTGTTGAGAGGCACTGGTATGCGCATCTGTAAAAATCTTTCGTTCTCTGTGTTTAGAAGATTGTCTCCTACAAGCTCCCGCATGTTGTTGAAATGGGAAATACCAGAAGAGTTATATGAATAGTTAACTTTGAGACAAGAAAAATGGGCATAGAAGCACAAGGCAAATGTCCCTGGAAAATTTAGTTACAGATCATATGAATATTCTTTCTTTAGCAGTCAAAAAAATAAACAACCAGGAGGCAAAATACCAACTTCAGTCACTACACATGGAAAGCCTGCAAGGCAAATAAAACATGTGTACTGATCTGGGGCCACTAAAGGCCAACTTTTTTCATAAATAATGTTTTTCACAACCTTGCTATTAGGCAATCAGTAATTCTGATGTAAATGATGCTATTATACTTAGCATCAATCGCCCAGTGATGTAAACATCATGAGGCTCAATAAGGCCAAGTGCAAGATCCTGCACTGCAGCAATCTCCAGTATAAAGACAGACAGTGTGATGAATTGACCAAGAGCAGAGAAGGACTTGGGGATACTGGTGGATGAAAAATTAAATATGACCTGAAAATGTGCACTTGCAGTCCAGAAAGCCAATTTTATCCTAGGCTGCATAAAGGGAAGCATGGCCAGCAGGTCAAGGGAGATAGTTCTCTCCCTCTGCTATGCTCACGTGAGACCCCACCTGGAGTGCTGTGTTCAGCTCTGGGCCCCCAGCAAGAGACAGAACCTGAGCTGTTAGAGCAGATCCAGGTCACAAAAATGATTAGTGGGCTGAAACACCTCTCCTACAACAAAAGCCTGGGAATGTGAGGATTGCAGATGAGGATGAAAGAAAGGTCCTGTTTAACTAACTTAATTTCCTTATATAACAAGGTCAGCCATCTAGTTGACCAGTAGATGTATTTTTATTAGAATTTAGCAAAGATTTTGATACAGTTTACACAGTATCCTTCTGGTAAATTTTTACTTCCAAGTTATTCTTTGCCTCATTCCAAGTCATTCTTTGCCTCATTCCAAGTCACTGATTGTTGTTTTTTAAGTAACAGCTGGCATTAAGTAATACTCTGTAAACTCAGAAAAATATGACTGGCCAGTCCACTTAAAATAACAAGGATCCAATTTAAGCAAAATAATGGAAAATAAAGAGAAAAAATTGTCAGAGTGCTTTCAAAGTACTGTTTATTTTCAGCATTTAGCCTTACATATTTTTTCGTCACTGCAGTATTTTTTATTTTCTAAAGAATATTTTAAAAAGTGTCTTTAACTTAAGATTTGCACATATAAGGTGTATACATCAGTACACATTGGAGATATACGGAAAGCAATTACAGTTGTGAATGTTTTTCACTATCCAAGAGAGGCAGAAAAGAAAAAATTTTAAAAGAAAGTCTTTCAGCAAAACAAGGATGAGAGGTCTCTTCACAGCTCAAGTGGAAAGAAATACAATATTAAATCTCATCTGGCCTGCTGTATCACAAATATACCATATAGAACATATTGCAGGCCCAAAAGCACTAACACCCCAAATCTGAACATGCCTAAAACTGGAGCAGGATCCAGCTTTTGCAGCCGGTCTTTGTAAAACAAATGTGCTGAACAGCATCGCCAAGTTCTCCGTGCTTTGAGGAAGTTTGAACCTACATCTAAGTCATTTCTGTCAGCCCACCTCCACTGAAATGCATGCTTTCTCATGTACAATCTAATGCTTGGGTCTTTGGAGAATCACAACCTAACTTTCTTATAGGAAGTAAGGCTTACAAAAACTCACCATCATGCAGAGGCCAGGTTGATTTAATTCATTTTAATCTAAGTCCCAGAACAGATTTATTGAAAGACTTATGAGTAGCCAAGAGGTCTTCCAGTGAACCTGGACATATGAGCAGTATATCATCTGAGTGAAGGCTTCACAGACAGTTTTGTTAGGTAGGCTACTTCTCAACAGAGAGATGGATTTATAGAGACCATATCCATCACTCACCTGTAGGTACAATGCTGAGTACTGTTCATTCTACCACACATCGGTTTTTCACCCAAACCACCAATATATAACATCCCTGTGTCAGCTCTAGCAAGGGATTACATGGGAAAACAACACTACAAAAACATTTTATGTATTTTTAGATACTTAAGTGAGGCACAGAAGCCAGAAATTAGGACAGCCAGCACAGTGTATCTAACTGGTCTTCTGAAGACCACCATAAGTCATTCTACAGATTACAATGCTGATTTACATTGTGTGAAGTTTTCAGCTTCTTACAATGCTGACATGTTGACTCAGATTTAAGACTGTTGCTTGTTGCTTCTGCCATTAGAAAGAGTTAAGAGCTGTAATCTGTCTCAAAAATAGAAAAGCTTCTCCATTAAATGAAACCAGAAAATGTTCTCATAATTACAGATTTCACTAATGGCAGAGTAAATAGAATAATAACTTCCTTTTTAAAATGCTGCTAGGTGGCACAGCTTTAACCAGAAGCACCTACAAACTAAATAAACTAAAAAATTTCTTCCAACTATTTGGAATCAAACAGCATATCATGGAGGATGTCCTTTGTCCTTTGGTTTACAGAGTAAACCATCTCAAACGATGAACTGAAGAAAAAACCCCAGCTACTGAGGTACCCTGAAGGTCTTTGAAGAAAGCAATACGTTACACTAGTACACAGATATGGTTTTGAACATGGTCATGAGAAACATCCTGCTAATTCTTTCATCCTGTAATTTCATAGCACAGGTCACTTCAGAATTTTATGATATTGACTGTACTCTCAATGAGTGATGTGGTGTGCTTCATCAGAATGCTATTTACTTTTATGGAAGGATTCAGCAACTTTGATAGCATTTGTGCACAAATATTTTGCTCTTTATTCCACAGACCTTAAGCTAGAAAAGGGCTTATTCTAAAAGTTATAAAACCCCACAGTATTTAAACTGGTCATTTTGACCAATGTAGGAACATTTGATAAAGTGGCCTAATCTGGCTTATTTAGTAGTGCCAGGATAGAGCACGCTGCATCTAATTTAATTACAGTAATATATATTAGCTTCTATCTGATAAAGAAGCAACCCCAAACCTACAATAACCGCTCCACTGTAATTTTCACTCAGAAAGTTTAAAGGACCTTTTATCAATATTCGATGTGAAAAACTTCAGAATCTCTGGCAACCAACCCCCTGAGACAGATGAGTCTGTGACTGCAGCCTGAAAATAGGTATTTGTATAAGTATACTGCAGTATTTGATGTATCCTGTTTTCAATGCTAGTCAGAAATGTTGTAACGGTTTCCTATTCTCTTATTTAACTTTGAACTAACATGAATAACATGCATCTATTCCATCATTGTCTGACAGACAGAAATCACTTGACGCTTGATTTGTGAACTGATAATACGTGTGATCAAAATTAGAAAATATTACTCCTTAATGAAAACAAAATCCAATTTATTTTGGGCTCTTTCTGTCTTATGAAAAATGCAAACATCATCAAATTGACACAATTTTAGCTAACTTACCTAGTTTACTAAACCTAATCTTCAAAGGTATACCTTGGCTGCTATTTTATCAACCAAGTCAAATGATAGTGAAGCTGAGAGGCATTTATGCAGATCTGCAGTTTTCACTCTGCAAAATGCAATGGCAATGGGCTGAACAACCAAACCAATGAATCACTTCAGCTAATTTAGCAAGCAAAGCTAGCAGAAAGGCTATTTCATGTTTATGTTTCACTTGCATTATCAAAAGGCAGCCATCAGCTGAAGGAAGGAAGGAAGGTATTTGAAAAGGAGAAAAAAATGTGTTACAATAAGTAACACAGCCAGTATGAAGCATATGAACAAAGCTGGGATTAACTCTTTCATGTTTGTTCCATCTTTCTTTTTTTTAATGTGTGCTTTTCTCTGTTGGTTTGTTTTGTTCCACTGATTTTTTTGGGTTTTTAAAAAATATCTGACACTCTTACACTGAGGGAAATTTGTCAAGAAAATGTTAATGTTGACTTTCTTCTCCTACTAAACATAAATCCCTCACTTAATGGTGGAAAACATCCACTCTGTTCAGAAGTTTACACATTATTTCCCAGAGGTAGGAGTGATGATGTCAAATTTTGGCCCTTTAACTCTGATTCAGTATCCATGGGACTCCATAACTAGCTCAGCACTCTGCTATACACTCGAACTATTCTCTGCTTCATGTTTTTTTCATAAACAGAAGCAACAGTAACATGCAGGGTTTCTAAGCAGTTTAAAAAACAGATTACTTATCTACTATCAGCAAAAATAATTTGCAAAATTCTAGGACATGCTTCTCTTCTGCTACCTGCAGCCTTACTTTACTAGAAAGTCATGGTGAACTTGGAAGATGACAGGAGAAAGAATCACAATTATCTTCTTGCCAAGCCAAGAAACAGCAAAATGCTATCACTGGTACTGTAGCACTCATCAATATGTAAAGTCCAATTCCACAAAATATAATAATTGTAGACCAGGATGGATGAACAAGAGAATTTTTAATTTCTTTTATAATTGAAAATGCATCTTGTACAAGAAAATGAAATAAATGCCCATGAATTTCAGATATCTAATTCGGACACTTATTATTACTCAGTTTTGAGTTTGCTTGAATCAATATGCAGGCTTATTAACACCACGATGGAAAGTATGTGAGTTTTTATCAATCACTATGCAGGATGACAAATGCCAGCACAGCTGTGCAATAAACAGACTGCAACAAATAATAAATAATTGGGTTCTGAGCAGGAGGGCAAAGTCTGTATTGCAGTCTCTCTCTACCTGCTCCGCCTATGTATTTCCAGAACCTCTGTAGCCAAAGTATCCAATAGCTAATAAAACTTGGTTCCCTGTAGAAGCTCAACAGCCGGTAGTTTGGCCTTCAGGAAAAACCACAGGTCTGTGGTTCTCCTCTCTACAGGTTTTGATGAGTACTGCTGCATGGCAGTTTAAAAAATAAAAAAAAAGGAAAACTGAAGGGCAAAACACTCCAGAATAATAAAATGATAAAAATAGTTACCCCTTCCCCTAATACATAATTAGTCTGGGAGGTTCGCTTTCAAGTGAGTTGAGACAAAAACCAGTAACATTTAAAGCAGGTCTGTCCTTTTGTGTAAATAAAAACAGTATCAAAAGTTATGAAGAGTTAATGCAAATAAAGAGCATGAAAAGTGTCATACTTTGAGTTTTAGCACTCTAATTAGCAAAACCTTTTTCTCCTGGGGCTTACTCTGCCCCTGAAGTGACCCAGTGCTGCGTGCTGTCAGCATGGGATAGCAGGACATACAATTTACTTGGGCTGACAATTCCTGTCTGCTTGTGTGACTGGCATATGTATTTGTATTACTATCATAATGTCCTTAGCATAATGAGAAACAGTTGTTTTAATGAAATGTACTGTTAAAGAGCCCCTAGCCTGAAATTTTTGCTATTTAAATCACTAGAATACAGAATTTTTCACTAACACTTTCCATTCTTTCATCACAGCTGTGAAGGCCTAACACAAAACATGTTCCCAAAACAAACACCACAAGCACTAACATAACTTTGGCAAACGAAAGCTGGAAAGAAAGCTGGTTTCCTTTATTTAACTATATATATTAACGGTGTTTAGGAATGGGCAATTAGTCCTTGCATTTCTTCAAAGCAGATGCACTGCTCTCTATTCATGTGATGCTCATACAGAACTAAAAGATACAAGGTATTATTAACATTCCTTCCAGGATGAGAAATATTTAGGATTAATTTGTTCCAAAACATCTAAATCTCTCGCCAGTTTTCATTTGCCAGAAGAACCTAGTATCTTTCTTCATGCTGCAGTGAAATTACACACAACAAATACATGAGATAAATTGTACCAAAAAAGAAATTGTCCCACAGAGACGGACATTTTGTTCTCACCTTGCCAGGTTTGAAGTGCTCATGTGTACAGGCTTATTTGAAAACCTTGGATGAGTTTCTTTACCCTGTCCCTCTCTGACTTTTTCTTAGCAGATTAAAATGCTTGCCTAGCAGAAAAAGTTAATCACTTAAACTTTTTACTTAATTAACAGTTGCACACAGAGCAGGAAAAACTATCACACATTTGATACAGTGCTAATTCCAGGACAAATGTTACTATGATTTATTGCTCCTGGCTACCAAAAGCCATGCACCTAATTAACACCCTGCATCCTATCCTGGAAACTGTGGGTTTCCATGTCTGAATGGGTCATAACTTGTGGTTGGTTTCCTAAGGCAAGAAGGCTTGTGTCCTGGTGGGACAGTAGTAAGGTAGCGTATGAAAAACAATTCTGTGTGATTTATGAGGTTATTACACCCTGTTCCACTGGTGCAGCTTCAGGGTCATCCTGAATAGCACAAGAATCAAAGAGAGTCCAGAAGGAATGGTTTATACTTGCATATTACAGAAGACTATGACGACTATCACTAATACTCGGAACTCCAAGATCGCCCTCTAGAAACTACTGAGGCAGTTCTTGTGAGGGAGCAGATGTATGGTCAGCAAGTCCCTGCTGCTCACATTCCCTAGATCTCTTGATATGCCTGGGTTCATCTTTACATTGAAGCAACATATTGAAGGTCACTTATTCTTTTAAGTATGGAAAAACGATATACTGTGATTAAAATTAATTAATTTCCTGTCTCTGAAATTTCAGATTTTGAGGTGTTGGCTATGAAACTAACAAGGTTATTAGAACCTGGCCCCACATTTGAAACCAAAATATTTTTTTTTAATCCGTGGGAATGGAATAGCACAGTACTGCTTTTCCACTAATTTTAATAGATGCCTTTGCCTGTCATTTCTTCCAGCAGACATTTGCAAACAGTCAACTCAATCAAGGGTGCTACTAGGAGACTGAACTGTTCACAGATAAAGCTAAAATACACAATATCCTATTCTGATGTTATGGTTCCATGCCTTATGCTGTTTCCAGTCTTCACTAAACAACATCACGTATTAAAATGTCAGACAGAGGAAATTGTTTGGACTGTATGGCCACTGTTTGTTATATTAACATCAGTTTTATAAGCATATGAATCAAAATATGAAAGAAAGGATGGAAAACTGTATTACATTTTTTATACTACTATATAAAGTATCAGAGATGGCAATAAGTCAAAGTTTGGTTCTGCAGTTTCCCTTCATACCCTTTATCAGAAATCTGTTAATATTTATCACATATACCATGTTTACTGCAGGTAAATTTTTTCCTAAAGTAGATAGAAATAATATTTGCTAGAAATATTTTGCAGGTAAAACTTACATATACTATAGAGTGGAAAAGATGTCAAATGACTTGTTCATGTTCCATTGCAAGCTAGTAACTGCGTAGGAATAAGATCTCAGATGCCTGACAGGGTACCCAGAATTCACCTCTGTACCAGATCATTTTATTTCTGCTTGTTGGGAGGGGTTTTGCTGGTATTGAAGACTTCCTACCTGAAATTTAATTTTTAAGATATCCTTTGCAGAATTGTACTCTTTCCTATACAGCTCAGGATGCCACATTTGATCAATGCGATGCTTTTGCAGTCAGTGTGGCTGAGACTAGGAAAACGTAGGGAATTACCTGTATTCTGGCATGAGTGCATGACAAGTCAGCTTTGCAAGCTGTCCAGGCCACCTTTTTATCTCCATGGGTTCTTGCTATATTTTAAAGGATGTTGCCTTATCAAGCACGCTGGCTGCTTGCCTGAATTAAAAAAAAAACACCACCAAACTTCTTGACACTGAGATTGAAATTTCAGCGTAGTTTGAGACCTCCACTGATTACTTCTTATGGTCTGACACACACGAGTAGGTTGAATTTTTCCATCAATAAAGTAAAATCATTCAGCCACTTACTTGCTGCTCAGGCAGCGTCTCAGCGAATACGAAGCCCCTCCTCCACAAGTGCGTGAACATTCGCTCCACGAGCCCCAGGCATCCCACAGTGAGTCTCGGTCTTCCTCTGAGCGAGCTGTTCTGGAGCTCTGAGGAGAGGGAGAAGGGAAAAAAAATCAGGAAAAAACATTTAAGGGTGAAAAATACTGTTTCCAGTTTAACCTTTCATTTTACTGAATATCATCCTGGCTATTGAAAGCACTGAATAAATTGAATAAATCTGTTCCTCTCTGACATGCCTGCTATGAAAGAGCACAACAGTGAGACAAAGGAATTTTTCTGATTAAAAGAAAGAGTTGGAGTATTATAGACATTAGAAATTGTGCTCTGAAGTTTTGCTGCTGTGTTAGAAACTATGAAAAGGCATATTGGAAGGTGCCTTCCAAAATGCTCCTGAGGAAAAACTGAAACACAACATAGTGAATCAAAGTGCTACAATGGCATTCAATATAATCACTCTCACGCACTCACCATAGGGAATTGGAACGATCATTGCTTCTCTGTCTAAAGGTCTATAAAACTTGGACAACGTTTCCGTAACTGGTTCATTCCTACTATTTGTTAGCTTAAAAAAGAAAATGCACATTACCTGAAGAGCTGGAGTTACAATGTCAGGCACAGACCAGTGGTTGTGCACAAGCAACTTCATAGAGAAGCAGCACTGATGGGCTGAGAAATGCTCAGCCCTTTGAGGATGAAGTCATAAATGTACAGCAGTACCTGCCTCAAATAAAGCAGTCATACCTGTATTCAGCATTTCATTTTCATTCATGCATATGCACCCCAGAAACATAGATCTATATGGGCACAAATTGTTTAGCCATCTAGATACTATCCTTCATGGGCTAGGTGGTTTTACTGGAAAAACCGAATAACCTTGCAAACATGCACCAAAAACGCCTCTGTCTGATGGAGACCAGGCAGTGTTCTTCAAAGCTTGACTTGTGCTGTGGGCCAGCACCTGGTGAATAGTATTTCTAAGTGTACTTGAAATAAATGAGAAGGCAAAACAACTATATGAGGGAGACTTTAATGGTAAACCTTAAACAGAGAAACATCAGCAAGCATCACTGCTAGCCCATTTTACAGGAAATCAGCTTTAGCTTTCACCGAATCATAGAATACACTGAGTTGGAAGGGGCCCATCAGGATCATCAAGTCCAACTGTTGGCCCTGTGCAGGACACCCCAAGAGTCACACCGAGTGCCTGAGACCATTGTCCACATTCTTCTTGAACTCTGTCAGGCTGCTGCTGTGACCACTTCCCTGGAGAGCTGTTCCACTGTTCAACTGCACTCTGGGTGAAAAAACCTTTTTCCTGAAATTCAACCTAAACCTCCTCCTGACACAGCTTTATGCCATTTCCTTGAGTCCTGTCACTGGTCATGTGAGTGAAGAGATGTGCACCTGCCCCTCCTCTCCCCCTCGTGAAGATGGGGAAGAGCACAATGAGGCCTCCCCTCAGTCTCCTCCCGGCTGAACAAGTGTCCTCAGTTGCTTCTGACACGGCTTCCCCTCAAGGCCCTTCACCATCCTCATGGTCCTCCNCCCTCAAGGCTCTTCACCGTCTTTACTGCCCTCCTTTGGATGCTCTCTCACAGTTTAATGTCTTTCCTGTATTATGGTGTCCAAAACTGCCCCCAGCACTCGAGGTGAGGCCGCCCCAGTGCAGAGCAGAGCAGGACACTCCCCTCCCTTGCTTGGCTGGCAATGCTGTGCCATTGAGCAGGACCTCCTGGTTGATGGCAACACTAAGGCATAATTTGAGACACAGAGTGAGCTCAACACTGAAATCCCTTTACCTTCAGGGAAGCTGTGTAGAAGTTTAGTAATGAAATATGGTGAAATGTACCAGTCTTGAATATTGTTATTCATGAATAAAAAAGAAAATTAATTTAGTCTGTCAAAGATGATACAGTACCTGTCTAATGAGTGTGTAACAATTATTTGAGACTCTCATTTTATCTTACCTTTATTAAAATACAAAAAAAATTAATTTCAATGCAATAATTGTAAGGGTAAATCTAAAAATTAAAGTTTCATAAGTGATCAAATTCTGACTATAACTAGACTTGACCCAGTCTCCAGATTTACATTTGAGATAAGAGAAGACAAGACAACACTGAGGTTATTTCACCTGACTTCTTTTCGAAGAGTAATTTTTACAAAATGAAATTTGCAATTTCCTTCTCTTAAAAAGAAAATACATGTCTGTGATTCCAGTTTATAGGAAAACAAGTATCTTCAATCTGCAGATGGGTGCATTCACCACTGGTTGAAAGCCCAAAGACATAATTAAAAAGCGTTGCAAAGTAAAGTCACGTGAACCAAGTACTCTTACCTCACCACAAATTATAAGCATCAGCACAACTAGACATTCTAAGGGTCCAAGTTTTTCTGACATAAATTGTAATCCCACCCAAAGGAGATCCACGAGCCCGTTATTTGCATTCCAAAATTTGTTATAAGACCTATATATTCCCAAAAAACATGTGATCTCAAGCTGGAACAGGATCCAAGTTTTCTTTTAACAAGCGGAATAAACAATTCATTTCAACTCCATCCATGCTTAATGTTAAAGAAAGCAGAGTGTTTTTTCCTTCCTGTGAACTACATGGTTAAGATTGAATTTGAAATTCTAGCAATACCTGAAAAGTAATTTTAAATCTGAAGATAACTTTCCATTACAGATCTATTCCAGCTTCAAAGGATATATGCAATTATTAGCTAAGAATTCACTGTTTAGCAAAGATTTTTTTCATTTTTAGCATAGACAGTGGTAATTAATAATTTCTACCCACTTTCAACAAAAGGAACTAAACTTAAGACCTTATATTAAAGTAGCAGTCGAGTTCTGCAGTGCAAGAACTCCTACAGTACTTTAAAGTCCTAAGGTTCCTGTCATAAAGAAAAGAAACAAAAATTGAGAAAAAAAAAAGTAGAGGGGAGCATATGCCCTTAAAGCTGCAAGGAGTAAAGCTGGCACCACTTAGAGCTTTCTGTAAGTAACGCTTCCCTCATAGAAAAAGTCTTTTACCTCTGCCAGAGGAACTCCTGGTTGGCGGTTCTCAAAATGTCAGTCAAATGTATGTCAAAGAAACAAAACACAGTCATAAGGTTCATTATGCCCTGTTGCTGGTACTAGAAGACCTTCCTTATCCCTTCTGTCCAGTCTAGGTGGATCTCAACCTGAGCTTCCCAGGAAATATCCACTGCTTTGTCCACACAAAACTCAGAATGCCCTGACATCAAGAGTATCAAGTCAGAAATGTCACCTTAAGCAATTTGCTTATCAATGACCTATATAGCCAAATAAATCTGATAGTAGTAATCAAAATCAGATCTTCCTTAATCCCTTATTGTCTTGATGCAGGATCACCATCAGATTAAGATGGTGATCTACCACCCCATACCTCGGCTCCAGAGGGAATGGGCAGGAGCATTCCCAAAGAGTTGTCTAATGAGAAAGAGGAAGAACATCTCGTGCTATTGGACCAGAAAGCAAAAAGGATCATGTGTAAAAAATGAAATCACTCTCAGTAGATAGGGTACTCAGGTGAAGATGCTTACAGTAAAAAAAAAAAAAAAGGCTTTAAACTACAAGTTGAACAAAGGACTTACTATAATATAAACAAAAGTAATCTGATATAACCAAGTAAGACTAAAAGAGCTAGGTATCCAATCTGATTCTTCAAAAAAATCCAGCTTCAATGTTTAACAGTAATTTCTTAATTTTTTTAAAGAGTTGTAACGTATTCATATTATATTCAATGGTGTTTCCTATCCTTTCCATTAACACACAGTACACAGAAGTCATTTAGACTATCTGGAATACAAGTGTCACACATCCTTAACTCACAACAGCTACCTGGACATCCAGGAGCTGCATCCCTGGTAAGAATGAGGTTTCTTCTAAAAGCATGTGTGTGGGTGCACAGACGGCAAAAAATGAAAAGCAGCGAGACCTCTGTTCATGTCCTGAAATCTATAAAAGAAGCTCAGTCTTAAGAAAATAAATCTTAGTCGCATACTGGAATTGAATTTAAAATTTTGTTTGGAAAAGTGCTATCCCTACAGAATCCAGCCATTTGTCAGTGTCACACAGAGGAGAGTGTGTATAAATCCAGATCATGTTGTTTAATTTCTCCTCTGGTTCTGAGGCATCCAGTTGTCCTCCTCACTCAGTAAAATGCCACTGAAGTAATTTTTTCAAGCACCCAGTGTTTTCCCTAGATTAAACAGCAATACAGATAGTGAAAAATGCAGTTAAACCCTTGTTGGACTAAGGCAACAATACAGAATTTAGGCCAGTTATTTCCCAGATAATATGAACCTCTGAGTTTGGTTAAGAAATTTATATCATCTGGTTCTTATCATATCCCCACTGTTTCAGGGTATGATGAAGTGTCAGTGACAATATGCAAGGCTCCTCTGAGGCCACTGCCTAAACTTGTCTTTAGCTACTGTAAAAATTACATTAGGGACAGAAAAACAGTATTTTTTCCTATATCATGGTCTTTCTGCCCCACCTTTTCAGAGAAGTTTAAGTGCATCTCTATACGAATTCTTGCCAAGCCACACACTCTCCTTCTTTGAGTAATCCTTGATCATCCTTTGATGTTAGTTTGTCACTGAGGTTAATTATATACTTCACATAGTACTGAAATGCTGTCTACAGTGAACCAGGAAAAAACTGCTCTCAGCACTTCCCTAGGTGTGTAACAGTGGGAGTGACCTCAACTCTTTATAAAAAACATGTATTTCAAAGCTTAAAACAATGTAAATGTATGGTTTATAAGATTTCATTTGCACAATGTCATGTATCTTTGTTGCATTCCATGCAAGTTAACAGCTGGATTAAAGCTCAGATGGGAAACTGCTTAGAAATCGCTGGCTTTTGAAAAAACGCAAGGCAGAACAAATTCACAGCCAGTTGAATTAATATTGGTAATTACCGTCAAACAAGACGTTAACATGCAAGACATTTCTGACTAACTGTTGAAACTTTTCAAAGCGAGTATCTTGAAAACATCATAAGTAAAATATTCTGACACATTCAGTTTGCAATGCACCAAAAAAAAAAGTTTATCTAGGCAAAGAGTTGCAAATCATTTTAAATGGTACTATATGACCAAGGCACATCCACTGTTCCAGAATAACTGTACCATACTCAAGACAGGGCTTATGAAAGTAAGCCTTATCCTTGTGAGGAGCATAATTTCCTGGAAGTACTAGGATTTTCCATTACAATAGTTGCTCTTCAGTTCCAAAGCAGATATATTTCCATTTCATGCACCTCATGAAACCAGAGGTCCCCAAGTCAGCCTTAGCAACCAAGGACTTCAACCTACTTTCTTTTCCCAAGAGTCCCCTTCAGGGTCAGGGTAGATGAACACTGTTTACCTGGTATGGTAATTAGCTTGTCTTCCCATTGTCTTGTCTGTATCCCAAGTAAAATGCAAAAAAGGACTTCTGCCACCAGACCTGCCAGCCAGCCTCCAGAAGGACCACACAAGCCAGAAAAACCTACCTACCTGACACGCTTACCAAAGTAATGGAAGTTCTGCTCTCACAGAAGTTAAAAGATCAAAAGAGAAAATGCCCTTGTACCCAATCTGACAGAGCTGTTTACTGCACCTGAGATGCTGAGTGACCCTATGTGCCACTGCTGCCATGATTAACTGCATGCTGTTCCATATGGCCAGATCAAAAGGATGCCTACAGAACTGTTCAAAATACTGAAACACTGTTTTCCCTGGCAAACAATCTGGAAAGAAAAGTAGAGCCGAACAATATCAGCCCACTTGCCCCAGGCTTCCACAGCCTTGGAAATTAACTTAGGAATTTTTGCCTCCTTTTCACTTGCAAGACAAAGCAAAAGGCCTCTGAGGGAATCAAGACAGTATTTCCTATGGAAAACCCCTGGCACAGGGAATCCTTTATCTGAGTGTCTCCACACCCCAAGGAAGACACTGGCACAGGAGCACAGACATGTGAGTATATATTCTGAACTCTGGGTAATTACTTTGTGCTCAGACTTTGCTAGTGCAGATAAATGGGCCAGGATTTATTATTTCAGTCTCTTAAGAAGGGATAAACAAGAAAACAAAAAAAATCCAAATCTCCTTCTGAGTAGTTTTTCATTTATTCTTTCTTCTTGCCCCAAATCATCCCTCACTTAAAAGAAACAGGGGAAGACACCTTGATGAGGATTGAAGAGGCAATCTCACCAAGATACTTTTCCAGTTTTCCAATGCTTATTCTGCTCCTGTGAACAAAGGAAAAGAGCAATAGGAGGATTTTTCTTTACCCTGAAGGAAAACACCTGATACACATATAGCTAGCTCAGTTCAGAGACATTAGTAATAATTTGCTGAGTTAGTCCTTTTCAGTGTTGTGTTCCTTTTTGTCTTCTCTTATTCTTAACAGCACAGTCACGCAGGACAGGCCAATTACTAAGAGGACAGAAAAAGACAAATTACAGCATCTTTTCCTTTTGCATAGGAAAGCAAAGGCTTATTGATGGGGAAATAACCTCATCTCCCTTCCTAACCATGATCTGATACGGCTGTTGCACAAGTAATAGGACAAAGTGTCACACTGAACTCTGTCATCCTGAAAAACACTGTGTCTGTAGTCTCAGTGTTGTACACAGTTGTACCCTCTTACATCAGTATCTCCACACATCAATTTGTCTAAGATGGATAAGAACATTGCCAGTGCTGTCCTCATAGCCCCAAGGGATCCCTAATGCCCTGAAGCAAACCATATAGCTGGCCTGTGTATATGGGAGGACACAGCTTCTAGTCTGCAACAACACAGGGAAGAATTGATTAACAGCCACCTCAGGACATTAAGAGCTAAATAGCCATTCCTAAATCTGGACTGGAAGTTGTATCCCAGGAGAAATGTGCCAAACGTGAGCTCATTTCTTCTCACAGAAGGGCAGCAGCCAGCTGGAGGGGCGGGGAAGGGGATTGCTGGCAAAGGATGGAGCTGACACCATATCACTTCAATATGGTGCACACTGATCTCCCTGTAACATTTTATAACAGTGCATCATAAAACTCAGATCAGTCCTATCTCTCACTCCACTTACCCATATGAAAATACACACCAGGAGAGCGATGTGAGTCTTCTTTCTTGCTCTCATAGACTGGTTACAACATTTTGTTGTATTTAAATCCTGCCGTGCTGGTGTAAACACCAAGCATGGGTGATCCAATACAGAGCAAGTCCAAGCTGGCTCAGCCTCAGACTTGTCGCCTTATTGACTCAGAAGGGTTTTTAAGGCTAGGATTGGTTCAGATGCAGAATGGGTGAAATCACTTTTCAGAATTCGGAACCCACCCAACTGCATGGGTTCAAAAGTGCATCTCACACTCAAGGACTTTGGATTTGTCTTCCACGTAGCAAGAACTGTGGGCAGGGAAAAAGCCCACAAGGCATACAGAAAGGAGATGAGAGAAAAGTAAAATTGTAATCTGTGATGAGGGCTATTGCATGCCAAGTGTTTTCTAAGTGGTGAGAAATGAAAGTATGAGCTGGCTGTGCTGTGCTCATCAGCTTTAAGAGAAAACGGCCAACTTACGCCTGACACTGCAAGCTCCTCTGTGTTCCCCGAAGAGGAAGGGTACTACACTGAATAAACTTATATTGCCATTTTCCTTCTCAGTAAACTGACCTTAAGCTTCATAGATTCACCTGCTAACCTAATTCCCCACAGAGATCACAATGTTCAACAGTGAGATCCCTCACCAAACACCACGTCATCCAGGCTTAGAAACCCTGGTTCTAAAAGTCTGAGCTAGAAGATATTGTTGCATCAGCATAGATATTAACAGGTTCCTCAGCCCCATGATGGCTCAGCCTCCTCTGGACCAGCTCACAGCACTAAGGCAAGGTGACATAGGTTGCAACAGGAAGATGACGCTCTGGTCAGGAGGCATTTCAGACAAGGGAAGAGAAGTTTCCAAAGACTTGTGTAATTGCAGACAACATCCACAATTACAAGGTTTATTCAAAACAAATGAAGCCTTTGTTCTTCTGATAGTCTGCCATCTCCCTCAGTTACCTCATGGAGATGTGTATGTGCTTATTTTAACAACAAAGGGCCATATAAACGGCTGAAACATTAAGCTTTGGTGAAGGCGGGAAAACCAAAAGGGAAGTATTTATGTAAAAAATAGGGGGTAAAGAGAGACAAAAGAAGGGAGAGAGGAAGGAAGGAAGAAAGGGAGGAAGGAAGGGAGGAACTAAATCACTGAGAAAGCTCGAGATCCCATGTCATAACAAAAATAAAGGGAAGACAGAGAAAAAAAAAGCTCATTAGACCCTAGAAAATTGCTGTAAAACTCAGTTTATATAACATATTTATGTCTCTCTTTATCACCAAGTAATTAATCTCAAATTAATGAATAAGTTTCTTTAAGGGAATACACGCTCAGTTGTTGGAAGTTTGCAGTCCCAAGGTGGAGCAGTCTTTTAGCCATACCAGATTTTTTTTTTTCCCCCTTCATGAATTTACATTGATCTGCAAAGATGGAAGGGGCTAAACAGTGTCAGGACATAAACTGCTGCTACTCTCATGGTGCCCTCTAATCAGGTATTTTTTTCCCTTGCTCTCCCCAAAAGCCAGAAATGACACATCCAGACTTTGAGCCAGTTTGCTACACAGAAAGGATATGCATTCCTCTCTATGTCATTCTTCAGCTCTAGTAAGGTGATAATACACTGTCTCTTGACCTGGTGCTTACCAGCATTGATGGGTGGATGAGCCCATCAGAGAATGACACGACTGCTAAAGTTTGGAATGGCAGAATCTTAAAATTAAAGCTGTGGCAGCTCAAGTTTCAGAGATTTCTGTTACAGTACTTCCCTCTCTCCCTCAGCTAATTCAGATCTTTTGTCTTTAAGACATGGCTGGACCTTTAAGGGAGATATTTGACATACACAGTAACTTGAAAATTCTCTGTCTTTTTAAAAGTTACAAGAACTATTAAAATGCCATATCCAAAAGACATTTACAATAAGAGAAGACAGCTTTGGGCTTGTTAAGAGCCATTGTTTTTGCCCTAAACAACCAATGCTTTTAACAGTTCAGACTGAAAGAAATACAGGATTTCAATAAACCAGTAAGTAAGTAAATTAATAAATAAATCACCCATCTGATACCAGCACCAAAACAGTAGGAGACCTTATTGCTTCCTCTATTTCCTTTCATATCTGGCTCTGTTGATACAGGGCAGAACCTGAACAACACACTAGCAAACTTCAAACAGGGACTGAGATTATATCCAACAAAGCTAGAAGGGGAAATCTGACACCCACACAGTAAATTCATATGGAAACAAAATGAGTTATATTTATTTTATGGGACAGTTTGAATTTATTATAAGTTGCATATAATTTCCTGTCTCATTTCTTGAGCACTCTTGGAATTTATTTCAGGATGTCTTACATTATCACACAACCCTTCCCTCTACTCTGACACCCTCTCCGCTGAACTTCCTCTATGAGAAGTTCCTGGAAAGCAGAAATTTAAAAGGTTGAAGCTTTGGAAGAGATTCCATAAAGGCAGGGAAGACTAAAGTGGAAACAATGCGAAAATTAATGTACAGTAGAATCAATGAACACACCACTTATTTCTCTGCACAACTAGAAGAAGGACTGTCCCTATAAGCAGTGACCAAAAAATCCACAGGTGGCAAAACTACTATGATTTCTACATATGCTGGCTTTGCAAGAAAACTAAATCTCACAAATACACACACTGCTTTCCCTACCCTTCCAATTTCACACAACATTAGCTACATTTATAAGAAATTTGGAAAAGTTCAGTTCTTGCAGAAAAAAAGAAAAAATGATGGTCGTATGCAGAATAAAATTCTAAACAGGGTACTTAAAAGATAGATGATACAAAATCTCAGACCTATGACAAAAAGTTTTACATTCCTTGAGATAGAAGGACATCTAAATGATCAGATTGCACTAAGCTTTGACTATTATTGGTCTGTGTTCAACATTACACAGGGTTATGGACCTAGAGAAGATCTTCTCACTCCATGAAATGTATATCCCTTGCTTACTTCCCCTATCTTCCCTAAACATACATCTAAGAGCTAGAACATGTTATAACACCTTGAGTATGCAAAACTGGTTAGCTATCTGTTAAGACAAGCCTCCTGTCCATAAGCTGATACAAAAAGATGGAGAAGCCAACAGCAAAAGCTAGCCATTTCTGTACAACAGTACAAAAGCAGTTGTGGTTCATACCAGAGTATGACATTCTGATGAAATTAAAAATTTCACCCCAATTTTTGGATTAGTTGCTGTCACCAGATGAGAAGACATTTTATAACTGTCCTTGACTTGGGCTAGGACAAGTAATTTCTTTTTCTGTTTCCTGCTCCCATCATGATATCATGGCATCAGGTGGTTGGTGTGTTTTCACTTTTTTCTTCACTATCTTTAGGTTTTTAATTGCTTCTGTAAGGATGATCTTACTATTCTTCTTTCCTTCCTCAGACTGCAATTTCCAATTTTTCCCCCCATATAATTTTTTCCCATACAATTCTGAGTTTTCTTACAATGTTAAAAAAATAACCACAAAAAGCAATAGAAGCAACACTACCATTTGCAGATTTGACAATACAATGCTGTAACAGAAACCATAAGGTTATATATGGATGGCTAACAACACAGTTGTAAGGGATTCAATTTTTATTTGCTCCAGTGAAAATTCAGTCATGCAAAGATTGATAGTACTCTCCTAAAGAATTATTTGTCTGGTCATGTGGCCGACTCAGACTTTACATTAACTCATGAACCTTCTGAGCATTGAATGTTGTCCAGCTGACTGATCCATGACTACAGGTGAGCACATTCTAATCTTCAGACTCTCCATAATGTTCAAAGTCATACCTCCTTTTATTATTCTTTTGCAGCCCTATGAATCTAGCAAAGTCAGTAAAAGAACACGTTAAACTTTAGTGACACTGGTGAAGTAGACCAGTAGCTCTACAGCCTACCTTAAGTACAGATTCCCATTCACTAAAATCCAAAAGCAAAAAAAATTCATCATGCAACCATAGTTCAGCTCACGCAAGCCTCTGCATGTGGTAGAAAAACAAGAAATAAATTTTATACTTAAAGAATCTGAAGGAAGAGGTCAATAAAATATGTCCCAACACAGAATTCTAAAGTAATATAGGAAGAAATTATGATCATACATACTTAGTAGCATCCAGTCCTTCACACAAAAAGATACAAGAGCTATTTGAAGTACAGCAGTATTGTCACAAACCACAATAGTGAGAAATTTTCACTTCTTGACATGATTAAATCTCAGCTTCATATAGCTGAACTCTGTATTTCAGTTCATCCTCATCCAGCAGATGTGATTAAATGCTACTCTGTACATAGACATGATCATGCATGAAAATATATTTGTGTACTTTGGACCTCATACCGGAAAAAAAACCCCTTAATATACCTACAGTTGTAGAAACAGAGGATCAGACATACAGCAGTAGGAAGACCTATCTACACATGAAAGGAAAAACTGTCAAGCTTTGTACATTCAGATGTAAGCAAGAAACATTATATTCATTTCACTGGCTAATTGCTCTTGTGGTCATCGAAGACAGACCCAGTTAGATAATAGGGGAGTGTAATGCCAAAGAGCCTGGAAGAAATGGACTATTGTATTTGACTATTTTCCATGTACAAATCAGCACAGCAAAGGAAAGAAATGCTGCAGAAAAACATATGTAGTTTATTACAGTCCCTAGTGTTACTTTTGTAAGTATCACAACAGTAACAAAGAGAGCTAAAAAAAGCTGCTGAAAAGATGCAAATAAAAAATGCAAATGTGATTAAAAGTCCTTCTGACATGACGTGATTTGACTTTGAGTTTGGATGAACACATGGCTGGTTATGGTTTTGGCCACATTCTTTTGAGTTAGACAACTCTAATTTGCTTGTGTTAGGCTTTTATTTTTAAACTAATAGAAAGAAAAATCTCTGGAACAAAATGCCTGCTTTCTTTTGTTACTCTTAAAAGTAGTGTGGTAATATTTCCTTAGCATGCAAAAGTTCGCAGAGCAATAAGTGAAATTCTCCAATATCTGGTCTTTCTCTGGAAAGAGAAACTGCCATTTCATACTACTTTTTCAAGACAAGCATTTTAGTGTTATGGCTCAGATTCTCAAAAGTAGCCATGAAAATACTTAGTCCACATTTATGTTAGAGAAACTGGTTCTCTGAGTGTGGAGCAAGTTTTAGGGCAGTTAAAAAAATAAACTAGGGACCCCCAGTGACCTTACTCAAGCACCACTCAACTGAAAATGAACATAATTTCTTCTGGAGAAGGTTAAGAATCCTGACGGAGTAGTGAGCTTCACTACTACACCACTCCAGGCAGCTGCTAGTGAGAGAAACCGGAGGGGTTATTGCTGTTGCTGCCTGTGGACTTGTCACAGCCTGTGAGGCTGCTAAGGCTCAACTGCCTTAGCATCTCATGTGCACAGGCTGTGCATGTGCCTGGGCTGTGCAACCTCCTTCCTGAGGCAAGGATGCTGAACAAAGACTTTAGGTGCTACTTTGCTCTACTGTGGTCTTACTGAAAATTTAGGAACATGTGATAAATTACTCTAAGACCAATCCTGTAAGCATTTATTGCATAACCTTAGTGCTTACAACTGTGAACTTTTGCTGATGTTAATTGAGTGCTACATGACAAGAGGTTGCTGGTGTTGGTTATTGTGAGAAAGATATGGTCTTTAGAGAGATGCAAGGTGATACACATAAATCCAAATGCTGATTGTCATAGATTTCAAACTTGTTCTGCCTACTTGATTAAAGGCTAATATCTAGGATGGTAACGGCCAGGTCACAGACTAATCCAATGCCTCTTTTTTTTCCTCTAAAGACACCTTTGAGCTTTCTATCATGCCTTTGGTGAACTCATGCTGCAATAAACTACGGTAGGAACAAGTATACCAAGGTATCCTACAACTTATCCCTATCTCTAGCCAAGCTGTAAGTCAAATATTTGCATGTTTACCTAATCTCCTGCTGAAAGCAAGTGAGAGATTTTCCTGACTATGGAAGGAGCGAAAGAATGGTCTGATTCAAAAAAGAAAGTTAAGCTTGCTTCACATCACTATTCTTAAGGCACAAAGAGATCTGGTGGGAGGTGGGGGGAAATCTCTTGAGGCAGGGTAAGTCATACAAATACAAACTAGTATATTGTAGAATATAATGCATAATAGTTGGCAGCAGAATGCACTATTTATTTTCATGAATCAGGGACTGAGAACTTAATTCACAAGCAGCAGAGTGATGTACAAATATTATGAGTATGAGCTTAATATGTGGCCAAATCCTACAGTCTTTACACATTCTTGTTGAGTTATATCTCCTGTTGATCTTGTCTAAATTAGTCCTGCAGGATAGGCTCATATATTGGCCAATATTGGCAATAAATTACAGTTATTAGGTTATAAACATCTCATTTTCATAAACAAAAGAGAATCTATGCTGCCTTTATGCCATTTTGTGTGAATTCAGTATCATGAATGGAAAATAGACTTCTAACAAAGTAAGACTTTTAGATCAGTCCAGACAGCATTCTTATTTCAAGTGCTCAATGAATATCTAGTAATTCTATATCCAAAAAGCTGTTCTTTTCTTTTTTTAATAATACAATAATTTTAATAAGCATTTTGAATAGGGTTATCCAACTGTTTAGGTCCCCATATGGCTACTAAAAAATGTGTTAAGATTAGCTTACAATGATTACTATAGACTGTTTCATACAGATAAATAAGAAGATGGAAGCTGCTATAAAGTTCATGTATTTCTTAACGATGCTTTGCTATTTGAACTACTACTTTCCATCAAATTCTAAGAAAAAGGCAACATATGTATGCCAAGATTACTCTGGTATCCAAAGTGTATGCATATTAATATCCTTACTGCAGATTTTCTGATTGCAAACACACTACTCATAAAATTAAGTACGAGTCAAAATGGAACATATAATGTCAATCAAATAGCATAGCTACAGCTCTCAGGTGTAAGAAACCTATCAGGATAATGAGGGGAAGTATGCAAGAAAATGTAGTAACAATCAAGTTTACTGCCCTAAAGTATACCAGATATCACAGAACGTATCTTTCAAAGGTTGGTATAAACTTGACTTTGTAATGAGTTACAGAAGTAACGAGAGCTCATTTAAGCTGGCTTCAGGAGAAAGTTCAGTACATGCTGTACCTGTTTTCTCTGCATGTGCAAAACTGAAAAATAGATGTATTTTTTTTAAGGAAGAAAATTCCAGGAACATTACAGCGTGATATAGTCTGATTTAAAGAGGGGAGAAACGGCTCCTCTCTAAATCCCGAGCAGTTAAATCACAATTCACAGGTCATTGCTCTCCAAGTTTAGAAAATTGATGCCAACATCAACTTCTTGGTTCTACATGCAGCAACGCACAACATCAAGGCTCCAAGTCTGCAGTGTTTTAGAGAGGATAAGATTTACACGACTTGTTCACAACAAACTCTCTCCAACTGCGATCTAAAGAGATTAAAAACATACCCACCCGCACGTATGCACACAGACAGAGTATCAGCTACAAGCGGTACATATTTGTAGGAAAGAAATGGCCTTTACCAGGATAAGGGAAGCTACAAGCAGGGTGCCAGCGGTTGCCCAGCGGCAGCACTCCATCGTCGGGTCCGTGCCGGACCTGGGGTCGGACACGCGCAAGTTGCGAAGCGCTCGGCTGCCTGCTGTCACATCCAGCTCCGGTGCAAGCCTTCAGCCCCGCTCCTCCGCCTTCATCAGCCCCGCTCACATTTCCCGACCCAGGCGTGGGTGGGTGGGTTGGCGTGAGCTGCAGGGAAGCGCTCCCTGAGCCGGCGATCAGCCAATCCCCCTCCTGCTATTCAGACACGCAGCACAACAAAGCCAAGAGGTCTGGGGAAAGCGTAGCAGCTAAAGACAGAGGGGAAGGAAAAAGAGAGCGGGAGAGGAGGAGTAGCAGGAGGAGAGAGGCAGAATGGCACAGCTGAACGGAGTGCTCTGCCTTCAGCTCCCGTACCTCCGCTTCACCGTTTGCCATAAACGAGGTCAGTAGCTCTCCTCCTGAGCGTGCATTGTTCCAGACTGGAGGGAAACAATCTGTGTCAAAACATAACGTATGCCATACAAAGCACCAATCGGAAAATGCTGAAATCCTCCAGGGAGAATGCACATTTTGCTAAAGCCTTGTATTCTTTACGGGAAAGTGCTCTCTTTTACACCATTTGTTCAGCAATAAAGGGGTCTGACTCTGCTCTAAAATCGTAAAACAAAAATGTTTCTAACAGGACTGAGAGACAGTTTTTCTGTCACTACATTTTTCTTCTTTGGGGAAATTTAAAACCAAACCTATTCTGCACTGGAATGAAAGTGAGCTTAGTGGAAGAAGAATTTTGCACAGAAAGGCAAAGACTCACCTCAGGAAAGTTGGGAACTCTGTCTTTTTAAGTATTAATTTGACAGATAGGAGTTTCAAATAACTGCTCTCACTCTGTTCAGAATTCAGTTCACTTAGTTTGCATGACTATGCTCCTGCATTGCCTGAAGTCTCCAGCATTTTTTTTTTTTTTTTTATTGTCTGTTTATTTTATTTTTAGAAGGACAAAGTGCAAACTGCATCCAAGAACTTTCTAAACGTAGTAGGTTTTCTCCCACGTGGGGCTGAGCTGGAAGCCTCGCAATCGCAGCATTTTGGTGCTGCAGGGCATGTCACGTCCAGATGGGCATATAGAAAGCCCAGTATTCCGTAAAGTCTTGATTGTGGTACCTCAGCAAGTTCGGACAATGGAGAAAAGTAAGGTACATGTGTATTAGGGGTGTAGAAAAGTATGCTAGCAATGAGTCTGAAAAGTGACTGAAGTCAGAAGCTAGGAGAGCAAAAGGGAAACTCTGCCAAAGGCCAGGACTGGGGACAGAAAGGAAAACGAACAAGGGTAGACCACAGACCATTTAAGAGAACTGCACATCAGTAGAAATTAAAACCAGCCTGGAGGAAAAGCTGGATGAACAGATGGAGAGCGATACAGAGTTTGCAAAAGGAAACGAACTGAGAGGAGAAAAAAAGAGAGTCACAGATGTTGAGAAGTCAGATAGGAGGATAGAAGAGTCTGGCTTGGTAGAACAGGAACAGGAACATAAACACTGAAGACATCTGAAGGCCAAAATAGAAAAGAGATAAACTAGATGGAGATGGGCTTTAGGAAATGAGGCTGAAGAAGAAATTTCAAACAAGAAATCAAAGTAATTAGGAACAGTGGGAGCAACAGATTTCAGCTTTCAATGCTGAGCAGTTGTTTCATTGGGTACCTTTGGAGGGCAAGGAAACAGGGCCAGGAAGACTAAAAAGGCTCAGTAGGAAGGGACTATGATGGAAAATGCACTAGCTGGACTGATCACAGCAGGGATGAGAAAAGGTCTGAAACAAGTTTTAAGATTCCTCTACCACGTGTTTGTGTATCTCTACAGCAACTTCCGTGACCACTTGGTGGAGGAGGAGGAGGGATGGACCACTTTGCACCATCAGAAGTGAGGAAGTGACCATAGGATGATACCAAGGGAGAAATTATATTGCCTTTGAAAACTCAGGAAATTACATTGCCCTTGAAAACTCAGGAAATTCTGAGGAAACTCTAAAAACTGTGTACCTTTTACAAATAACACCATCATCCCCCCCAGCATAAAGCCCTCATATCTTTTGCTTCACCAGCAGTGTCAACACACACCTGAGAGTTGCACAAAAGGATTTTTTCCATACATCTCCTGGATGCTGTTTTATGTTTTCTGCCATATCTCTTCCTTTTCTACAAGAAGACTAACATCATTGGAGAAGTACTTACAGGTAGTTCCTGGAATTCGTGTAAATGAAATTCTTAAGACAAACTTTTTAAGGTAAACAGCAAGATTTTTAATAGTGAATAGATGAATAATGATTGCTTTTTTTGTAAGAAAAAAACCTGCTTCAGTTATGATTACATGACTTACAATGGATGGAACAACTGACAAAGATGCTTTCATAACCATGTGCTTGAGGTTTTTTGTTGTGCAGCTTTGTTTTTTTTCCTTTCTCTTAGTGTAGCTTTAAACTGGAGATGTTGCACTAACACTACATAAGCCCATTTCTGAATGCCTCATTTTAGGTATTTCTTGTTCAACTTTGGAAAATGTGGGTATTTAAAAGGAAGTATAGTATATTCTTCTTATCAGTACAGAAGTATCATAGACAACTATATCATCTAAGATGGAGTAATATTCTTGGAATTATATTTGGATTCCATGTATTCTGCCAGTGTTCTCATCATGGAACTCCATTGCAGCTGACAGGAATGTTGCATGGAGAGTGATGGCATGAGACAGAAATTTATCAAGGAATAGAATTATAGAATCATTTGGGTTGGATAGAACCTTTAAGATCACCAAGTCCACCTGTTACTTTAACCCTGCCAAGTCCACCTCTAAACCATGTCCCTAAGCACCACATCTACACATCTTTTAAATACCTCCAGGGATGGTATTTAAAATCAGTTCACTGGAAGGCCTGCTCCAATGCCTGACAACCACCTCAGTTCCTAATATCCAATCTAAGCATCTCCTGGTTCAACTTGAGGTTGTTTCTTCTTCTCCTACCACTTGTGTCTCAGGAGAAGTGAATGACCACCCACTCAAAGTTGTAGAGAGTGATAAGGTCTCTCCTCAGTCTCCTCTTCTCCAGGCTAAACAACCTTAGCTCCCTCAGCCGCTCCTCACAGAACTTCGGCCCCAGACCCTTCACCAGCTCTGTTGCTCTTTTTTAGATGTGCTCTTTTTTGGATTTCTTTCATGTAGTGAGTTGAATATCTTACAGTAATATTACAAAATTATGTGGCCTGCAGTGTTCAGACATGTTGCAGAGGTGACTTAGCTTTAAAGAGCTTTGTTTATTTAAGATACGTGTTTAATCAATAGCAGAGCAGCATGATATTCATAATAGCATTGCAATATGTGTGAAATTCACCAGGACTGATATTTTGTTGCACATTTAAAATTCAGACCAGATTCTAAAATGCAGCTTGAATTTTGTTTTCACAACGAACTCATACAAACCCTGTAATTTTTTCATGAAACCACATAAATATCATTCTTCCAACAGTTTGGCTTTCAGTTTTCTGCACATAGTTGAAGCTAGAAATCAAAGTGAACTCAGGGAATGGAAACTCACATGAATCAAATCCAAGAGAAAGGTCTACTCAAATTCTTGCATATAACTTTAATGAGCAGTCATGCCCAGTATCTGCCAATTTCTACAGAGCAGCATTGCATCTATGTAAAGGCTCATTTGAATTATTCCTAACTGGATTAAAAAAAGAAAAAAAAAGAAAAAAAAACAAAAAAAGGGAAAAAAAAGAAATAACCTGAAAAAGAAGTGTAGATTTACTGAAAAATTAATTTAAGGCATCAAGTGCCTGGAAGTGTTCTAGAGCTGAACATCTCCATATCCTGCCACTTAGGTCCAGGACTTTATTTTACAGCATATATGTATTTGTATGGAGTTCATTTAATTTGTCTTGCTGAAAGCTCATTCTGTATATGGAACACTAGTTTGGGAGTGTGGGGTGTGGTATTTCTTCTTTGGATGCATATATACTAAAAAATAAAGTCTTCACTACAAAGGAAAATACGCCCTAAACAAGGTAACATTGCCTGAATGGTGCAAAATGTCAGGCCCTGTTTGTGTCCAGATTTTCTCTGTCATGTACCCCAAGTAAAAACAAGAATTCAGAGCAATAAAAGACTTCTATCTGCAGCAGAAGTAATAACAGAAACTTCAAGGGATATGTTAGCCAGTGTGGATGGTGCCTAATGTGCTCAGCACTTTTGTTTCCCCAGAAAGACAGAGGTTGTTTTCAGCAAAATTTTAATGCTACAGATGAAGTCTTGAGACACCTAACATCATTTGCAAAAACTGGAGATTGGTGTCTAGGATTGTATTCAGCATCACTTTCTGAGTATTCATGTGCAAATATGTCACCTCCAAACCCTGACTTTACGAATATATGCCTTTCACCATTTCAGGGGAGAGTGCACAAATACATGCTACTCTGTGTCCTGACAATTACCCCTTCCGCTTTCTGAAGTGGTTATTCCTTTCAATTTTCCTTCACCTCTGACAGGTGTTAAATTAAGTCAGTTTGCATCTGTTTGAGGGAAGAATTTGTTATCGCACTGTACTCAAACTATGACAAATTATATTAAATGGAAGTAGAAGCAAAGGAGGGTGTCTGAAACAGTATTTTCAGCTCTACAGATTTAACAATACTCAATTTGAAAAACACACGTGCAGGCAGAAGAAAACTCTTAACATCAATATGCTTTATAGCAGGAAAGAGTGAACTCAGCTTTTGAGCTGATCTCCCTGGGGAGAATATGTTTCCACTTTCACTCAGAATTCACCTGTCTCTTCCTGGTAGCTGGACCTCTTTTTTTTGCCATACAGTCTGTAGCAACCAGAATTTTTTATTTCTTTCTACTTTCTCAGTTAGAAGTTATTCTTAGATTTATTTTCTCTTATAAGCCTGGATTGATTTCTGGGAACCTGGAAGCTTGTGCAAATACCGAAAGTGAGAAGTGGGAGGGAGCCAGTGCTTTATAAGGAGATTTAGACAGGATTTGCATTTACGTGTGTGTGTCTGTGTGCGTCTTCCAAGGATGTGAAAGAAACTAGAATGAAAGTTATGATGTGAAAGAAACTAGAATGAAAGTTATAAGGACTGTAATATTCTGGACTGTCTACGTACAGTTCTCTCAGCTATACAGTGCATGATTATGAAAGCACTTTCCTCAAAGGTTAAGGTGCTGATGCATACAAAACCTTTACCTAGACCTCCAACCTGAGATAAAAGTACAATAGGAGGAACAGTACAGCTCTGAGCAGTAAGAACTTCCTCATTCACACCTAGCAGGGTGTAATAATAGATAGATACATAATTCAGCCTTCAGACTCATCAGGTCTTTGCCCTTTATGGGAGACTGGTTGCCATGAGCACTGGAGCACAATGATGTCACTCTGGAACGGGAGTGCTGTGACCTCTCTGTGTTCAGCAACCGCAGCAACCTCTACATCTAATATGAGGCAGATTCTCAAGAAAGGGATGATGTGTGGCACTGCTTAATCCATCTTGTTTGGCTGAAGAGAAATCAGACTGGTGAGACGCTTTCACATGAAACATTTTGAGCTTTCAATATTGAAGCTGAACAGTTGCTTCCTCCATGGGAATTGTGGAAACAATTGGAGTGAATTCCTATATGGGGACTGCTTCTTTCTTGAAGTTTAACTGTATTCATTGAAGTGATGAGCTACAGAGGACTCCCCTCCTTCCATGCTAGTTTGTCACAATTTACCTTATGAATTATGGTACCTGTTGTATTTCAATAATAGACCTTGACCTTCGGCAGCAGAAAAATCTAAACCAAAATTTCAACAAAATGCCTAAAAGGTTAAAGACTCTTGCAGGGTTTTTCACAACAATTTAACACCGTGTTCACAGTTTTTCATTGGATAGGTGTGGCAGTTTGGTGGATGAGGCAAACATCTTGAATTGACATGCTTGAGATCCTAAATTACAACAACACAATAGGGAAATTCTGCAGCAGGAAATGCAAAATTACTTCCTGTTTTGATAGAGAATTTCAGGTAAAACAGACAAGCACCTATCTATCATTCATCCAACATCCTTTCTTTCTCAAGCTTAATCCTTACCTGGGATGCCACTTCCATACCTTTAATACCCCTCCTCAAATTTTGGACATATTCCTTATGGGCAAACTAAAATGGATTCCTGGTTTTACAATCATCTCAGTTCCTGTCTGTGAGTGAGCTCTCACATGACTCTGGGCCACTCACATTATCTTTCTGGAAAGTGAGCCTATACCTTCCAATTTTTTTTCTTCACACAAGACAGTTTCCCCTATTGTTGTGCTGCTGTGTGCTCCTTTTGAAGTCTACTTTCAGAAGGCTGTTTAAGAAGCCTTACTTATCTCCAGTCTTGCCATGCCTTTTGCCTCCAAGCCAGTGCTGTATCTCAGATTGCTCTAGAACTTGTTAACATGCCCTGCTCTCTGAACAGCCCACAAAATACAGAAAATAATCAGTTTATGTTTTAGAAACAGGGCACTGTAGGTACACAGAGATTAAGCAACTTAACTGTGATTTTACATTAAGTCACTGACAGAGGACACAATTGTACAGGATTTCTGAAGCTGGAAGCAGCCTTAGCTACATGGACCAATATGGTGGTTAAGTTCCATGAGAAATCACATCAAAGTAAATGTCATTTAAATATGTATGGCAAATTGACATTAACTGCAGGGCATTTCCATTACCTTACAGAACATCCAGCTCTTGCAATGAACTTCAAGCAAGTAAGAGACTTGTTCTCTGCCAACAGCTCTTGCAAATCCATGAACAGTTTTACAGTCAATGTTGGGTTTTTAAATCACAGGCCTAACTTCAGATGACAAGTCAATATGTGAGGGTTTTTTTTCATGAAAGTTTCCAGGCTCACTAGTTTGCAAAAAATAACCAGCAAACATGATCTTTAAGGACTCAGATACTGAAGGAGACACAAACAGGTTGCATGTAATTATTAGAAGTCTCGTTATTCAAACTATCAAGCCTGTGATTTTAGAGAGATTACAGAGCAACACTTGGGGCTGATGATATTGCTTTTGAAAACTGCAGAAGCAGAGTGTATGTTTTTGTAAACCACCCCATCTGGAAGTCAGTTGAAGCCGTATGAATTATAAATTACTTTACTGATAAACAGAAACACAAATCAAACAAAAAACCTCATAGGCTTTTTAATCTCTCTGGATCTCTAATTTACAATGCTTTTGTCTTGTTTCTTTTTTCCTTCTATGGAAGTAAAGCATAGGCAATTATTTATATGGCTTTTAGCTTTTGTAATACAAATGGGATTCAGTTACATTTCCATTTTCTTCTTATCAAAATTCAGATTCTACAAGCCTGCTTAGACCATCATGAGTGAACCTAAAATAAATCATGTCAAACGGCCAAAATACCATGAAGAAAAGACTATGCAAGTTTTAAGAACCTTACAAAGAAATCAGACAAAAAGTAAGACTAGGAAGTACAATTTGGATCAGAATTCGAAAAACCCCTAAGGTGGAGGTGGGATTTGTGTTTGCCTAATTTGCAGTACTCAGCTCTGTGTCTGGATTCAGCTTTCCAAAGTTTCCACAAGATGAAGTGTGGAGGAAGGAGAGGAGTTGGACTCAAAGTCTTTGGGTTCTGGCCCATCTCTTGTGCTAGCAATTAATGAAAATGCCTGGCCAGCACAAAGCATACTTTGAAACGTTGAGCCAGCAAGATATTCAAGCATTGGAGAAACCTTTCTTTCTTAGTGAGAGAGTTTTGAATATCAAAACAATAGTGAAGATGCCACGTGGATGGAACACCCACTCAGTCATAATGTGTTTCTCTGAGCAAAAGACACAGAGTACTTACCCCCAAACTGGCCAAGTTTATTAAGATTAGCAATGCAGACAAACAGCAAGGATTATAGCATAAAAATACCTAACAACAAATTTGAAAGCTGGAATTGTTCTTGTGACAATCACAGAGATGGAGAAGATATGAGGGTCAGTGTAGAGGGAAAAAAATGTCCAGTTTAGGACACAAAGCACATTTTAAAATATAGAAAGATAAAGAACATGGCATAAATCATGAAAGTAAGTGGTAGGATTTTGAAACAGTGCTATGCTCAAGTGGCTGCAACATACACACAGGAGTGGAAAAAAGTATTCAGTGAAATATTTGAAACATATGTCTTTTGTTTATGTTTCTTGCAAATGTTTGAGAGAAGTGAACAACTCCTACCTGTATACAATTGTGACCATGAATGCACTATTATGTTGTAACAAAAATGTATTTATAAGCAACCAGTAAAATACTGGAAGAAATTATAATGTTAATAACTAGGAGGCTATCGTGTTCCATATTAAATTTCTCAGCACTGCAGCTCACTATGCAAAGAACAGCAGTTTCTACTTGATGGATTAAACAGTTGTAAAATGGTAGAAATACAGGAAGCAGTGAAATAAGACTGATAGTATTCTTCTTTCAAGCTAGTCAGAAAATATTCTCCCTATCAGAGAAACAGGTGAAAAAATGAAATAATTTTTATTTCTTGGGTTTACAACTGGTGGGATCTAGTGACCTTCTAGTTTGAATTCATGGCGGTTGGCAATTCAAAATTCAAATCCATATGTGGACTGAATCATCACAGAAAAAGCTCTTTTTAAAAACGTTTAAAAAATGATTGTAGCTGATAAATTTATCTGACTAGCTTGCACTGAGCCAGGCATGTGATTCGATGATAGAATCTTAAGGAGCTTAATACTGTTCTCATTCATGGAAGAAATCCGGAATAATGGAAATGAGATCAGCAAAGTCTTTTACAAACCAAAACAGGTGAAAATTGATGTAAAATCTTAATTTTATGTTATTTAGTCTGCATTATTATTTGTTTTATCATGTAATGTGTGCTCATATAATCTGAATTTCAAAAATAAAATTTCATGTGGTAATGGAAGGTAAATATGATCATGGCACTAAGTATACAAATACCAAGGAACTGAAGAAAACTATCTTGACTAAGAGAATTAAACCTTCCCTCTGAGAAGATGTGATTTTCCTGTCAAATCAATTGCTGCAGTCAACAGAAATTTCTGGTAATGAAAGGAGTATTTGCAAATAAACATCACCAGTTTTAATCAGGGAAATCTAAACCCTTCAGTCAAACAAGAACTTTATATCTGTCAGTTTTGATCAACTAGATCAATATATATTATCAAAGTGTATTAAAGGACATGTTGAGAGGACAGCAGATAATACTGCATGGATGAGCAAACAGGACTTTGTGGCTGGAGTTTACTCAAAGTCAGGAGTCAAATGCTCTAGTTCTGTAGCACTTCTTATCTACAGTAAGTTTTCCAGCAAATAAGGGAACAATTTATCTTTAATTGAATTTCAGACTAGATTATTTAGAACCATCATTCATTCACATACTCAATGTTTCAAAGCCTGCTGTGCCAACTTTTTTACATGCTAAAAGCACATAAGACTGAGTCCTGAATCCTACTGTAATTCAGAGCTTTAACCTCAAAGGCCATTTACCAGATGAATTCTCATGAGAATCTACTCTTTGCAGGTATCTTATTGCATCATGCATGTTTTAATCCTGAAGCACAAAATAATTATGAGAAAGGTGAGAGAATGAAAGGACTTCCTTTATCTGTACAAGAGATGCTTAAAGTCTCATCATCTTTGCATGTCACAAATTCTCTGAGATCTTTTAACAGTGTCTTTTTAGCTACCTCACTTGATGGTCTATGACTGGCCTTTATTCTTGCAACATCTAGTATCTTGTCTGAAGTCATAGCTATAACAAAGACATCTTCACATACATTTTTAAAAAACCCCTCTTCGAGCAATCATCATTATAGTCTGTCTGTAACCAGGTATCATTTTTTTAATTTAAGCGATTTATTCCCTGAAATGGGTATTGTATTTCATGCATACTTATTTTCAAAAGCTACTTCTTTGTGATACACCACATAATCTCCCCTATATTTGACTTATGGAGACTTTCATGGAGCTATCTTAATGCAGTTTTGGCTTTACCTTCTTTCTTTTATTTGAATCCTGATTTATAAAATTTGCTTTTACATACCATTGACATGAACAGTTGTTTTGACCACTTAGGTTTGTAATTTTATTTGCCTGCACAACAGCATTGGAGTTGATATGAAATATTTTTGTGCTGGACTGTGTCTTTGTGAAATGAAAGAGTATAAGAGGGCTACTGGCTGGAAGTCTTTATTCTGGAGAAAAAAGCTTTTGATATAATAAGAAAGAACTGTATCTAAATCCTGAAGGACTATGGAGGAGATTACCTAGGCAATCCCAAATGCTTACTGTGGTTTTAGAGCATTATTTATATGTTAAGATTTACATTTCCCTGCTACATGTTACTTCTGCCTTCTCTTCGCCTCCCTCCTGACTTTGACCAAGAGTATTGTCTTGTTCTTCTGTCAAAGTTTGGAGTAAAAGATAAAGCAGAAACATGTTTGTAAAAGCACATTTGTACGGTAGGTCTACATAGTATCTTTGTGAATTGTGCCAGGAGGTTGGTTTCTTTTGTTGGTAATGTTTTAACGTTTATGAGCACAGGTCTTCATAGAGAG
>VZRJ01002339.1:0-11881 GCA_013397565.1 Ptilonorhynchus violaceus
TATTTGTGTCCGAGAACGACATCACTCATTGCAGATTCTCATTCTTCAGCATATGCCTGTACCTGTTATCCTATATACCTCCATCATCTGGAGATTTCCTGCTATTAAACTTAACCTTGGAAGGTACTTTGTACATTGTTTTGCTTGGAAGAAAGGTCTTAGAAGAAAACAGATGCTAATCTCAGTAAGTTTGTATCTTAGGTATTCATTCACTAGCAGACATGATTTCATGCTTTAAATAAAACTTTAAAAGGATCACACTTATGTTTATAACACATTGTTGTGATCAGTTTGGTACTAGAAATAGCAGGAAGAAAGATGCAGCAGAAAAACAGGAAAAAAAGCAATCTAAGTTATCTGTTAATCATCATGACTATGGCTATAATGGAACCTGTGCCTACCTGGCTAACATAACCATGTGTATTCAGCAGATACAGTACAAGTGGAAGGGTGTGTAACATATTAAAAACAAGAGCTTCCTAGGGTAGTGCTGCACAGTGCCCTGGGAGCCTTTAACCTTCCTAATGCTAAGGGCCTTCCATTGCATTACCCAAGCTATGTTTATTACCAGATCAGAAACTTAATTTTTGAGCCATTAACCATGATGTACATAATATGTGTTGCCATTATTCCAGAGAAGTGAATCTGGCATGTGATGTGCAAAGCATGGTAAGAAGGATTCTGTAATTATCATTGCTTTGTAAATTTTAGGAGGATAAGGTTCACTAAGAAACCTGTTGCTATCTATATGAAATGTTTTGTCATCCATTTATCTGTGTGGAAGAACCTATTCCACTACAGATTTAATTATATATTTAGAAAACATAATCTGTCATTACCAGTTTTCTTTTGTTCAATCCAATGAAGTGTTCAACACACCATGAACAAGAATGATACTGTACATTTAGCTAACAAAGTTATTCTGCCCCTGACATTAGCACTAGAGATACTTTCTTCCTCCCAGACGACTTATTCAAGCTCTAAGAAACTAAGTAACTTTTCATTAATTGTAGAATGAAAAATTAATCCCCTGAGCATTTTATTCTCTTTTGTTCTGATGCAACATCAGTTGAAATTGATGGGAATGTTTTTAGTATTTTTAACAGGATTGGATAATGTTCTCAAACATAGGAAAAAGTGCCAGAATCTTAAATACAAACAATTTTGAAACAAGAATTTGAAATAGAGAGGGTTAGCCCTTAATCTGAACAGTCTCAACTTGTACAAGAGTTTAGATATAAAGTTGGACTGTCACATTCTTCCTTGCAGTGCCAGTGACTTCCCCTGTCAACTCAGATCTCACAAAAAAGAATGTACCCTTATATCATTTATGTGTATATTTTAAAGCAAGATTGTTCAGTTTGGGAAAGTTCCCAAAAATAAAAATTAAATAAATAAAAATAANGTAGTTATGCTAGGAAAGGACACCTAGGATCAAGTGTGATATGGGATGAGAGAGAACACTGAAATTTTACAAGCATACTGGAATTGAGCCCAATAATCAGGAAACAGTTGCCCAAGTTTCTCCAAATAAGAAGGATGACAGACATAGAAAAGGAAGTGATCATGATTTGCCATTTATTATAAAATCTTGCTTTCAGCTTGGTAATCAGGCAAAAAAAGATAGCAAGAGATATTTTATTGTAGGGTTTTTCAATAGCATCAGCAGTTTCAAACACAGTGTTCATCATCCTGTTCTGGCCAGAGCTCAAGAAATAATAAAATATCTAAGGCTCTATTTTGATGTACAGTCTCCATTTGGTTAGAAGGTATACATTCAAACCTGTTGACTAGTATTAGATCTGGGCTTCAAAAAAATAGCATTGGGCTAATTCCAACAGTTCTCCAAGAGTCAAAGTCCTGATGGATACAAACCAGAATTTTGGGATCCTGAGAATTTAAGCTGCTTTGAGATACAAAATAGTGATCTGGCAGAGAAAAGAAAAGTCTTCTGGAGAATTACTAGCTGGCATAAAGGTTTTTAGATATAAATCACTTTTTATATTATTTGTGTATTTTCTATTCTAAAAATGAAGAAAAATAAGAAAATTAAAGGGTTAAATTATTTTACATCACATGAAGTTTAATAAAAATACAACTAATATTTTCCAGCAATCATCAAGCTTCCGAAGTGGTCAAGAAAGATAGATAAATGTCCCTATGGTCTTACTCTCATTTATCAGATACCTGAACTGAAGCTTAAAGAAGCCAAGTGGCATATACAAGATATAAAATATATGGCACTGCAAGAATAGAATGTGTGTTTCCTGGATCTTTAACTTTAACCAGAGTGTGGATATTTCTGCTTTGCCAAGAGCTAATTCTTTTCGCTACCGATTAGATATATATATACACATGCATACATCCCAAGAATGTGATACATCACAGGAAAATGTGCTGAAGACAAGTAATGCCCTATCACAGCTAATAACCTTTGAAAGTTTTAATGTGAACAATACCTTGTGTCTGTTTGCAGATTTTTCATTAAAGTACATAGACCAATCTTGAAGGAAAAAAAGGTATTTGAGGAAGTAATAACCCAGAGGTTAAAAAAATATTGATTAGGAAAAAATGTTTCCTTCATAAAGATAATGTTTGTATTTTAGCAAAAAGAAGCTGCTTAGTCTCCAGAAAAAAAAGAAAACAAAATATGTTCTTACAGGACATATTTCATTTGTTGTAAGCTTTGTTGAATAATGAGCATTCATCTTACAAATCTTACAACCTTCTGTCATCTTACCTGTCATACTAAAAGATTTAAAATTCTTCTAAAGTCTGTGGTATTTCATTTATTACATGGAAAAAAATTAAACATCAACTTTTAAATACTTTTTCTTTTTTCTGCAATAGAACTACCTGCCCTTTGGTGCCTAATACCTTCTTAGAAGATACGACCTGGTAAATTTAGTATGGATTACCACAGACTGTATTCACTTCTAATGAGACATAGTTTCTCCTGATCTTTTTCATCTACCTTCAGAAAAGAAAGATAAAAAAAACCCCAGAGCTTGTTTCTGTCAGAGTTCGTTCTTTGGTGTCAGGGAAACATGCTGGGGTTTTTCCTTCTCCGTCTTCTAAGTTTTCACCTTGATTTTGTAAAATATTACAAATAATCCAAATGCATATATCACACTGCTGTTTTCTAAATTCAAACTGAATAGTCAAATAGTCAAAGATAATGATAATTACTACTTGAGAATAAATTTTTCCCTCTTTGAGAAATGCATTGGGTGGTACATTTCCAAATTTCAGGAGTCTGGTGGGTGACTTGCAGACTAAGGCAAATGCAAATTAAGATAGCTGAATCAAGGACCTTCTGAGGACTTCAAAGGGCTTTGGAACGAGCCTCAAGTTTTTAGGACTTTTCATCACTAGATATCAAAATACTTCAGAACAATCAGTACATCTCATTACTTCTACTTCATTGATGGGGAAACTGACGTATAAACAGTGAAACAATTCTCTTCCTATCATTTATTGACTCTGTGGCACATCACAGTATACCAGCTCCCTTCCTTTCTGCCATCTCAATGAAATTTTCCCACAGATTGCCTTGGAAAATAATAGTTAGGCTTGTTACTCCAGTGATTGTTCTCCCCCCTGTTAAGTATCACTTGACAGAGATCTGTATACTGATCCTTCAGAACTAGTGCTAGATGTATTAGCAAACTTCCGAAATCCCAGTGTGCTGTACCTGCCACCACCAACTCTCATCATGCCAGTTCACTTGCATCTTTTCCTATAACCCTTTGATCCTCCCCATCTCTTACTAATCCCAGCTACTTCAAGGGTTAGACAGAATTCAGATGAGATCCTGTGTTGATTTAGAAGTCTGTTGTTTCAGATAGAAATTGTATCTTCTAATCTATGTTCAAAAATAAGTAGTATGCTGTCATCACCTCCATAATATAAATGACTAATTATAATAAGGAGCTGGATGCTTATAAAATAAATAACAAGAATTATGAGTGCTCCTGTCCTGTTTCTTCTAAATCATATAATCTGTTTTAAATGTTGGGGGCTGGACTGTCTGTGTGATATTAAATAGTTAAAGGGAAAGCCTGACACTTTGTCATGGAGGAGCATTCTTAGTAGCTGCTGCTTAACACATGCCATGAGAAAAAAAGCTTCTGAGTGCCCATAAGGGGAGAAACAGCAGTTAATTAATAAATGCTATTCCCAAGTGATTCTCAAACAGTGAAGCAACCAAAAAGAGCCAGGTTAATTTCTAGTCTGCTTTCAAGCATGAGAACAAAATCAGTACCTGCTTAATGAAAAAAAAAGCTATATCTGAAGCAGGCCATCAAAGGTGAAAATGCTGTCCTGTAGTGAAAACATAATGCTGAGAATCAGCAGACAGATATTTTCTTTTTAAATTGCTTAAATTGCCTCACTTTTTTCACCTGAAAAATGGGAATTTGGTCCTCATGGATGCTGCATGAAGAAAACAGGTAACAGCTTTCAAGCACTATGGGCATTTCCTGGCTTGTCAGTGAACACTGTGGAGAACTTCTGCTGGTGACCTGTCACTGTCATTACTGACAGCAATCTAGACACAGATGAAACTGAGGCTACTTCTTAGCAGTGTTCTACTTAAATGAAGTGGGAAGGTGAGGAATGGCATTCTGCTGCTGCAGTGCACACTTAGTGTGCAATGGGTAGACCCCTTTGATATCCAACCTAACAGCTCATGAAAGTGTTACTACTGACAAAATACCTCCTTGGGAGCTAAAGAACGAGAAGAATAGAAAACAAAACTTATTTCAAATTCAAAAACAATGCCTTTTTGGGAGAATATCGTCCTATTATTGGCATGCGGCAGCTGTATTTATCCACACCCATTGTTGAGAGTGATCATCTTGTCAACATTTTTATACTATAACCACATGGTGTAGGAATGCTGTGTAGGAACACTTTGTGTGTGGCCTATTTTTTATGAAATAATCTTTTAAAATGTCTGGTGGTGAATCACTTCTTTAGTAGGGAGTTTAGCAGGACTCTTAAAGTTCATTAGTTTTGTTTCCATGTCAGAGTTTGGTGGATTGTACAGCATTTTTTTAAATCCACAGCCTCTGGATAACATAACTTCAATAGCCTGACATTTGAATTTGCTGAAATCTGCTAAGACATTACCAGAGACAGTCCTCTGGCGCTACCCCAGAAAGCTTTGTGCCTTTGCATGCTCATTTGTGTCTCCTTGCTGGACATGAGAAATCTCAGCATAATGCAAAAAACCCACATGACAGACAGAACAACTGTCTTCACATCATTTTAAGTACTTAAAATTGTAAATTCAGAAGAAAGCAATGCCAAAGACAGTCTGCAGCGATCACCTTGGGAACAGGAATTCTCTTGCTGGCGCAACCTGTAACAAGAACAGAGAGAGAAATGTTTTGACAATTCAGTAATGACAAGACTTCATTATGCCAGTTGATCATACTGAACATGAACAACCATTCTTTTAACATCACATCGTAAAACAGATAATTTATAAAAATTACCTTAACCTAGACTGAAGTTTCAGAACTTAGGATACTGGATTTTCAATTTCAAATTCCATAAATGCTAATAAAACTATAAAATCCTAGAGTCAAGATTTGGGATCCTACCTAAATACCTATTTTCTTTTAAGAACTGGTCTCATAGACAGCAGTTCAATAGACAGGAAGGAAGTACAATTGCTAAAAACTAACAAAACTTAATATGAACATGGAGATTAAATTTAAGCTTGTTCTTGAGACTCTTGGACCAAACAATATCTTAAGGTTGCTCTAACCATTATGCATTAATTTTAAATTAGATCAAATCTGAGTGCTTTCTTTGATGAAAATGCTCATTACTCAAGTTACATTTATGTTTGACAATGGAATGTGACTCATACTAAAAACAAACGCTAATGCTGCTTTAAAAAGATGAAACTAAGGAATAACCAGCTAGGAAGAACATATAAATGGGAAGTGGGAACTCTTAAAAGAATAATAAGGACTCTACAACAAGACAACAAAACATAAAGTATCCTTGAAGAAAACATGTAACCATCCATTTTAGGTTTATATATTTCTATAGACTTTCATTTTTATATTTTGTTTCAAAGAGAAAAAATCAGTGGCAGGAACTTAAAATTGAATTTGGAAATTAAAACCTCGGAATCATTAAAAAAATAGAGGAAGCACAAAAAAGAGAAAAAGAAGTCAGTGTTAGAAGAATTAAAGACAAGGAGTGTTTTAACTCTATTAGGAAGGAGAAGAAATCCTCTAAGTGGAATGACAGCTGAAAATGGAATGGTTATTCACAATAATAAAATAAATATAATAAAAGAGTAAGTATGTTTCATTAGTTTAAATTGTGGCAATATGCCATGCCCCACTATGCCCCACAAGAGAGATGGTAACAAATTTGAGGTGTAGCAAACAACAGTCACAAAAACTTATTCGTAGGATGTAAAACATCTTTTGTGAAACAATCAGTGCATCTTTCTATTTAACTTAACAAATAACTAAGAAGTGATCTCATGTTAGGCTACAAGTACTCACAAGGGGAACACAAATCTTTTAATACAGGACTTTCAAAAGTTGCTGACAGATGATTCCATGGTGGACATCATGGAGGGGCTCAAAGCTGAGGTAAGGCAAATCTAAATCTGCCACAGGGATAAGAAAACCCCATTAGGTACCAAGTCCTGCATCATTAGACTGAAAGGGTGTTTATCAAAAATGGTAGGAGAAACATAGCAGAGCAGTTTAAAACAGGAAAAAAAGAAAGAACTTCTTGCAGTGGCAGGCAGACAGCTTCTGGGTTTCATTGTCTCAAGAGATTTTGGAGGTATGTAGTGTCAGCAAGTCCAAAAGAGACAAAGTCACGGATAGCAGGTTCGTTAACAGGTACCAGAAGGAGCAGTCAGGGACGTGTCTTATAACATCCCTAATTCCATGCCAGTAGATGCTAGGGTAAGACAAGGGAGTGAAGCTCAGAGGTATGTGCTCTCCCCAGACTGCATTCTATCACCACTGTGGAAGACGAAGTACTAGGCTAGATGGACCACTGTTCTTGATGAGAAAGAGATTTTTGCTTTTTATATTTTTCATATATTCATAGCTCTGCCTATTATTGTATAACGATATAGATTTGTAGCTAGCTCCAGTACTTTTCCTATCCTGTTAAACAGAAAAACAAAACACATTCCTGAGATCCTATTCTAATCTTGCTTCTTTGGACATTTCATTGTCCCATGTCTTATAAAAATGTAAACAAATTAGAGCTAGAAGCTAAGGGGGAGGCTTCAGTAGGAGGCTGAACCAAAGGAGACAATTACTTCATTAACTGAACCTCTAATTAGGAGATTGGGGTTGATTATTCTAATTTGCTAAATTTATAAAAGTCTTAAAGTCCTGTATCACGTGTGCATTTTGGTGTCCATCTTTGTGTGCATTTTCACCATAAATGTACCTGAAGGACCTTCATTAAACAGTAACAGCTTTTATCACTTTACTCTTGTTTGGCTTCTGATTTTAGGTGGCTAATAAGGCATCATTCTCACTGTTTCTTTTGTATTCTTTATTTTTCTAGCAGTGAGTATAACTGCTCTTGAAATGACTTATCAGAAGTGCAAGGAGTTCTGTGTAATCGGAAATGTTATGTCAAGGTATGTTTTCTTTTTAAAAAAATGGTACAAAGAAGAATTAATTCAGGTAAATCTCATGGCCCATGTTAGGGAGGAGTTCAGATTAAATCACAGTACCATTCCCACCTGGCTTCATAATTTACAGATCTATGAAATTTTCTTGTAGCATAATAATCTTTCCATTTCAGACTTGCTCCTTCTCTACAAGATCCTTTATATATTTAACTATAAGGTTTTTAGGAGGGTCCCTTACTACCTCTCCCTTTATAATAGCTCTTGTTTATCTTTAATAAATGGCTTTATGTTGTTTACTGTTCTTCACATTTTTTCATCTTCTTTGTGTGTTCTACACAGCACAAGAAGGTATCTTTCAATAAAGACTGCCTGAGAGTGAAGACAAAGAAAGTGAGCAGAAGAAAGACAGGGAGGGAGGGAGGGTCAGAGGAAGAAAGAAAAGACTAAGGGAAATGTTATTCCTGAAGGATTTGAAAATAATTCACTATAATCTGAAAAAGTCTTTAAATGTCAGGGAATAAAGATCAACTATTTTAAAGAATTTGTAATAATCTTTCTGATATTATTACCACTCTCATTTTTATAAAAGTAGCTGATCATTTAAACTTGATTTAAATACACTGCAGTGGTGGAACATAGTGGTAATGCATACTTCCATTTCTTACCTTGCCTTTTTGATGATATTGTAAATTACACAGGGGTTATCTTTGGTGCTAATTGAAGAAGGCAGTTACATGATGCCCATATGGTACTACTATGTTTTACAGTTATAACTGAATTTTTTTTATAGTCATTGTTCTGAATTTATTTCAGGAAGAAATGTGGCAAATAAATTTTAGATATGGATTAAGAAGAAAAAAGTAAACAACTGCAAAGCAATGTAATGCTAGCAAGTCAAATAGGATCATCATTAAAGTACAAAATTCCTGAACATATTCAAGATTATAATTACGTAAGCTAAGGTACAAATTGAAAGTGTCTTACAGAAATAATTCTTTGATCACAAGGATAAAAAAAAAGAAAAGCTTTTGCAAGTTTATTTCTACAAACAAACAAACAGAAAGAGGAAAATCTTTGAACTTCCGTTGTACTGACAACATTAGCCATGTTTTATCCAACATAGTGTTTTTAAATGCTATTAACTTACAGACAACACCACTTTTTTTTTTTAAACTGAAGAAGTGGTGATGAGAGTGGTGAGAGATAATTCAGCTGAACATTTTGTTGGATGAATCAGTCCTACTTGAAAGCAACTGAGAGCTCTTGGAGACTGAAATATAGTAATATACCAATTGGCATGGACACTTGCTACTTGTTATGTTTCACAGTAGTCAGAGAGAAAGTGTGTTAAATCAAGAGATAAAAATTTTAACACTATTTGAAATCTGAATGTCGGTTGTTGGTCAAGGTCCAAGTTTCAATGCTAATTCTGATTTCTGTGGCAAAAAAAAAAAAATCAGAAATTCCTGACAGACTTGAATTTTTAAAATTCAGACTGGATGGGTGTGTCAGTCCTGCAGGATTCCCATCAACTGGAAGCTCTGCATTAAAATAAGCACTAAGAACATTAAAGGCATCATGATATGGCTAAAATATTTATTTAAAGACTTATGAAGAGTGCTATTTTTCGTGAACCAAGTTAAAACTAAGCGATAAAGTAGAGCCATGTATGATGTGAGATGGGTCTGAGCCAAAATGCTCTACCTAAACTTCAAAGCCTCCATAATCTCACCAGAGATCCCAAATCTCTACCTCTAGTACAACTAATTTAACCCAGACTTCAGTTCTATGTGCAGAGAGAGTAGGTTTTAAGCTTAGTACAGAACTTTTTTTTCCCTTAGGCAGTGCTGTATTTTCCACTTATGCTGAACTATGCTTAAGCTTTTTGTCTCCAAAGGTTGATTGGGAGGTTCTCAGGCCCCAATCTGTAGGATGCTGAGTACCTTGTGGGAGGTGCTGAAAGATTTTGAAACCTATTGACATCATTGCTTCTTGATGACCTCAGCTCTTCTGGAGGGTGGGTGTGGGAGGGGTGGCAGAATCAGACGCCAACATATTAAATTTTCCTGACACAATAAAAACCTATAATCATGTCAGATTTAATTCATACCTTAAGTCTAAACAAGAAAAGAATACGTTTTGCCCCATTCTGCCAGAAATAAGCAGCACACCATAAGTAAATCACATTGTTTATACCACTTATTCTGTGTGCAATGAAAACAAGAACAGCTGTTGCTTGACTGCTCTGTTTGTGAAAAATGAACAAATGTGCACGGTTAGCTGTTATAATAGCAAAGTTTACAAGATCTGCCATCCTTCTCCTTACACTCTGTTTTTCTTGGCACTTAAAAAGTCATTTATTAATGTTCTTTCCAGTTTAAAAAGTACCACGAAATATCNAAGAGAGAAAAAGAAAGAGAAAATGAACCCTGTAACCCAAAACCCCTATTGAGGCAGTTTTTTTCCCCCATGAAAGTAGGAAAAAAACTACTCTGGCAAAATTTCCTTTCACAAGATATACACGGTTTCAAGTACCAGATAATATAGCTTACATAATATGGACAAATCCTGGCTCCATTGACAGCAATGATATATTTTTTCATTGATTTGAACAGAACTAAGATTCAAGAAGGACACAATGGGACTAGGAGCAAGCATTCTAGGTAAGCCATGCAGCTGTCAGCAGACACCTCTTACAGTCTTTTATTTAAGTTTATTAAGTTTCATCTTGAAATCAGTTAAATTTCTTGCCAGCAGGTTTCTTCTGAGGACCACACATGTCTGACACATGGAAATCTCCTTCTCATTTCCAGCCTAAATGCACTGAAAACACCTGATACCTATTTGATCTCATACCTTTTACTTTAATAGCTCTTTTTCCTTTTCAGATCTTTTTCATTCTAGACTGAAGATTCTAAGCCCTTCTTTTTATCAGTCTTCTCCAACGGATCAGACCCTAAAAGTGGTCCTTTGGTCCCTTCCAGTTTCAATTTATTGTTTTTGTAACAAAGGTGACTCGAAATTTACAATTATATCCAGGTGTGGTCTCAACAATATTTTGTACAATGGCAGCCAAACATCTCTTTCTCTGTAGGTATCCTGTGGCTTATATGGCCAGGACGACATTTACACACTTCTTCACCATGGCGCTTTGATAGTCTGTAACAGACCAAAAAAAGGATACTTTCTTACATCATTTGCAAATTAAAATTATTCAGGATAGCTATTTTCCTATGTTCTTGCACTGAAACTGGTAACTTTGACAGCTCTCTCTCACCCCCATGTACAGCTTCCAGTGTGATTTTAAAGGACAGTTCTACCTCTTCTCAGTCAAAACTGTGGCAATTAGTTTCTAAAAGTATGGCAATGATATACATGATTTTCATATCCAAGGTAATACTCTCTACAATTAATTGTATCAACTTAAGGTTTTGCAGTGTGGTAGTGTAAGATTTCTCTTCTCTTGCCAAAGGTGATCTGCACTGCACATTTTTTAATTCATGGCTTTGATCCCTAGCGCACATGGTACTGTAGCTCCCTCTTAGATTTTAAATAGCTCCAATGGCAAAACCCAAGTGGTAAAAAATTCGGCCTATTGCGTTTTAGCTTTGGTTATGTTTTTAACATATAAAGAAAGTCATTTGGGTGCAAGCAAGACATTCAAGTATTATTTTATGCTTTTAAAAAACAAAATGCAGCAGCTTCTAGGATTGTAGAAAATATTTAGGCTTTCTGAAATCCTTCTCCTGACACTAAAGTGTGGGCCATTTCAATATTGATGAATTAAGCAAAAAGTACGAAGACAAAAGCTGCTACACGTCTCACCAGAGGACTTAATGAAAACCGGAGCTGTGCTCGACCAAGCGCTGCTCAGAGGGAAGACAATAAAAGGGCCTGGTCCGGGAGCGCTGGCAGTGCTGTACACAACAGTGGCAGCAAGCAGGCTACCAGTGGCTCTTGGCTTCACCTACACCCGAAGCCTCGCTAATCAGGGGCCAGCTCAGCAAGACCTGCAGCGGCCACCTTCAGTCTCATCACAGCCGGGCATACCATGGAGCTGGGACATCATGCTGGTCTCCCTGAATGAATCGATGGATTAAAAAAAAAAAAGTCTCGCAACCAAGCAGGGCAGAAAGGCAATTTGCTGGGGTGTGCTGTCCGTTGGGCCCAGCCTTGCGTCTGCCCTCCGTTTAAGTTGTACGGCATCACCACCATACCTCAACTGGGGTAGGGAAAAAAGCGGAG
>VZRJ01002339.1:11969-121896 GCA_013397565.1 Ptilonorhynchus violaceus
ACCGCCCCCCCCCCCCGACTTCCTGCCCGTCACATGACAGCTGCCTGGCTGTGCTATGGCGGAAGCCGAGGAGAAGGTAGAGACTGTCAGTGGGGCCGCAGCGCCGAGGAGCGGGGCTTGGAGTGGGGCGGCCGGAACTGGGACCGGGGCGGCACATGGGAGCGGAGGGGCCGAGGGACAGCGCCTGTGCCAGGGGACAGAGGCTGGCAGCCAGCCCTGCAGGGTGCGGGGCTGGCGGGGACAGCCTCGGGACAGCTTCCGGGAGAGCCTCGCTGCGCCGGGGCGGAGGAGGGAAGATGGAGGCGGCGGAACCTGGGTCTGGCCCGGAGGGAGGGTTTAGAAGCGCATCAGGCGCCGCTGTGGAGCTAACATTAAAGAGCTGGAGGGTCTGTCTACCAAGGGACGTAGGAGACGTGACCAAGTTCATCTCAACAGGGCAATATTATTCTAAGACAAAACTGAGGAGTTTGGTGCTGGTGACCTGTGGTTCCCTAAATCGGGTGTTTTCCTAAAGCTCCTCTTGCCTAGGCTGCTCCTTCCCAATAAAATAAAACTAAATAAAGCAAGAAGTGCAGTTCTCGGCCCTTTCAGATACTTTCTCAATGTTTCTTTGCTGAGCCAATATTTGGAGAGACAGCTAAGCTGTGGGATGTTTGTCTGTCTTGGATGCCTAAAGATGGGAGAGTTATAGAATTACTTGAAGAGAACTGGTAAAAGTCGGAGATTGGCAACTGGTTTCCACCTTCTTTACTGTCAGGGGTTTGTTGGGATGGGTTGGCTTCCTTGAGGGAGGCTTTTTTCCCCAGGATTGGCGAGTTTTTAACTGTGGCAGCCTTTGGAAGAGTTCTCAGGATGAAACCAACAAGTCTTCTCTAATAATACAAGAGTTTAAACCAGCCTGTGTTTTGCTCTGTTTGGACTATGGTAGGAAAATTACCTTATTAATTTCAGTTTATTTCCTGTGGGCAGCATGCACACCTCTACTGAAACGGACGTGTGTGTTGTACATGTATGTTTCTTTAAAACTCTTCGGTGGCTTTCGCCTTCCATCAGGTTTAAGTTATGGGCCTAAACATGTAGTGGATGGCATTTGTTGTCTGTAAAGGCAGGGGAAGGGAAAACCCTGTACCCATCATATTGGAAAGCCCACTTAAGAATTTATTGGGAAGTTATGTTGAATCTGTTAAGTGAGAGATTATAATGGTGAGAGATTACTTCACATTTCTGTGGTTTCCTTATCCGTGTTACCTTACTCCATTCTTAGGCTACTTAAGCAACAGCATTTGTCAGCTAGCTGAAGTGTACTGCTGATTTTCCCCCAGAGTCTGAGACCTACCAGTGACACCTATTCCTACATGATTTTGGATTTTGGTTGTCTACAAATTCCTGTTAAGGGATTTCCTTTTCACAGTTACAAGGCTACCAAAAAGTGGAAGTGAAGGATAATCCTCTCAGTTCATGCATTTGGAGGTAGAGGAAAGGAACCTAACAAAACCCCAGGGCAATCATAACTACAGTTTACTGTTCCAATTTGCCTAAGCAAGTGGGAGAACACAGGGAAAAAGCTTTTCATAGTAAGTTGCTAGCAAAGTGAGTAGGTAAGTATCAATTCTAAGCACCTTCAGCTAAGTTCTTTTCAGGGAACAAATACAGTTTCTGCATTGCTTTCCTAAGCCAAGGCTCCCTCTGAATTTTAGCATGTTATTTTCTGCAGTAAAACATAAAGGCCATGAGGCATTTACCTGTATGTGTATGCCATTTGTGAAATTTAGTATCTGGGGTTGTGGTGCCTTGTGAATACAGTAGGGATACCAGGGTAGATGTCCTAAATAAAAATAGATTGATATTTTCTTAATTCACATGGGTTGATTATTGGAATCAACTTCTGACATGCCCTGATTTTGTATGTTAGTATTTTCCAGGGATGCCTTTGCACATATCAACTTGCACCTCAGTTAAGTGACTCAGGTGGGTGTAGGGATCAACTGCTGTCTCAGCAAGTGGGCTGTTAACTGCACGTGTGTTGGTCTGTCTGCGTGGTGTTAGATAGTGAGCTCATTGTGAAAGTAAGTTTCTGTTCTCCTGAGTAGCCAAAGCAATTGGAACCGTGCGGGTGGATGTAGCTGGTGTAGCTGCACTAGAAGGTCTCATGTATACCAGCAAAAATGTCACTTGCTGTAATTCCTTATTTTGTTTGGGAGAGCTGATCTGATTTTTTTTCCGAACTGTGTGAATTATATCAAAATATCAAAACGGTAGTGCTAATAATTTTGATTTATTAGAGAGTTGAGTAGGCAGCTCTTGATATTTAGGAGAGAAAATCAGAGGTTTTTATTAGGAATCTGATGATATTTTGCATTTGACTTTGTGTGCTGTTCTAACTCATCCAATCAGCTGGCCGTGTTACACCACAATGTTTTAGTTCTGTACTCACTTGGTTATTGTTAAGTAGAGTTTAAGATGCACAAAGAATTTATGTAACAAAATTCTAATTTCCTGAAAAGTTACAGCAATTTGTGATTAGAGATTGGGAGACTGACAAACAGTTGTGCTTATAAAGTCAAACCTAAACTTAAATGGATGCCAGGATTTTACTCCCTCTTCATCTTCCCTTGATTCCCATGTGCTTCCTGCTTGCAGTTTTCCAACTCATGTCTCAAGTATAGACTACACAGATAACCTTTCTGTAAGATGTGTGTTTTAGAGGTGGACCTGGCTGTAGTGAGTAAAATGGAGGAAAAAGATGTCAGTAATCATGGTCACACCTTGCACTAAGCTTCCAGTAGCAAGTGCTTTGCTTTGCTGCTTTGCTTCTCTCCCACCTCTTGTGATGGTCATTTTGGGCATCAGTGTGAGCCTCCACTAATGAAAAGGAAGCCTTTGCTTTTGGCACAGTGGTCACAATCAGTGCATTTTATAAACACGGAAAATAAATAAATGTGACAAACAAAAAATTACATTGGTTGTCAGTGTGTTAAATTTTCTTCCTTTTCCATTTTTCTCTAAGCTGTTGGTAAGGGTGTAATTTTATTTTTTTTTCTTCTCTGGTGAAATTCTTTACCTATTAATCTTACTCTTCAAAGACTCCTTCGTAAGATTTTAAATGCTGCCTTCTCTCTTGCTTGTTCTTTGTTTATATCATATTTTATTGTTAAAATGCTTACATTCACTGCCAATGTGTTAGCTGTAATCCTTTATTGCTATTGATAAAGATAAATACGTTAAGTAAATCTTCGTTTTGCTGACTTCTTTGAGGAGGCATTGCATCAGCAGGTTTTCTCAGTGGACAGACAAGAGATGAGCAGGAGTTGACTTACAAAAATTTTTTTGTAGGGTAGTAAGAATCATTATCTTGCCATAGAGATATGTTTTAAAGGCACAGTTATTTCAAAGGCAGGAGAAAGCCACGTCTTGCATTAACATGGGATGGGAAGGAGAAAGTCATTAAATGCTGGATTTCTATGAAAACTTGTTTGAAATAATAAATGTTTAAAATAAGCCTATTAACAGCTGAATAGTTGAATAGCAAAGCTAGTTGGTAGATAATCTGAGAATGCTATTCTGCCTTGAAAGTCAAGATATGGGCAGTTTCTTTGCAAAACTTGCTACTGCTTCTGGAAGAGGGGGAGCTATCACAGGGACAGATTCTCAGATCACCCAATCACTCTCTATTTTAGGGTAACTGACAATAGTGTCTCTGCTGCTCCTGAGTATCAGTGTGGCACTCATGCAAATGTAAGCACAAATCGGGTATGAATGACAAGGATGGAAACTCTGAACTTTAAGTTGCTTCTGCTTTGTCTTTCATTTCTTAGTAAGGGTTTAAAAGTACTTTTTAAAGGGAAATACTGCTCAGTTATGTATGTGCTTAGTTAATTACCCGTTTGTTCTTTGTGTCCTTTTCAGGAAACCAGGTCTAATGAGGAATCAACAGATGAATCTGAGGTAACGCTTCTTAAAATGCTTCACACTCAAATCTGCGTCAGTGCTAGTTTTTTGTCAATATGGAGTAAAAAATACTACTTCACTGGTTGGTTTTAGAAGTTTGGCCGGTATTATGTAGCAAGGAATGTTATTCTGGGTTTCAGTTATTAAAAAGAAGCTGTGAATTGCTATTAGAAGCTTCTTTATATTTAAAAAACCCCACAGTTGCCCCATTATAGTAAAATGAATTATGTTGAGAGCCAAATTCGAGTGCATATGCTTCTGTTTTGATAAAATGAAACTTAGTGAGTATAATTATATATGCAGTAATACTACATTCAGGTAATTACTATGTTATTTTAATATCTTCACAGTCTAGACTTAATCATGTCCTGTAGACTCTGTTCTTGAGATGATGTTTTGTCAAAAATTGTCTCATGTTCTGGAGACATCTGCCTACATTGCTGTAGGTGATGGAAGAAGGGGACTGGGGTGAAGAGAGGAAGGGAGCTACAGAGAGTTCCAGAATTTGTCCCTGAACAGTAATGTACTAACTCCAAACCTGCCATCATTGAAGGAACCACAAAAGATCTGAAAAGAGGTAATTGACATCAGGGTGGTCTAGGATGGCTACTGGAAGGAAGAAATAAGGGTGGCCGAGCAGCTTCACTGTTGCTACCAGCAAGAACGGATGACACAGCGAAAGCTATTACCTTGATAGTGTTTTCACCCATTATGTATGTAAGTCAAAGTGGCTTCTAGACTTAGAAAACTTTAATAAACTTGGTATTAGGAAGATTTTCTGTTCATTACCTAGGGACAAATCTTCATGCTTGAGATGTGGGTTTGAGTACTAAGCAGGCAGAAATCCTAATTTCCATGACAGTGGATACTTCAGAGACTGTAGTGGTGGGTTCTGAAAAAGTGTCTTTGCAGAGAATGGTGGCTTTGTTTCTTGTGAGATAATTTTTTTCTCTGTGCCATTCATGAGTAGTTGTCTGCAGTGGTACTGTATGGCATTACTGGTGAGAAGCAGGGATTTCTTTGGCCCTCTGTGGAACAGCTGCCAGGACCAGAATATTTTTGCTCAGTGTGAAATGCTTTCATTCTGGATAGTGCTTTTTGATGTGAAGTGCAGATAAACAATCACTGGACAATGACTCAGTACTTAGTAGAATAATAATCCTCTCAAGGCTTGACGTTCACAGGATAGTGAACACAGATACCTACTGAAGTGACTTTTTTTTTTTTAAAGCCTATTGCAATGAGAATTTGTTTTAGTGGCATTTTTAATGGCCTTTCAAGATTTCAGCTGGTAGTAAATCAGTATTTACAGCAGAATTAATCATTACTGGGTTGTCAGGTTGGTGAGGGTTTCTTATTTTTTACCTTAAGTAAAAATAGGCATCACGCAGTTTTCATAAAATCAAAAGTCCTAAAATTTCAACTAGACCTTTGTTTAAGTTGATGTCTATTTTTAGTGTTAATTTCACATGCAGAGAAAAGTGAAAAGGAAATTTATATATTAAGAATGTAGATGTTGGATCTAAAGAACAATTGTCATTCTAATGTCTGTGAAAATGCTTTGCTTTAATTGTCTTTAAGTCCAGTCTGTAGTATCTTGATCATCAGTAAGTAGTTGAGAAAATGAAACTCATTAGACCATTTCTAATGATCATTCAGATAAAACCAAAAATAATGGTAAAAGTACAAAGTGTAAATGTTCTCGGTGCTTGCTTATATTATTTGAAGTATGGTCAGGGCTAAGATCAAACTGATGGCTTAACTCCTAGCTCTTGTGATCATAAAATTGTAATTATTTCATTTGGCTGGCTCACAGTTTGAATAATCAGGGATGGATTTTGTGGTGGTGGTACTAGAATCAGAGACTGTAATTCTTGCAACCTATGTCTAGTTTTAGCCATTAAAAAATACTATATGGCTTGGACTTCATAGACATCTTAGCATAGTATTAACAATTTTGACATATACAATTGCTCTTGCAATTGATCTAATTTAAATTCTTCCTATAAAATTGAATATTGTTACTACTGACTCCAGAGGGCACATGACACATATCCAACTTACATTATAGAAGTATTTTCTATTATGGAGGAATGCAGTATTAAAGTTCTGATTTTGAGTAAATTATGCCCCTGTCTGAACTGGATGTATAAGCAAAATATGGATTTTTTTCTTTCCTGATGTTTTTACATTGTGTGCCATTATCTTAGCAAAGAATCATACATTAATTCTGTTTCATGCAACAACTCTCTTATTATCATTCCTTTAGTAGCTTCTAGCAAATAAGATGCTAATACTGTTTTGCTACCTGCTTGGTTTGCTTTGAATGACAGACTCTTTAACAAATGCCAGGATGCTTATTTGCACAGACTTTGTGGTAGAGCTTAAAAGCAGGCCTCAAATGTAGGAGACTGCAAAAGCTGACTGTCTTGAGTGTATGTCATTTAAAAGCTCCTCAATGTAAGTTTGGTTCCAGCTCTTGTTCCACAGGAAATTGAGTTCCTAAGGCTGCCTAAGTGTAAAATATTTTTCAGCTATTTAAGTCAGAATGTGTAAAATGCAAAGGTTTTAATTAGCAGAGATGATGTATTTGTTAAGATGTTAAGCCATTCTGCTAATGTAGAGATAGCTGTAGTTACTTGTAAAATTTGTAGAACTTGCAGCACTTGTAGAAGTGTAATAGATCTTTCCTGGTAACTACAGTACAGCTGACACTTTGCTTTCATGTTCTGATTTATGATTTGGGGTATTACAAGCTTTTTCTTTTCCTGTAGACAGAGTGCTATATATTTATACCATGGAATGATGAGGAAGCTGTATATCTAACATTCTTTTAATTCTTAGGAGAAAACCTACTTGTTTTGCTAAGTAATTCTACTGCAGTCTTGAAGTTATTTTCTTCTTTATCTTCTGCCTTTAGACTTTTGGTTTGGGTGTTTTTTGGTGAGTTTTTGTTTGTTGGGATTTTTTGTTTGTTGGGATTTTTTATTTGTTTTTCTGAAGTATATTTGCATTACTTAACCTTTTCTAATTATCACATATGCTAGATTTGAGGCTGGATCTGAGCAGGTTTGTTTGACTGAAAAGTCCCAGTTCAATGTGGTTTCATTGGCTTATTTAATTTTATTTTACAGCACCTGAAGCTACATATTTGGACTGTCACATATGATGAGATCTTGAAAGTAGATAGCAAAGTGATCTGACTTTTGGCTATTTGTAACTGTGGAGGAAAAAAAAAATCTCCATAAATTAAGTACAGCCTGAATCTGAATTTATTTTCAAATTATCCTTCTTCCTTGCAAGGTGTCTGTTTCTGTAAAATTTTACTTTCGTCAATTGAGCTGTTTCCTGTCAGACAGTTATATTTTGCCAGCTAATTAGCAAAGGACAAAAGGCTTAAAATTTTCTGCTCCTTTCTAGTTTACTATTGGGGCTATGAGCAGATTGTGCTGGTCCAGCGTGGGACATTTTTAAAGGAAGCACGCTTTCAAGAACAAATGTTGCTGGAATTACAAAACGAGTGCTATATCCCAAGTAATGATCCTTGATTATGTAAGGCGTTTCACTGATTTTTCTTTTTTTTTTTGATGCTTCACTGCAGCAGAAATTTTTTGTTTTGCATGCAATTGTTTGCTTGTTAAAGGAAACCACAAAAAAAAAAGCCATGGGGGTGCAGATGTTAATATTCTGCAAAGAGTTATTAAAATAGCATTTTTCTAAAAAAGTTGCATTGATACCCGTATTCCTGCTTTTTTTCTAGATACGTGAATGTGTTAGTCATCAGTATTGCATGTATTTCCATTCTAGCACTTCCATTTTTATATGTCCTCTTCTTAACTTTTTTTTGCTGTTTTGATCGCTGTTACCCTGTGAAAGGGACATGTTTGTTCATTTAGTTTATTCTTTAATTATTTAAATGTTATTTTAATAAATTCTAAGACAGTTTGTAGAGAGAAAGGTATTGTAGAAATTCTTGATTAATCCAGTGCTCAACTATTTATGGTAGTTTAGAAATATCCCTCTTTGATACACTTTTACCACTGAAATTATTAGTGATTTTGTTCTTGAAGGTTTTGAGACCTGATCAGAGCAGGAACACAGTTAGGAAGTAATTAAGTCTTAAAAAGAGGCAACTAAAAAGCCTTGGTATTTTCTTTCTCTTTTCAGTGCACTCCGCATTTTAGTCTTGTAGGCTGGGTCTGGATTAGGTCAAAGCAATTAAATCATTTCAAGTAAATAAAGCATCTGGTGAAAAAGGCTTCTTGTCATACTGTGTTTCCATCAAAATGTTCTCTTAACATGGAGTTTGGAGCAGTGGGCTGGAAGAAGTAAGCTCTTCTGTGGATAGTAGCATTTGAAGGGGCATCACCATTGCAAGAAAAATGGGTGGTTGAAAAGTAGATTTGGCTACTGTACTTTAGTCCAAGTTTCCTTTATTTGTCTCCCATCTGACCTTTTCCAAAGTACTTCTATTCATTATGCCTCTTCTCCTTATTATTGAATAGTTCTATACTAGGTTATTTTAAAAATGTAAAATGGGAGGAAAATGCTCAAAAAGCATATTCTGTTTCATATATCTGGGCAGTCTGAAGAGATATTGCTTCCCTCTGCATTGCTTTAAATTAAATTGGCCTTTTAAATAGGGAGAATGGAAAGAAAAGTTACATAAATTCCTAGTAGGAAGCCCTCCTTATTGATGAGAAAATGTATCATGCAAATAATTTATCAATTTGAGTCAGTAGGATGAGTATAGTAAATTATTTATTGAAGTTTAAATGGAATCTTTTCATACATTAATTTGAAAAACAAGTTTGCAGTGACTAGTAACTAACATTATAATAAACATCATTAGAGGATTGACTTGCAGGAAAAAATGGATGCTTTAGGATGTTCTGGTTATGAGTGAAAATTAGATACTTCATTTAATGAGCTATTAATATTAAACAGCAGTGCCTGTTCTAGCTGTGTATTGTGGATTATGTAAAAAGTAAAAATGCTGCTGTGCCTCCTACATAAATTAAATGCAATTGGTAGCAGAGTATGAAGATGTGGCTTTTCCAAAACACTAAATGTATTTCTCTGCGTGGAATAACACTCTTGGCTGCAAAAAGAAAGTAACGATGAAATTCAGCTCTTTCCCGGTGGTGGGTAGGTGAACTTTAAAAACTGTTATTCCCAAAACTGCACTGTCAGGTTTTCATATGCAGTAGATCACAAGGTGGCAACTGGGCTGCTTGAGTAGTGTTCCCAGGGGAAACAAATGTTTGGCCAAGTTCCTTACTCAGCAAAAGGAAAATAAAAATAGAAATGCATAGCTTCATTGAGATTTGAACTGTGTTAGGGTTTTTCTGTGCTGGAATTGGATTTGGACGTGGAAGATAAAACAGCCTATCCTGTGCTGCCTCAGTATGGTGCACTTGGTGTGGTTGGACTGATCCTATATTTTTGAACACTGAAGTAGATTTGAAAGTTTTCAGGTGTTCCTTGTCATGCTCAAAACTACTAGTAAAATAAATTGATGGAAGTTGAAATGAAACCAAATTGTGCTATATGGGCTTTTTACTACCTGGTTTTTTTTTAAACATGCCGTTTATGATGATTGATCATGTGCAGTATGTCATCTACGTGTTACTTACGCTTCAAAACTTGGCTGGTGCCCAGCTCCTTCAAACCTGTAGGAGTGAATCTTCAATTGATGTTGTGCAAATATAGTCTAACATTCTGTATGCCACAACAGTTTTGTGAAGAAATAAAACGCTCCCTGCTTTGTCTTTCATCTGTGTGTCATTTCATACTGTAAATGCAGTCCATTTTGATACATATTCACAGGCAGCCGTATCATCTTAATGCCATGCTCCTGGTGAATATCTGCATTTTCCCAGAGTATTAAATAAATCCCTATGAAAAATGCATGGGGAGAACAGAAAGCTGGTGTGTGAAATTTTACCATCCTAATCCATATTTACCAATTTTACAGCTAGGTACTGGGAAAGCATTGGTGATGTGCTGTATGAACAATTGTAAAGGAACTAGATGGGGGGTTATTCACTTCATGTTTTTCACTAAGGTAACGTATTTTCATCATAAAATTAGGGGAAAATATTTTTAGCAGCATAAGTCACAAACATGCTGTCACAGTTTAGAAGTCTTCATGACTTTTGTTGTCTTCTGTAGCAATAGTTGCAGAATTGAAATTAACTCTTGTGCAAGTTTGAGACTTGAATGGGTTTCTAGCTTTTATTCATTGTTGCTCTACCTGCTTTTCAACCAGTGACTTCAGGATGAAATGCTCTTTGCTATTCTCATTCTTAAACCAATTTTTTTTTCTGCTTTGTTAAAATTTTCCTGTAGGAACAAACTTTTTGGTATGAAAGTAATGGAGGAAAAGAGGTTTTTGTTTTCTCAGTGAGCGTCCTGAGGATCTGGTGAAGTGCTCAGGATTTAAATTCAGCACAGTAAATAAAACAACAATTTGCAATAAAATTGTATTTAGTTTTGGTACTATCAGGCAGACTGGTTAAAGGCCTTAGTCTGAGTTTTTCTTGGCATTCCTTTAGTGTTGGAGATTTGACTGCATCGAGAGAAATTGAGGTGGGATCCTAATTCTAAAAATAGCATAGGTAGTCCCCTTATCACCGAGACAGGAGCACATGTCTGGAAACCATATCCTAGGGATGGAGAAACGGTAACGATGAAGCTGCACTTTGTAATAGTTACACATCCTACTACAATAATTCTTCTTGTTTGCTCTGTGGCACTTGGTTCTTCAGCACAAGCAGACCTATCATCCAAAACAGTGAGGGATGGAGTGCTTTCTTCTGCTTGCCTCTGGAATTTTTTTTTTTTTTTGAAAGAAGGCAGGGTAAGACCTAGAAATGGCCAGCAGGGAAGGTGTGTTTTTTCATTGCTTTAGAATGCAGAAGTCTTTTTAAAATACAAATATGGGGAGATCTACTTGAGGAGCTTTAGTAAATGACTTTGAGATGCTATCTTTTTAAGGACCGAATTAGCTTTTAGATTATACTTTATGTGTTTCTTGATTGTATAGAGTAACAATCCACTACTGGTTTTGCAACCATGAAAACATAAATTTTGGCAAATATTTGTTGTGAATTTCCATCTATTTTTTCAGAAATAATGGTTATTTCAATTATTTTTCAAAACTATATCTTAGGTTCCAGTTGGTGTGAAAAGAAGCAGGACTTGAGCTAGGTCTTTTTCTGACTTCCATGTCAGAATGGCAGGCAATAGGTTGTCTTGTGGGCAGTTTCTTTCAAAAGTGGCAGCGTCAGAGGCAAACACCAAAGAAGCCAGATGTTACAATGGAAGAAATGAGTGAATAGATGCCTCTTTTACAATGATAGTGTGACGCTGTGAGTGTCTGTGAGCAACTCCTCTGGGAGAGGATATGCAGCGTCTTTCCCTGCTAGTCCTTGCCTATTTGGAGTTACGAAGACAACTCGGGTGCAGGGGTCTGGAGATCGGCATCCAAGGCTGATCCCTCGTTTGAGGAGAGTCACTGACTCACTCGGTGGCAGGAGCGCGTGTCCCGGAAGTAAAGAACCGGGAAGGGTCTCTCGTATAGTTTCCGAAAGAGTTTATCCCTGAGGAGGGTCCAGGGACAAAAGACCCAGAACAAGGGGTGCAAGGGTTTATAACAGGAGCAAGAGAGGGGAGGGGAAAGGGAAGACAACCAATGGGGTAAGGGAAGGAAGGCGGTAACATATAACATGGAACCAATGGGATGCGTAGGGAGGCGGGAGTTACAGCAGGGAGGCAACAGGGAACCGAATAACACAGAACTTTCTAGCCAAGGGGAGGTGGCTTAGGCTGAGGTGCTGCCCTTGGATCCGCCCTCGGATCTGCCCTCGTCTATCCATTGGAGGGCCAGCGCCTGATGGGCACCTGCATGCCGCAGCCCAGGGGTGGGCTGGGCCAGCACTACAATAGTGCTGTGTCCTCTGTCCACCTCAGTAATTTGCATCTTTTGGCAAATTTGACTTCTAAAACTTTCCAAAGACAACCCTCCCTCCTACCTTCATTCTGATCAGAATTGGTCATCATATTCAAATAAGTTTTTCCAAATGGTGCGGAGGAAGAATAAGACTCTGCTGGCATGTACATTTAATGCAATTAATACCGGATCAGATTACTTGGAGTTGCCATGAAGAGCATATTTGCTTTTAGGGTAGAGGGATGCGGACAAATGTCCAAAAATATTCCTGAGTTTTTTCTTACATCAAATAGATAATACGCCAATTTAATATGTAGGTTTCAAAACTTTTATCTCTTATCTTTAAAGTTCAAGTGATGTTCTGATGCCTGCAGTCATAAGGCAATAGTAGGATTTATAAAGACTTAACTGGTTTGTGACTGTGAAGTGGGAATATAACAAGGAAGAGGGGGAGAAGGCAAATTTACATCATCACAGCTATAACCCAGTTGTTATTGTACTTAGAGTTGTGAGCAGGGTAAGCCATTTAGTAGGTAAAGGAGTTTTTATTCATTTTCATGTTCTCAAAAAACAAACAAAAAAAATCTATTCATTGTTTTTACCAAATAGTAGAGGGACTTTGATGTGATCTGAGGTGGAAGTCAAAGGGATCTCCAAACGGTGTTGTGACATTAAGATGTTACTTCCTTAAATTAGCCAACAGATATCAGCAGTTTGTTACAGCTTGCTGCTTAATATTTTCTACTTCAAGATTATTAACCCTCCTGCATGTGTTAAGTCATGTGTTGCAGTAGGTTTTTTTGCTAGATTTTTAAATTCATTTGCCATATTCCTATGTATTATTGTAAATGGGCAGTGTGTTCATTTGCATATGTGAACCCTGAATTAGTAAAATAAAATTCCTTCTTCCTTCCATGTTTTATAAGAACATCTGTGCTTTTAAGGCATGGAAAGAGGACATGGAAATACAGGATAGTAATTGCCTGCATTTCCAAATCCAGTTGCTCAGTGGTCAGTCTTTATCTCTGTGCCCTGAATGTCTCTGAGCTGGTGTGAGTGTGCTGCTGGGATGGGAGCTGTGCTCTGCTTCTTCCAAGAATCAAATTTAGTGTATTTGGTGAGCTGTTCATGCTGGCTTCTGGTGTCTTGTGGACAGCTGTTTCATGCCAGGCTATAAGCAGTCATTAAAAACTCTGTATAGGAAACCTATGCCATGAGGGTTGCCTGGCTGGAAGTGAGCTTCCAACTGAAGACATGGTTTTGAAGAGGAAGAAGATGGGGCTCCTGGCAGGCGCACTGAAAAGTGTTGAAATTGGACTTGGAGTCCAGGCTCCGCGGGCTTGATAAAGTGTTTGAGGGGAGTTAGGGTATCAGCAAAGGTCCATCTGAGGATTACAAGGGGACAGAGCAGAGCAGATTTGTAAGGGGGAGGTTAGGGGAAGACTAGGTTGTATTTCCTCTTGCTTTTGAGCCTTCAGGACTTTGCAGGCTTAAAAGTGGAGGTTAAGTGTTATGGTGGGAGCCAGCCTCCTTAATCTGTGTTTTGGATTATTGGACTATAAACAGGATTGACTGGTACTTTGAAGGCAGTCTTTCAACCCTTTAACCTTCATCTGATGTAACATTGTGGTGGGCAGAGTCACTGTTTTTCTTTTCCATTGGCGTCCCAAAACCAAGAGTAACCCTGTCAGCAGACTTAGTCCTGCAGAGCTGCAGTAGAGAGTTGCTCTGCCTTCATCTTGCCTTGCTGTCCAGACCATGTTGAAGAATTTGCTTGTTGTCCTAGCTGAGCGGGAGTGTCTGAACTGAAGCATTATTTCCAGGTTGAAAAAACTGTAGTTTGTCAAACCTAATTACTGCCATTAGGCACAAAAAAAAAAGTAGGGTGAGTCTCAGTGTTTTAGCATACAGCTATGAGAAAGAGTAAATCTTTTGGTGTGAAATATGGTAAAGCAGGAAGTGAAAAATGATGCATGTGGGTATTCCTGAGGTGATACTTAGAATATGGAGACTTCTGTCCGGTCATCTGGATTACCAAATCATCTGAGACACATTTAGCCTAAATATGATCTAGGTGGCGAAAACTAGAGATGACAGATAAGTGAACCTGCTTGTCTGAGGGGCCTGATGTTAGGTATTTTCCCTGTAGATTTTGGGGAATGGGGTTTAGCAAACGTAAAGTCAGGTTCATTTATAAATCAGTATCTCTTTACCTTGAATGAGTGGAGATAGCTGGGTCCTAACAAAGGTCTGAGAGCTGAACTGTAAAGGATAAAGACCGAAAATAGTCATAATTTCTGTATTGGGCCAAAGGAGGTATTATGACCCATGTGGTACAATTCCCAGGTGTAGTAATGATGTGAAGGTTTAAATTCACTAGATAGTACTTGTCACCTCATGGAAGTCTTATGGCAGTTAATCATAAGTTTGTAAGGTGCTTGTTGGGCTCCCTTGTCCAAATTAAGGTTTGCACGGCTTTCCTGGGTGCTATCCTGCCCTTCCAAGCAATGCTGGTGATAGGAAGGGTTTGTAGACAGCTGGGGGGTCAAACGATGGTGTAAAACCTCGCAATGATGTGCCTTTCATAGCAGGCTGGTCAAAAGTCACCCATTCCGCTTCTCAGTAGGACACCAGCCACTTGGGATAAGTACTCTTTGCTCCTGTGACAGAAAGGGGATTTATACATGAAAGATCCTTTCCAGCCAGTCTCGCAGGCCCTCGAAACTAAAACTGAGACAATCAATCAATGCCCTGATTAACACATTATTGCCTTAAAAAAATTAACATTTGGAGGTGGTTATGCCTTGGATCAAGTCAAGAAGTCAAGATCAAGAAAGGTAATAAATGATGTTGTCAACTGTGTTCTGCTGGGTGTTTTGCCACACTTTGTGCTTCTGCACATATAGAAGAGAAATAAGTAATTATCCTTGGAGACTTCATTCTGGGGCTTGAGGTCTTTTTATGTTGTTTTTTTTTTTCTTTTTATATTTGTCGTTGAATTTCTGTAAGAAGTGAAGCTGCCCCCAGCAGAGCACTAAGGATGTGTTTATTCATTTTTGCATAACTGAGGATGTTCTATGAACCTTTATTTTAACTCAAAAATAATTTGAGTTCGTTTCTTTGGTTCTACTGGAGATTTTAATGTAGTGTGTAAACTAATAATTCTGGAGCTCTAACTAGTTAGTTTAATTTAATTATGACAGAACAGTGTCATACTTTAAATAAATGACTGTTTAAATAAATTAAAATGGTGATTTCATTCTAGAGTTTCCAAAGGCTTGACCTGTATTAAATGTCAAGAAGAGTTACTCTCACAAATTGCCAAGTAGACTCTTCTCACTTTTTTGCAGTAATGTTGGGTTTGCACTTTTGCAGCAGAATGGGCTTTTTTTGTTTGTTTTTGTTTTTTTAAATGAGATGTTATAATGTGTTCTAAACATTAAGTATTCAGATACACAGAGGCAGAGCACTCTGAATGCCCTGTAAACTAGGAGGTGGTGTGATTTAGGAATGGTACTCCTCAGTTTAGTGCTGCCACTGAGACTCTACAAACCACATGCTGCTGGCTTGCTCCCTTCCTCCCCCTTCCGTGTAGTGGGCTGGAGAGGAGAGTTGGAAGCACAAGAGGGAAATATCATGGATTGAGATAAGAACAATTTACTGGAAACAGCAATGAGATAAGAAAATGAACAGTAACAGCAACAATACTAATAACAAAATTGTACAAAAGAGAGATAGTGATTCACATGCGAAAATGCTCACCCCACCGCTACTCTGGCTTGGAACCAGCGTTACCTGACCCCTCACTTGCTCGACCAGAAGGAGCCCCTCCTTCCTGGAAGGGTACTCTACCCCCCTACACCTGGCAATGACATGAATGGAATAACCTCTGTGTCCTAGCCATGCCTCTCCTGGCTACTGCAAAAATTAACCCTGTCCTGGCCAGGAGGAAATGAGCTAATTTATCATTTTTCTTATAATCTCTGGAATCAATGTAAACTTGAAAAAGCGCATGGGAAAAAAAAAGGAAATTGACTGTAGGATTTCTGTTTATTTTGGTGGGTTGCCTTTTTTTTTTTCCTAAGACATGGCCTTTTAGGAAGGTCTATTACACTGGGGCCGTGTTGGAGTGGGGTGTGAGTGTATCTTCTTTGAAATTGCTTGAGTGATAGACCTCAGCTATCTTTGTATTTGAGTTTAAATGCTTTGTGGGATCAAAACTTTCAGGCATAAACAAGGCTGGAATGGACACTTAGAGTAATTGGAATTCTGGCTGGGACTGGACAGAAGACGTGCAGCAAAGGGGAAGGACACTTGCCTTATAATGTATGCACCGTTTATTTCCATTTTCCGTGTATTTCCATTTTCCTCTGAAAAACTTTGAGGGCAAATCATGTGGGAAGGATGACACTTTCCTGTCAGTGACCGTAACATAATTAGAGGATCCGTAATCAGTAGAGCATGTAGTTCATGTGACAGACTGTCCTGTAGGCAGATCCTCTGCTGCAGGAGCAAATGTGGGCTCATGGAATAACTCTGGGAACTGCCCACAGGTTCCTTCTGGAAATTTTCTTCAGGAGGACCAATTTCAGATTTTTTTTTTTCTACTCGTGATTCCAACATAGTAGTTTGTGTAGGCAAAGCTAGGAAAGATGGGGCAGAATATCTCAAGAAGGTTGTGAACCTGCGTTCGGAAAGGCAGATGAGCATCCCTTGCAGCGGCACTGGCCCTTTGAGATCCTGTTGCACATTTGCAGCTCTCGTCAGTTCTGTAAATCTGTTCCAGAAGAAGAGTTGGTAGTGAGTAGGTGCTGGGTGTATGAAAAGGAGTTTGTTTTCAGTTGAGAAGTGTTCAGCAGTGGCAACTGGAAGAGCCCTAAGAAGGAAGGGGTTTGTATTAGTCTTAGGGCCTAATTAGAGTATTTCATTCTGTTGGAAATGTGCTTTCAATGGGAAATATTTATGAATACCTGTTCTTTACAGCATGTTTTTAGAGATACGACTGCTAGCTTTCGCATTAAAAGGCAAGTAGAAAATTACATGGGATATGAGTTTCAAGTTAGCATTCCTGGTGTTGAAAAATGGTCATTATTTATTTTACAACAACCCAAAGGTGTCTTCCTCCTGTCAGCCCTGTGGGTCTCCTTCCCTTTCAGAATTTAAGTCTGCCATGTGTAGAGCGTTTTACACATTTTGTGCAGTATATATTTCTTTTTCTCTTTATACGTTTGTCAAGAATCTCAAAATTCAGTATTGTTATTTCAGATAATTTTAGGCAGTCAATATTGAAGTAGTATTAAGTGGTGGTACAAAAATCAGTGTTATAAAATTTATTTTCAAATGTTTAGAATCCTTTTGGATGGTTTAATTAAAAGTGTCATACACAGAGTAAAAATCCGTGTAAGTTCAGCAATTGATTTTTTTATTATTTTTTCCCTTAAAAAAGGAAAGCTGTGCATTCTCTTGTATGGGATAAATGTCACTCTGTTTGTATCTTAGCTTTGCTGCAAGTCAGGACTTGTACTATTCCTCTAGGTTGTCATAGAAACGCAGCTAACTGACATCTCAACTCAAGCTGCTCATGGTTTAATTTGTGGGTTTTCAAGAGTATTAAAATTTAACAAATATTATTGATTTGCTTTTATTAACACTGGCTTGTGTTTACTTTAGAAATTCAAAGTGCATAAAAGCTTTTCCTGATAGAAAAATACCTTTAACATTATTGAACTCTGATACTCTAAAGAAGAGATCATCAAATGCATTTAATATATCAGAGTCTGAAGCGGTAGAGAAATCTTGAATTTTTGCAAATCACCTTTTTCATTTCATTTTGTTTACAGTAAAGTGCCCCAACTCATTTCAATTCACCTTTTAGCTTGACTTTTATTTAACATAGAAGATACCTGTCAAGAAAGCGTGAAATAGGTACATCATCATGCCTAATATTTGGGAGTTTTCATTTTATTTACTTACCTTGAAGCCTGGTGGAACGCTTCAGTGCACTGACTTTTGAAAGTATATATTTTTTGTATATGCATGTGCAGAAAAAATTACTTAGTTTTCACTCATAAATAAGACAGGCAGAACTTACTTACAGTAACTTTATCTAATGGTCCATGGATGAATGATTTTATGCAAACTGCTCAAGAGACTAGAATTAACTTTTCATGTTGGTTGCACATTGGATGTCCAGACCCCAGCAACATGTGGGATCTTATAAAAACTAGATGACTGGAGTTCAATTTTTACTTTTATGAATTTATTCAATGATTGCCCATGCATTTCAAGTGTAATCTTTGTAAGTAATGTATAAAATGCAGTAATGTATTAATTGCTATAAAAGGGACACATTCTTCCTTACACTCTCCTTCCGTCACATGTGGACTTTTTACTTTGACTTTACTTCCTCTGTCTACCTTGTAGCCATTTATTAAGGATCTGTAGGCATGAGGAATTTGACTGATTTATATACAGCCCTGTAATTTGACATTGTCATTCTGTCTAGTAACAACTTTGTTCAGTGTTAGTTTTACTGAATAAAATTGTTTCTTGGTGGACATTTTGACACCTCACTTCATATTCCTACGTCATGCACTGCTGACATCCCTGTATTAATCTCATTTGTATTCTGTCATAAAGCTCTCACATAACATTTTAAAACAGACTCTCTTTGCAGCATATTTATATAAGCATGGGGCTAAGTATTGAGTGTTTCCATAGGTATGTATGGCTTTTTTGTGTTTTGTATGAGGTTATGTGTATGTTGCCATATATGATGGTAGCACACATGGCAAGTGGCTGTACTGTTTAACTTGGGAAAGACTGGCCTTAGTACTCCAAAGGCAATTTAAACAAAATATGTTTTATTAACTGGTTAACATGTCTCTCTTCCAAATTTATTTTTTGCATCATTAAGTACAAGAAAATGTTGCACAAATACAGTGCTGCTGTAGGCTGACACTGTGCATTTTTAGGGATTGGTAGGCAGTGGTTGGTGGGAAGTCAAGGAACTCCTTTAACTAGAGCACTGCACTGGTATATTCAGGTTGATTAGAAATGAAATATGTGTTTTATGTGGGAAACATACTCAATGTTGGTGTATTCATTAGCGTCAGTAGTGAGAGTAGGAGAATATTATTGCAGGTATACTGTTTCCTAGTGAGGACCAAGGGATATTGGTTTGTTTATGTCTATGCAAGTATAAGATTAACTGAGACTTACTGAAGCCTATGGAATCTCTATCTGGCATTGTAATTGAGTAGACCATCTATTACAGAGAGATGCCTATGACCAAAGAGCTATTTTGCACCTTGGATTTTCTCTTCCTAGGAGAGAAATATGTTGGATCATCTTTGATCAATAAATTTGCTGCTTGTGGGGTTTTTTAGCTTGGTTTCCTTTCTCTTGACTCTGTCCCTTGAGCCATCATCTTTCCTTGCATTTAAGTAGTGATTGGGTGGTAATACCCAACATGCTTGAAAAGAAAGAGACGAAAGCTTCAGTATTTACCAGAAAAAGATCCTAACATGCAGAAGATAAAGGTAATTCATAGGAGTATACTGTGTACAGATCCATTTCTCAGACAACATATTTATATTATTTTTTTACCATAAACCCATTGGTGGGTTTTATACAATTCACTTACTCCTAGTGGATTCTTTTTATTTTTGTTCACAGCATTTTGCCTCTATCCTTCCTACAGAGGTGCAGCATCTTGTAAAGGTCGTGAAGTTTCTTGTAACGTGCATGCTTCAGCTTTCAGTTCATTGTGGCTACAGTGGCATACTTTATGATCATTCATTTTCACATACATCCTTTTTGTATTTTACTTCTAAACTGCAAATTACTAACAAAGTACACATGTGCATTTTTTCCTGCTTTTAAGATATCGAGTAAGTGCCTTTTAGAGCTGAATTGACATGCTGCTATACAGTCTTTGCACCCAGAACTTTGGAGTAAGAGAAACCAGTAACAAAAAAAGCACAACCCAAACTCCCTGAGATGATAAAACTGTGAAAGTTTGGCTTTTGATTGTAATGGCTGTTGTGAAGAGATAGCAGTGATCCATCTTCGCCTGTTGCTGTGTGATAGTTCTGGGTTTTCTTTTAATTTATTTTTATCTAAAATAAACTTCTCAATGTTTTTCTTGATTTTTCTGTCTTGCTCCCTTATTCTTACACTCTTAAAACTTTAGGAAGATGAGAGTGAAGAAGAACCTAAGCTCAAGTATGAACGGCTTTCTAATGGAGTGACTGAAATCCTCCAGAAGGATGCAGCCAGCTGCATGACGGTGCATGAAAAGGTATTACGTGACTTTTTGGCTCAGATAACACTTCTGCTTGGTTTTATATGTTTAGCTGTGCTTATAATGCGTTGATGTATTTCTGTATAGAAGTGATGCCAAATGTAGAGTAGCAGTGCAAGACAACACTAATATAAACAAAATTCACCATTAACCTGTATTGAACAATCCACATTTTCTCAGTGATAAGACCATTTCATATGGTTCAATTAACAGCAGATCTCTCAGAATCAATTCTCTTCTTGTTTCTAGCAAACATTTTCTTGGTGAGAAACACCTTTTCTCAATGAGGAAATGAGGTGAGAACTCAAGATGCAGTGATTTGTTAGATGAGATGTTTACATAAGCTACTAGAAAAATGCTCACTCAGTTTTAATTATGAGCGGTATTATGAACTGCAATCACAATATAGTCCTAACTTTCCATTATTCAGAAAGGAAGTTGATATATACTGTGCTTATTTTGTACAGCACTGAATCACTTCATCGTGCCAGGAGCTTAGCATATAATCAGCGAGCTAATGTTAATACAGTGTAAAAGAAAGTTGTTACAGTCTTTTTTGTGTGTTTTTCTTTTAGGGGCTGTCATATTAACACTTCCCAGTTCCCTTTCCCTGATTCAATATGTTAAAAACAAGGAGAGGAAATGCACATGCTAAGGTTTTTGATGTACCAGAGAATGATAGGCATAAAGTAATAGACAATGCAAAGTAAAGAAATTCTAAAAATAATTACTCTTTTGTTCTTTAAAGGAAGAAACCTCATATGCTTCTTTAGTGATTTAAACAATTGCTTTTGTATTTGATGAGTTTTCTTCTCTTTTATAAATAATGAAATACATTTTAGAATATTGAGGCATGCTGAAGAGCATCTGAAAGTATAATTAATAATTTGTTAACTGTTAGTATGTAAAACATAGTAGCTATTTTCTGAATGTATAATTTTTCATAGCCAGTAATATCCTTAACAGTTATTGTTGAGGGATCTATCTTTATTATTTGGCTATATTTTTAGATTGACTTGTGCTGTGTTTCTTTTCCTCAGAGGACTGTTGCTATGGCTCAAGAGGCTCTTAAGATGAAGCTTGTATTTTAACTGTGTGAATGAAAACAATAAGTCTTTTTAAAATGTTTTTGACAAGTTAGAACTACACAGATATTTGGAAAATTGGCAAGCATTTCCTCCTTCTCTGTGGCCTGTTTCTGTAACCTTTTATTCCCGAGCGTTAGGTAAATTTTGAAAGCCAAGAATTTAACAGGATTTTTCTATAAGGATGTGCACAAATACCTTTTACTGTAGTGTCACAAAGCGTGACAGTACAGGTAAACTGTTGAAGTATCCCAGCACTTTCAGTTTTCCAGCAAACTAGATACACTATTTATGAGAAGGATCAATATTGCTAGAAGCCAGGTACTGCAGTCTTTTAGGAATAGGTCTGTTACAACAGAGAGCTTAAAAATGAAGCTGGGTTATAGGGTTTGCGAGGGTGTTTCTGTTTTGTTCTGGTTGGTTTTTTGGGGACTTTTTTCCCTGAAGGAGCAGGAAATGCCCTGCTAAATGTCATTATCATTAGCACAATTATACATTAATATGTAAAGTATGACTCTGACTAAAGCAGTTTAACTTTGCTGGGAGTCTTGAGATCTGGCTTCTGTGTTCACACTAATTTCCCTCCAGAATTATTTTTCTTTTCTTTTTGCTGCTAAAGCATCATATTTTCACTAGGCTTGCTGTCTGCGCTGGATGACTAATCGTCATGGCACCTGGTGCATTCAAGCAGGCCTGTGCAGTGGAATAGTCATACCTAGTTATGTCTGCACACCTGATGTTTTATTAACCAGTATTGATTTTTTTACCCGGGGGACTTTTTTCTTCCTGAAAAAAGGCAACCTTGCAGGAGTGAAAGGCATTGCAGGGAATGAATTTCTAATGAACCCCTTCTTTCCCTTTCTTGACTCCTTTTAATGTAGCTTCATATTTTAAGTGCCTGAACTGAAATTTCATTTTAAGCAATTCCATTTTGATAAATCCTTTTAAACCTTGACTTTCTGTAAGGTTATTTTTTAAAGATTGTGCTGCCTGACTGACACGCTTAGCAGTGCCTGTAAATTTGAGCATTTCATTATAGGTTGCAATGAAGCATGCTCACATGCAGTGAAATACAGAGAATTGAGTAGCCTAGAGTATTTCAGTAATGCTGAAAGTGGGGGGGGGTGGGGGAGAGGGCAAATAAAAGAAACCTCTGTCATAAATCAAGTAATACTGAAGTTCTTCCTTTTCTGTTTGGGTGTAGTTCACATGGTTCAATTAACAGCAGATCTCTCAGAATCAATTCCCTTCTTGTTTGCATCAAAATAAGTTTGTGATAGCATGGTTCTTGTGGAGATTTATTTTGCTACAATTTTTTAGAGTGAAGCTCCTGAAATTTCTGAGAAAAAGTGTATTTGTCTTGGGAGTATTCAATTTAGGAATGTTACTACATGAAGGAAAGCAAATCCGGTGCTTAAATGCAATGTCAGAGACATTCCATAATTTAGCTGTATCTTACCAGTGGCTTACTGTTGGCCTTTTGCTGTGTTTGAATGCTTTTTTTAATGTTAATAATAAAGGAGAGTTAAGAATAAAGCTCAAAGGAAACCATTATGATTGAAACAAAGCTGCAGGAAGGATCTAGGAACTATTTCAGATTTCTGTTGGTCCTTGCTCTCACGCTGCATTTTTAATTTGCTGCCACAGTCCATCAGCTGGTGTGTACAGACTGCAGACGCACCATTAGTTGTCAGTGGATGAGGGTCCTCATGACTCATTCTGACAGCTAACTTGCACTATCACAGTAACATGGGCTTCAAGCCCTGTGTTATTCCTTAGGTACAGTTAAAGTAACCTTTCTCTGTAGAAACTGATGGGCTTTTTTCTTTTCCCCAGTGTTGCTGATTATTAATCTGCTAAACATCCTGGAGTTCATTTAGCATTGCTGTAGTATTGGTTGTGGTGTCTGTCTTTATGTAATCAGTCTCTTTCTTTTACAGTTTTTGGCACTGGGAACACATTATGGCAAAGTTTATTTACTTGATGTCCAGGGAAACATAACACAGAAGTTTGATGTTGTAAGTATGACATTATTCAGAACCCATTTACAGGGACATAAAATGCTGCGATTTACTAAGAAATAAGTTTGTTAAAATTTTTGTAACACCTGCAATTACGCTAATGCATTCTGTAACATAAAAAGCAGTGTATGGTCCTTGCACAAAGAAGTTATGCTGGATGGTTTTGTCGTGAGCACATCTCAATTTGCATATAGTAAACTATTTCATGAAGCATAAGAGGAAATAGGTATTTATGATTGGAAGTGGCTATCATTAAAAATGTAACCCAGAAGCTCATTACTTCTCTAAGGCATGAACCTGTTCATCAGGTGACTATTGTCAGTTTTTAGTTTGTGCACTATCATCTTATCTAGTTGCCACAAGTAATTCGAAATTGATTGATGACCTTGCTGGCTCAGTTTATCTATTACAAAAATATAATGCTAATATTTTATGTAAATGTTTTGAAGTTTGAATTATTAAGGGTTGTATTGATTGAAGGAAAAGAAGCAGCCTTTTACCTTATTGTGGATTCTGGTATTAGAGGAATGAAATGCTAAATTTAAAGCTCTGTTGTAGAGTATTAAGTGTTCCTTTTAATGTGGATATTAGTTGACTATTTTTAAATTCCCTGTTTTTCTTGAGGAGTGGGAAGAAGAGAATTAACAATTATTTTTCTCCTGAGGTTGCCAAAAATTCTAGTAGCCAAGCATTGGTTTTTCATAACAATGTAAGCACTGGCCATAGAGACCATCACAAAATGTGGACATGTTTGCAAAGAAAACACACGTTCTAAAGCTGACACAGCTGCATGGGAGGGGTGAAAGGTTTTGTGTATAGTTTTGAAAAATCTAAATTATTAATTTTTAAGGGAGTAGGGGAGTATAATCTAGGAACAGCTTTTGAAGGAATTTTGAGATTTAATATTGGTCAGATTGACAGTGACCTTACTGGGGATTAATTAAAGTCACGCTAATTATGTGTTTCTATTTCTTTTAATTGTGAATGTTCATCAGCCCTGCAGATGAGAATCCTGACTGCATTTCGAAAGAGGAAAAGCTTTTGGTGTCTCCCTCGGCAGTTCTGATTACTTTACATAAATGCTCCTTGATAAAAATAGAGTTTCTCTGGCAAACGGGAGAAACTCTCTAATTGGGGCAGGTCAGAATTATTCTCTTGCATTGCTGCAGTAGAAGACAGACTCAGAGACTCACTCAAATGAAGTGAAGATTTTCTGTTGAGTCTGGCATTACCTGCCTTAAACTTGTATTTGTTCCATTCTGTGTAAGGTGCTTGGCAAGGTTTATTTCTAGAACTACCTTTTTCTGTCCACCGTCAATGCTTGTTTCTTCACAATGGTTCCAAGAGGTGAAATCCTCTTTCTGTAAAGACTTAGGGGACTATCTAGGTGTAGAACAAGGAACAAGGGAACCTGTTGTCTGCTAAAGTCTATAAAACAAAAGCCCTGCATCCTCTTTATACCCACTCTCTGAGTTTGCTATTCTTTGCTTTTCTTTACTAAAATGGTCTACCGGTGCCTGCTGGGAGGGTGGTTTCTTACGATGAAGTTAGGGTTGGACTATATAATTATTTTCTGCTCTAAGGTGTTTACTTTTACAAACTTAGCCTGCTTTAGGATGAAGATTTTCTTGCTGTGTCTCCTTATAAAGATTGGCAATGATTTCTTTTAAAGTTATTTTAAAGCTATTGTTTGAATACAAACTGCTTTTTGGGCTGGAGAATAGGAAAAATAAATGTTTCTTGGATTCAATTCTTAATGTTTGTGTCTCTTCTTGTAATGTATATGTCTCCAATGCAACAGATTGTATCATGGATTTGGTGGAAATGGTGCTTCTTTTTTTCCTGTTTTTTTTCTTTTTTCAAGTTTGAAGAAGAATTATTTTTCTCTAGCACCACTTGTCTTTAAAAGAAAAGTTTTTCAAGGAGCTGTTTAATGTTGTAGAACAGAACAGGCTGCCTATGTGAGGAGGAAGCAGCTCTATGATGTACATAGCTGCTTAAACTGAGAAGTTTTCTGAATTAATGTTCTCAGCTGTTGAACCCATAGACAGTTTATTCTGAACTGGCTGTTGTATGTCAGAATATTTTCCTTCTAACCTGAACTTCTCAAGGTGTTGCATTTCAGACTAAAGGCATCACTATCAAAACATTCAGTGGGATTTTCCTTCTTTTATCTCCTGCCAATGCCTGTTTATTGTCTCTCCTGGGGAATTTGCATTAAAGTATTGTCATATTGTAAATTCCAAATAAAACCTAACACTCAGCCACACAGGGACAAAGCATTCCTTGTAAATGTGCTGGGGCAAAGAGTGTTTTCTTTAGTGGTATTTTTTCTGCTTCTTTTTCTCTGATCCAAAACAACGAAATTCCTTCTGAGAACTTTTTTCATTGGTGGAATGGCATATATGGTTTTACCTTGAAGTTGTTAATAGGGGAAGTATCTGTTGTTACTGATTATTGGAAATTTGTATAGAAATTTTTCAGAGTGTATAAAATAGCAGTATTAGTACTGAAATATTTTAATAGTTTGCAGTAAACGGTGAACCTGGGGAGTGTCTTTTACATATTTTTCTTTTTGAAAGAATATTTTCAGCAGATGTTTTCTGTCTTGTGGCATTGCAGAAATCAATAGTAAGGATAGCAATCTGAAGCCCTTTGTCCAAAAGAAATCAGTTATGTAATTCAAGGAATTGTTCTTCATTTGAGTCTTTATCTCTGTGTTTCAGGGGGTTACTTGTGTTTGGGTTTTATTTTAAAGCAAAGTTGGGAAATTAAAAAATTAATTACTTTTCTGTACATCTGTTAAATGTGTAATTAGCAAAAACAAGTCATACATGTGACACTTTAAAAACTACTACATCTGAAATATTGCTAGTATGTAAAATAAACCAGAATAAAGAAAGAGGGTTTTATTTTAACCTTTTTTTAAAATTCATTTTAATGACAAGTTCATATTAAATATATGTAGAAAATACCAGTACTGATCTCATAGTCCTCTTGAGTTCTGTTTTTCTTTCCTAATTTCGGGTAGCCATGTTCAAAAATATAAATGGGCTTGGAAACTGAAGAAATAAGAATTTTGCTTTTATAATAAATCCTTTAATTTTTGTATTAACTCACATCTGCATTTGAGCCAAATTGTAAAAAGATGCTGATATCAGAGAATTTGCAGCAAAATGGGGGACAAAATGCACCAGTATGTTGCATTATCTTCAGAATGGCCACATTTTGAATGATAGTTCTCTTGTTGAAGACTGAATGAATGCTTTTAGCATTTTAATTTGAGCTAAAAATGGCTGTAAGATAAATACAAAATGTTTTTCTAAAATATAAAGCTTGGCATCCCTAGAAGTTCTGCTATTGTAACACACTTTTTTGTTTATTGTTTAAAATACCTTTTAGTACTGCACTTCATAGTGTCACTAGTAGCAAATCTGTGTGGCTGTCCTGGATTACAAATACTGACCCTAGTGTCTGCTCTACTTTGACGTATAAATATTCACAGGGTCTTCTGTGAAAATAAGAAGTATTTTCAGAATAAAGTCTTGATCTCATTCAGTTCTTCAAATATCTGATGCTGAGTCCTATGCCAGGTGGATGACTAGACTTTTCAGGTTTGCAACTCCTCTTGTCAACAGCACTGGAAATGTGTGCTTTGAAACTGTTGTGAGAGACTTGTGGTTTGGGGAGAATTGAGACAGGAATTTGGAGGCTTTGGCCTTTTGTGTTGCTGGGTATCTCAGCAGTCATGCTTGTGCTCTTGCGATCCCTCTGTCTTCCTTTCCTAGCATGTTTTAGCTCTTGCCAGTGTGGCTTGTCTTTGACAATGTCAGCCGCCTAAGATTAACTGGCACGCATCCTCAAATAACGTATGTTTGACAAACTGGTGTTCTCTTGCATTAGGGTTCAGTGCATTGAGTGAGATGAAATGTGTCAAACGCACTGAAAATTATTACTAAAAGGCAACAAGAAGAGGGAAGAAAAGCTTGCTAATTCCACTGACAAAGGATGATGCAGAACTGATTCACAGCACGTTAATTCCAATGTCTCTCCATCTTTCTTTTCTTCTTAGACTGTCTACAATTTATTAATATAATTATTGCCTGAACTGACATCTTGTGGATTAAGGATTTGTAGATGCGAAGAAAGCTGTACAAACATGTTTAGTTAAGTAACAAATCAAAAACCTTTCAAAGGGCAAGAAAACCTGTCCCCATTCTGATCTTCTAATAAACATCAAGCTTAAAGCAGAAATGGTAAGAAGTCTTGGCTGGTGGCAATGATAGTCTGTGAGAAGGGGAAAGGTTGCCTGTTTTATAAATTGGGGGGATTTAAATGTTTAATGCATTGAAGGTGTTTCAGAGGTGATGCATGAGTCTAGAAAACATTGTAAGTAGTGTTTTAAAGCTTCTGTTAGTACAAGGAAATTGAAGTCCTTTTAGCATGCAACATTTGTAAGCTGTTTGAGACTGCTGGAGTTTCAGAAAGAAGCCTGCTCACAGCATCTCTTTTTATAATATATTTCTTTTCCTGACCTCACTTTTTTTTTCCTGATTGTCTCAGATTGTGTAGCACTATTTATTTATGGGTTTTTTAATCTGAGTGGTAGTAATCCAAAATCACTAGGTCATCTCTGCTACCTTGAAAAATTGCAAGGGAGTTCTTTCTGTGGTGGTATTGTTGCCCTTGGGTATATTGAAGTACAGCACTCGCCAACCTCTGGAGCAAGACCTTGCTTGAAGGGCTGTTGGTTTTGCTGATAACTCAGCAGGTTGCAAAGAAAATGTTGGAGGTTTCAGTTGACTTGATGTCCCTTGGCAAAAGTTTAATTGTTAACAAGGAAAAAGTATTTCTAACAAAGAAACACCTGTTATTAAGCACTAAATGCTGTTGCTAGAAATGATGCAAAACTTACAAACTGCTGTGGGAGATAATGCAACATCTTTCAATGGGAAAGGTAACTTTTAACTTTTCATTGTATAATGAAGAAGTTGCTTTGGATGGAACTTTGCATGGGAGTTTGAGATGAAGATGATATAAACGTCACTTACTTTGACAGGCTGCTTCAAGTTCCCTGTTTATTACTTTTGACTACATCATTTTAGTTATCGCTATCAGACTATGAAAGAAAACGTAGTCAGTAAGTGAAGTGAAGCAACAGAATTTAAAGATCTGGGTAGCTGTGTGGTAGTATTTGCATGCTGTCACTGGGCCTGTTAAATTTGAGGCTGAAATCCTGTGTTTTTCACAAAACCAAGCGGTCTGCTCTACAGTGTAGTTCCAAAAAACAAAAACAAAAAGATTGTGGTAGAAGCAAGTGTCTATGCAAGGAACAGGTTTTCTTCTCTACCATGTGACCTCCCACCCAAATGGGTGTTGCATTCTTATGCCTTAAATGCTTTAAGCTAACCTCTAGCTCTTTCAAATGGAAAAAACAGATAAAAGTGTTATCTTTTGGGATTTTTCTGTTAAGACTAGAGTCTACACCCAATTTAATAGCACTTCTGCTTCTGTCTACCTGTCTTTTAATTTTAACTGCAGATGGTTTGGAAATCCAAACGTTTTTACAGTAGTTGCGGGAATAACTCAGCCTATTGAGTGTGGCTTTTTGGATATTACAAAGGCTTGGAAAGTATGTCTTATATGTTTTTTCTAGTACTGTGCTTACTAGGTTGCTTGTGACTTGGTGTGTTTCCGATGGCAACTGTGGAGCTACTGAAGATTAGAAACCTTCTTTGGCAGGAATCATGGTGTACCTGTGGTAGCTTGCCTACACTGGCAGAAACTGTGGTGTCATGGCCATTATTCCATAGATCTAGAAAAGTTTCTTGTCTGACAAAACTGAAACAATAAAAACCAATCTCTCATACATGTTTTGCACATCATCTTTGTACCATTTTATCTGACTTTCCTTTGAAAGGAGTATTGCTTAAATTTGTAGTTAACCAAAGAGATCAAAGGGATGTGGAAGGCTTTTGTTAGTACTAGAAATGTTGCTTGGAGTACAGATGAAATGTGGGAGTTCTAAACAATTTTAGTATCACGTATGATTAATTTTTATAAGCTCAAAACTGAGGCAGGTGTGACCATATCATTCAATTATTCTTTCAGTCTTGTAGTTTCAATAACTCTGCAGCTTGGTGCAGAATAATGTAAAAGGTTTAGCTGGAGGTATGAGTTCAGCTACAGAAGGTCTGGTATGGTCCAGTTATTTATTTCTTGAGTGTTGTTAGCTCATACAAGTCAAATGTGTGCTTGTATAGTAGGAAACAGTAACGTGTGTGCTGTAGATCTAATTTATTTCAATTAAAGTATGAAGCCGATGTACTTTATCAGCTATTTCTGGGATAGCAATTGTTTCTGCCTTCTCTTTTGAACTCTTGACTAGCAACTATGTTGCCCATATACCTTCTTTTGAGAAGGATGTCAGCCGCATCTTTAGGCTGAATGATCCTTCTACAGCTTCATTACCCTTCAAATGCTGTTGTTTTCCTCTTTTTTTTTTAACACAGAAGCATAGGAAGAAGTCTCCTTTTTTGTTCTCCAGTATCAATCACTTTTTTTCAGAGTGGGTATCCTGTTGTTTGTCAGTTGCATTTCATGACCAACTGTAAATGTTGAGTTGACCAACATGTTCATGACCAACCCTACATTTCAGGTACCTCTGTCACTGACTTCAGCAGGAATCTGTTATGTCACCTTTTAATGAGATAAAGGTCTGTGATTGAATGCTGTTTCCAAGTGTTTTTTTTTTTAATCAGACCTTGTTGACTCTTATTTTTGTGAAAGATCAAGTAGAAGACCTTACTGTAATACTGCTAAGTGAATTTACATGTCACTTTCAAACATTTTTGAACAAAATTGTTTGTGATATTATTGAGATACTTCAAAATCATCAAAACAATTTTTTTTTCCTTTTAACTCACCATCTAGGTTTAGTAACATTTGCTGTTTGAATGTGTATCACATGTTGTGACTGTTTAGAAAGCAGACCATTGTGCCAAGGTGCTCTGGAGTTTTATTGGCACCAATGAAACAGCTAGTTTCAGGTAGCACTGATTAAGTATTTTCATAGAAGACTGATAACTCAGATATGTGTATTCTAAACCCCAACAACACTTAAAAGCATAGAGAGGATTTGAAGAGGTTTGATTTGTAAGAAGCTAGTATATTGCTGACTCCTAGGGCTGTTTTCCTTTCAAATGGGATATTATACCTGGATGGCATTTTTGTCCATAGGGAACGCAGGCACTTATGTGCATATATAGAATAATAGTAGTTTGCCTGTCAGAATTATTAAGAGTTCTGGCATTAATAAAATATTATTTACATCAGAAAATGTTTTCCTAGTTAGAAAGACTGAGTTCTGGAGGACACTGTTTTTTATACAAGTTGACATTAATGATAGAGCTACAGCCCTTTGTTTCCATTAACAATAAAAATACAGCACTATTAAAAATACATAATGACATAAGAGGGACATAATATGATGAACAAAACGTGAAAATAACTAAGTATTTTTTCTCATGGGGGAAGATACTATTGATAATGAATTTAATAATTCTAATAAAGATTCCTTTCTGAAGGATGAGACTTATTTGTTTTAAAAGACATGTCAGTATGTATAGCACTTAGTTTATTGCACTCGTGATGGAATACTAAACATTTACAGTCCAGATTTGACCAGTCTCAGGTGTTAATACCCTCAGAGTGGCTGCTGAGAAAAGTAGCTACTGTCAAGCTGGCCATCTCCACTGTGGTGCTGCTGAAGAAGTTAGTTTCACTCAGTGTCCTGTGACACAGAGAAACAAAAGTCTAAGAAATGTCTGAAATTGGTATTTTGGTGTTGGAAGGTTCACCATGGTAATCCTAAACTGACTGCTAATTGAAGTCTGTTGTGGAGAGGTAAAACCTTACAAAATGAAGGCCTTGTTACTCTTGTAAAATCATGGCTCACTCCTGTTACTTCGGTTACGTAGGAAAGGCCTCTGGGAATGACTCAGCGGAATTAGAGGTAGAAAAACAAGTTATATAACCATTGTGTGTTCACATTGTGGTTTATGGTGGTTGGTCGAATTATGTTTGTTGTATTTCAAAGGTATGAAACTGATAAAGGCCTAACTTCTTTAAAAGGCCTGGTTTTTGCAATAAACTGATTCCCTTTTGCACCTGCCTGGAGAGTCTCTGTCGCTCTGCTTTGCTACAGAAGTCTAGTTGGTGGAGGTCTTGGCAGTTTTATGGATAGGAGCTTTGAAATGTGAGCAGTGTAAAGATGGAGTGAATTAATGTTTGCTTTTTTGATCTACTTTAGATAAAGTTTATGATGTGCAATCAAGTCTACACTTCACTGGTATTGAAATAGAGCCTCTTTGTATGTAAATACATTGAGGAATTTGCACAGGATCAATTCATTTTCACATTTAGCTTTCCTTATCTTACTGTCACAGTGAGGATATGGCATACAGTATGCTGCTTCCAGTAAGTTACAGTGCCCTTCATGATACATAGTTTCTACTTGCGTGAGTACTCTCTATCTCCCTCCATCTTTTTGGTTTGCATATGTTTTTAGGATCCTATAAAGAATCAGACACCCAAAACGGACTGTTGTTGAGTGTCTCTAGTGGACTTGTGAGACATTCCCAGATGTTTATAATTGCAAATAAAGAAAGTTCCAGAGTTGTCATCCAAAGAAAATACGATGCTTTCAGTAATCAGAAAATGTGGTTATTATTGCATATTGCTCTGACTTGTGCCTATCTAGATCAGTGTTGATAACTGAAAGTTTACATGGAAAATGACACTTTAGCTGTAGCTGTTGGCTAAACTTAAACATTGATCACACAGTGTAATATTTGACTATGCCAGGAATGTGACTATTTATATTGTTTTCAGCCAGGAAAGGTAATACATTTCCTTATAATATTTCTGCATCTGTCTGATTCCATCAGTGGAGATGTTTTCACTGATTTCAGTAGCCGTTGAGTTTGGATCATTGTCTATAGTGGAATGGTTGACAAGCTAAAATAACTGGAAAAAGTATTTGCTGCAGTTTTCATTGCAGGAGAAAAAAGAGACCTATATAGCTTATGAAGAAAATAATGGCTATGTGTGGAATGTGTGGAGAAACAGGGTTGCTAGGCTCCCTGTGCTGATGTCCTCTATCTTGTGTTAGATCAGAGAGTGGGATGAGCATCACAGCTGTTCAGAAAACCTTCCTGGAAATTACGTTGGCACAGCAACACATGAGAAGCATAGTTAACAGCCTCTTTGCTTCTTTAAAAGTTGTTTGGTTGAATCACCAAATCTCGAAGAAAACCTGTCCTGACAAGAACTTGCGCTGTATGACCTGATTGGCCTTTTGCATCAGTCACGTCTCTGAAATGTGGCTTATCAAGAAATTGAGTAAAATCTCATACTTTCCTCTTCAAGGGTGGAATTCTACAAAATTCTATTAAATACATTAATGACAGTGGTGGTGGTATTCCGTTAGAAACATGCAGTGAAAGTGCCCACTAAGTTATATCCTCAGAGTTTTAGATATGTTTTGGGGATTGTTCTTCAAAGCCCATTTTATAATTCAGTAGCCTGTGTTGAAAGTTTGTATTTAAAGATGAATTCTCACAAGTTCATTTTGTTTGGTGAACTGTTCTGAAGACAAAGCAGTTAGAGAAATTGGTGAGGTGAACCTCCAGATTGCCTGGAATAGTCTTTCTCCCGAGGGGGTGTTGGGTCTTACAAGGAAGGTATATATATCGCCAGCAGACCTTCCTCAGCCCTGTCCCTGTACTTCAGCCCTCCCAATGGATGTGTGATGGGGAATATTGCTTCATATGCTCAGATGGCTTTAATACACAGAAAGCAACAAAGGCTTAGAACATAACATAGTTGAAGCCCTACAGATATATAGAGAATGGCAACAGGGACCTGGGGAGAGGAGGAAATGGGAGTAGTTTGTTTACTTTGGCACAGAGTTCCCAGGAGGATATCTCCTTACACACCAGCATTTTAATAGAAAAAAAATTCTACATTGGATCCATGAGGAATTAGCTAACAGGTCAATTCTGCTAGGAAGGAGTCTAGGTTTTCAATATAGATTTGGTTTTGGTAATAGTTTCATCATTCCTAGACAAGCATTCTGCTTATCTAGTAACTACTAGAGATATAGGGAGATCTCTTGTTATTTTTTTTTTTCCTTGGATGTTTGGGGTTTTTTTTCCTTAGTCCCTGCAGTTGACAAACAAGATTAAGGGATTCACTGATGTGGAAAATACTGAAATCACTGTAGGCTTTTTGGTCTTTCTCACTGTCTTAGACTATATATGAGAGATTTCTTGTCCTCATATTCCCTTAGTTTTAGACAAGCTTTTGAGATCTTTGGTTTTTGTAGGCAAGGTCTTCCTTCCTGCAGACAAAATGAAAGTTAATGTTGTTATTGTTCTGTGTCCCAGACCTTGTCACTCTCTCCAGTTTTTCCCCCTCTCTTTTCTTCTAACCAACATAATCTCCCATGTTTTATTTGGAGAATGACAGATTCAAGAGTGTTGCAGGAAATGCAATGGAGCAGGAGTTCTCACTTACCAGAATTTCGCTGCTAGTATTGTTGAACTAAACCTCTTTGGTGTGGATATTAGTAAATTTTCAGCAAATGAAACTTTTAAGTTTTGTAAATTCAGAGTATACTCCTTCTTTGGAGGCAGTGAATACCTTTTTCTGTAACTCTTACAGCTGCCTTTTCGATTTAAACCTTTTTGTTATTGTGCTATGTTTTCCAGCTGTGTATAAACATATAGGTATGTGTATACTTTTATCTTCTTATAGGTAAATCATGATATAGCATCAGAATTTGGTTTCTGAGTTGCTTTTCCCTCTATTGTATCAATAAAACTCTACAAATATGCAAAATCGTATAAGTCAGTGTGACACTGCAGCACTTGGGGCAAGAAAAGAGCATAGGTAGTTCCTCAGTACAAGAGATAGTTCCTCAGTACAAGAGATCTCTAGATATCGGTGTTTTGAAGAGATGGGACAAACAACATGTAATACACTTGTGCCTGTTGCTGAAGATTTGGGGCGCTATTCAAAGCAAGTTCCTTATCCTACCTAGAGCAAGGCTTGTATTTTGCGAGGATCTCAGCTAAGTTATGACAATAACTGAGGTGGTTTCTGTTTAAAAATCAGTATTTTACAGTTAGATACCTCTGCCATGATGGAAATAATACAAACATAAAAATGGTAGTCCTTACTCCAGTAGGCTAACATATAAAACCGTGGTTCGATTGATCATATTGCTGTACATTGGAGCTTTCCATGCTTGTTTATGTGAATGGCATGCAGATGAAACATGAATAAATGAAAAATAGGCACTTGTAGGAGACAATTTTTTTATTACAATTCAGTTGTGTACATACAATTTGCCTTAGTATGGAGAACAGCTACATAATTGTTATGCAGATTCAGATTGATATTCATGTAGCAGAAAAGACCCAGAGGTGTTTGTGTTCTTTCGGTATGTATGTGTGTATGTATGCATAGATGAATAACAATGCTTAAATTAATTTAGGAAAAATTTCTGAAAATTCTTTAAAAAGAGTGGATGAAAGCACTGGTTAAGGGGGTTGTATAAGTGACAGGAACCTCTTGAAGTAAAATGAGCTTTGCTGTAGGTATGATTGAACACTGCTTTGCTTTTCACACTCCTAACATGCATGTTGCTTGCCTGCTAACCACGGCTAAAAGGCATGAAGTCACAGACAACTATTAAAACATTTAGATTCCTAGCTTGTAAATATTGCATTTCTCACAGAATTGGAGTGAAATCCAGTCTTATGTTTCGTGTTCATCCACTTCATATCCATTGGGATGCAGCATTTGTGAAAGAATCAATTATCCATTTGTTAGTCGGGGGAGCTTTACAAATTATACATTAGCAGATTGATTTCTCAGGTTCACCATTGGAGGACTGATTGTATAAGGTGGGTTGATGATGAGTGTCAGGGGAGAAGGAGTTGCCACAAAGAACACAATTAAAAGAAGCTTTCTGAGTGGCCATGAATTTACTTCTAACTGAAGAGCTGACATAATCCATACTAAGAGTGTTTTTTCAAGCATTTTACATTAGGTAATTGATTATCACATGAGGTACATTTGCTGCTAGATATTTGATTTTCCTTGCCTTTAAATTTAGGATTTTGCAAAAGCCTGCATTTAGATCTTTATATGCAAGGTGTCTGCTAGCTTTCTCTCCTGCTCGCTAAACTTCTCTTCCATCCGTTAAGGTAACTTTTTTTGTTCTATAGTGTCAGCTTGACATTATTGATTTGGAACAGTCAAACTCACTTATGTTGTCCAGAATTCCAAACATGTCTCCATCAGAAAGAAAACTGCAGCTAATGGAAATTGGAGGTATTTCTTCCTTCTTTGCCAGTTCTTCCACCATGTATGAAATTCCGAAGTTGCTCTCAGGTTAATCATTTAAGTGTATTTCCATTCCTAACTAACAGGATCCTGCTTATTGCCAGATTTGAATTATGTTGCTTGAGAAAAACAATGTGTATTATTATCATTTATAGAGTACTGGAAGTATGATTCTGATCACAGAGTAGTCATGTGTTTTTACGTTTTTGGCCTAATGCTAGAGGTCCTGGTTAGGTAAAAAAAAGATTACCCAATGTAGTGCTAATAAAATAATTAATAGTAGTTTTTTCAACGTTTTTTTATATAGCCACCTCTGGTTTTATGACGTGAGGTTTGAGATTAGATCATCTCTTTATTGAGTAATACTTACACAGTATATATGTTCTAAATTTAGATTCTTGTACATTTTACAGGTTTTTTTCAACACCCATTTAAAATACTTTAAAACACTCAACTGACCAAACCCCAGTGCATATTGTGGTTCCAGCTGTATCAAATAATTAGTCCTTCAAATTGTGATGAGTTAGTGACTACCTGCGTCTTCTCTAACCTGGAGTGATTCTTCATCTTTTGTAGACCTGTAAAGGTCTTGCAGGAGGGGCATTTATTCCTTTACTGTAAAATCCAAAGCCTATTTTCTTTTGTTAGGCGAATAAACTCTTCAGTGGGTGAGCTGGAATAAGCTTTAAAAAAAACACAGGGGAAAGGCAATTGTAGCTCCATGCCTGGGTTTACAACATTTAATAAGAAAACTAAAAAATAAAAGCAAGGTGAGGGAGGATAACCCACAATATTATCTGTGTTCCTCCTTTCTGAAATATCAAAATTATCCATAGGGTGTTGGTAGGGTATAAATGCAATTAAATTTGAAATGGTAAGTAGTAGCTTTGCTGACTGGGACAGAAGTATATTTAAACAAATGAAAAGATGAGTTGGAGTAGATTCTAGAAGAAACACTTAGCTTTAGACAACATATGACTAGTTTTATCTGTGGTCTTTTCTTTCTGATTTCCTGGATAGTTTGAGATCTTAAACAAATCTTGAACAGCTTTCCAGTGAAACATGTCTCTGGAAACGGTAGGCTTGACTGTTACTTAGCTCTAAACAAGAAGATCCTGGCATGAGGAATTCTTTCTGAAACTTTATTTCAAAATGCATGTAATATTCAGCCTGAACTGTTCATGGTCTGTCTCTGAGCTCCACAGAAAGTTCTGACTTGTAAAGTGAGCAAACAGGCTAATAGTGTGCTAGTTAACTCGAGTGCTGAAAAAAAATTTACTCTGTGTTTTCTTTGCCTTGTATATGTCATCTAGAATGGCATTTCCTATTTAAACTTAGCAGGAGGTTTGTGTGAATGAGCAGGTCTCTTTTAGTTTAATTTAGATGTTTTCCCTGATTGTCATCTGGGTATGGTGCAGACAAAAAGGAAAAAAAACAATAGGAGAAAGAAAAAGTTAAAAGCAACTGATAGAGGTATTGGGCATGCAGAAGGCTTGTAACAAATTGCCAGACAAAGATGTTGAACAGTATTGGCCCCAATACCAACTCCTGAGAGACACCACTGATCGTTGGTCTTCATGTGGAACCATTAACCACAGCTTTTTGTGTGTGGCTGTCCAGCCACTTCTTTATCCACAGAGTGATCCATCCATCAAATCCCTGTCTCTCCAATTTGGAGATGAGGATGTCATTCGGGAGTATCAAACATTTTTCATTAAGTCCAGGAAGACAATGTCAGTTGCTCTGCCCTGTCTACCAATGCTGTAGCCCTGTCATAGAAGGTCACCAGATTTGCCAGACATGATTTCATCCTTGTAAATCCATTTTGGCTGTTACCAATCACATCTTTGTTTTCCGTGTGCCTTTAGCATAGTTTCCAGGAGAATCTGCTCTGTGACTTTTCCTGGCACAGAGGTGAGACTGATTGGTCTGTAGTTCCCCAGGTCTCCCATTTTCCCCTTTTTAAAAATGGGTTACATTTCCCTTTTTCCAGTCATGAGGGATTTCACCTGACTGACGTGACTTTTCAAAAATTATGGATAGCGGCTCAGCAACTTCGTCTCCAGCTCCCTCAGGACCTGGGGATTAACGTTGTTTGGTCCCATGAGCTTGTGCGCATTCAGGTTCCTTAGATGGTGTCGAACCTGATCCTCTCCTATAGTGGGCTCAGGGTCTTCATTCTCCCAGTCCCTGCATTTGCCTTTTTTGACTTAGGCGGCGTGGCTGGAGCACTTGCCATTGAAGACTGAGGCACAGAAGTCATTGAGAACTCAAGCCTTCTCTTTGTCCAGGGTAGCCAGGTCTTTCTCTTACTTACACCATATCTATCCTTGGTACCCTGCAGGAGAAGTTTTGCCTTTCTAGGCACTGTTAGGTGCACAGATCGCACCTGAGTGTGATCACACATTTAATCTCCAAAGTATTGCCATACAGCTTTCAAACCACAGCACAGCAGATATATTCCATCATCCTGGTCCTTGTTTTCAACTTTTATGGGAAGATAGCTTATGTAGACCTTTCTACACTTCATTTTTTCAGAGTCAAACTTTATCAAAGCCATTTGACAGGAAAATAGGAACAGTGTGGACTGTAGTATTGGGCTGTCGTCTCTTCTGGTGTGTCCTGTTTTGCATCTTTTTGTCTCGGGCTTTGTTGCAGTAGTGTCTCCAACAAGGCCCATCACACAGGAGTGCTGCCAGATTTGCTGTTGCTGTAATGTCAGCCTGATGGCAGATGTAGGTGCTGGAGTGATGAGAACATGACCAGTTGAACACTGTACCTTAGTGTATGACCCTGTGCCAGACTGGGGCTATTGAAGATGGATGTTTTGTCTTTGCAATTGCAAAGTGATAAAAGAAGAGAAAAAACTTTGTGAGAAAGTTGTAGCAATGGCAACTTAGATGCAGCCCAGAACAACAAAAAAACCCATGCCACTTCCGTGATTAACTCAGTTAAACTTTCTGTGCTTGTCCTTTCAGAGGGCCAGAAGTTTTTCTGGTTGTAGAGAGAATGGTGCATGTCTTGCTAGCTTTTTGCCCCTCCACCACCCCTAGATGGAGGAAAAATCTTCTCTTGCAACTTGATGAGCAAACCAAAAATTTAGAAAGGCATTTCACAAGGCAAGGCAGGAATACAAGTACATGCTGGTTATGAAAGAACAGAAAGTTCCAGAAAGTCAGACTGACAACTGACATATCTTGCCTTACTCAGCATCCTACAGTCTTGTAGTGTGTGTAACACACACTAACACACTGTAACACCAGTTCTGTGTGTAACATCTGAGAATAGAGCTTTTACAAGGATGTTGGCCACACCATCAGGTTGATGGGCTTAAGCTGTACTCCTCTACTGGAAGCCCCCCAGATGTGGGACACAGCTGGGGAAGCTGGACCTGCTGCCTGCAGTGCTACTCATGCACTAGCATCTGATCGCAAAATGTAGCAACTCAGCATAACCACTCTGTGGCGAACAAAAATACTTCTGGAGCACATAAGTCAAGGAAAATTGGTTTAAATTCCTCCTTGCCAGTGAACTTCTTTGCAAACAACACACAGTGGAAAGACCACTTTGTGATAGGCGGTAATTGCGATATTTCCAGGTATCATTTTGTGGTGAGACCAAGAATGATGTATTCTGCGTGCAAGAAAGCAGGAAAGCAAAAGGGCAGCATAATTTTCCCAACTCATCAACAGGCAACTGTGGCAGTGCATGGTTCAGTTGTTCAACCTTGATTAGAAGGAAGCTTCTAGAAAATGAAGTGTGATTTGGGCATATATTATTTTCAAAGTGGATAAGAGGAAAGCTTCCTTTCTCTGGATTGGAATTTGTCATGTGTGTGAAAGATTATGGGGGGAAAAACTTTCCAAAGGGTGTGAGAACACCTCAGTTTATCTCCTGTAGATAGTCCACGTGGACAGTGTGTTTTGATAAAACTTATATACTTTCAATGCAATTCCAACTGCGACAGCATATATAAGGACCTGCGATATTTCAGACGCAGTTGTGTAACATCTAATGTGATCCCGCAATTCCAGTGGTCTTCCAGTGACACTTTATTTTTACACAAACATATGCATGGATGGATTTCTTTTGTCATGCTCAGAACCACAGAAGTGATCTAATTTGTGGTTCAATCTGTTCAAAATTTTATGAGAATAAGAAAAGTTGTTCTTAAAAGTGTAAGAGAGACTTACCTGTGTGAAGATCCTTCAGTGATACTTGAAATGGTAAGCTGTTTGTTGCAGAGAGTAAAATCAGGATCATGATACATGAGGAGGTTCTTGGTATTTGGATGTAATTGGCTTGGGTTTTGTATGCAAGAGGATATGCATCAAGTTATCCAAATGATGTTATAAGTTAGTCCTCTGTACCTAAGGTGAGAATAGCTGTTTAAGCTAAGTAAACAGTACCAGATGCTGTCTAACACTGTAGGTTAGAACCAAGAGTATATTTGGATAGGGAAGAGAAAATTTATTTAATTGAGGCAGTTTTCAGGCTTTTCTCCGTATTTGTTTAAGAACGAGTACATCTATATTGCACTTCAATACCTTCTAATACTTACTTCTGAGGACAGTATTAGAACCAAAAATGAAAGTAGGAGAAGGAATTTGAAGAAAGAGATAATTACCAGCATAGCCATCAGACCAAACTAGAAAAATTTTCAGTTTCCTTGATGCCTGTGTGGTCACCATATTTCATCCAAAGTTTTGATACTGGGAATTAATAGTTGTGGTGTGCAGGCACAGATGTTTAGAGTCTGAGAGTCTGGTGCTTCATGATAGTTCCACAGCCGTGAGGCAGGTAACTGCAAAAAGAAAGTCAAAATGTTGGGGTTAGGCAAAAGACGGGAAAGAAGCTTGTCTTTTGGCTTTGTCACAGAAATACCTATTCTGTGAGGTTTTTTTGATTCATGCAACTAAACATTACTCATCCATTAACATGTAAATCTTGTCAAGTGTGAGGAATGTTAAAGCATGTGATGTAACTTTAAAAGTATTTTTTCTTTAATTTCTTTCCCTAGAGCCCAGTGAAGATAAATCAGATCAGCCTGGATGAAAGTGGAGAACACATGGGTGTTTGCTCAGAAGATGGCAAGGTACAACAAATCCATTTATATATTTACTGAGGTAGCAGGTAGTCCTAGTATTACACTTGAGATAATTGTGATACCTGTGGAGTTAACTCCTGCATTTAGCGCGACTACTTTGACCATACATTTTGTGAAGTGAGCTCACCTTTGAATACTCAAAATTAAAGTCAAATATATTTTGCACAAATGCACTGTAGGAAAAGTAATTATAAGAGTGTCAATATTGTAACTGCTATTAAGCTGATTAACAGCTGTGACAGGAGGACATGTCAACTTAATCATTACTGCTGTGCCAGTTATAGTTCAGTGACTACTCTGCTGTTCCTGCAAGACAGTAGTTTAATGCCTTTCTGCTATAAATCCGCAAAATTGGATTTTGTGGGCATGATTTCTGTGGGCTGTGGTTTTCATTTTCACACACTTTATGAATGTTTCTCTTGAATTATAGAATCTTTTGGTAAACAATCATAGTTTATCAGAAGAATAAAGTGTCTTACAACAGCCACATTAAATAAATGTAAAATCAATATATGTACAGTTTCCTAAAAAACTGGCACCTATTTCCTTGACTGAGGACATATATCATTTGTGTAGTGTATGACTAACAATTATCAGTGCTTCTCTGGAATGTTGAGCTGTGACATTTAGTGGTTTTGGTGATTGATTTTCCACTTATAAGAATGTCTTTTTGTTTTTTCAGTCGATGGCAGTCTTTTCTAATGTTGGTTTGCAATGATAAAATTCTAATTCACAGAGTGTGTTTTAGCTTCCTTTTTAATATAATGCTCATACACAAATGCAGTGCATTAAAAATAATTTTAGTAATTTCTCAATATCTTATCTGACTTACTGAGAGGAGTATGTCCTACACAGTAGACTTGGGGGAGAAGTAATGTCGGTAATCCTAATGGTTGCATTCAGTAGAAGTTCTTTAAGTTAAAAATAAAATTGAATTTTACAGTAGGCAAAATGGGGAAACAATCCCTTTAGACTGCATGCATTTGGATTTTTTCATTCCAAATAGCTTTTCTTTTCCTCAACAGGCAGGCAGCCAGTTTGTGTATCCAGGTGTTTTATTTCTGAGAGATATCTTAATGGCAGTATCTTGACACAGTAATTGGGATACTAGTGCCTATCAAAGTGGATTGTACAGTTTTACATCCTGTGTGAAACACTTCAAGAGTGTCCTAATCGTCTAAGTAAGATAAGGCAAGGGTCAATAATTGTGCAAGCTAATAAAAATGTTGAGCTGGCATTGCTGGTTTAGATTTTGTTATGGTGTTGGGGAAGCAATCACTTACTGTTGCTGTAAGGGCTCCTCAGATGTGACTGTGGATTACTGACTCAAAATACCTATGCTGCAGTGACACTACAAGCCATACACATTTTTCATATACTAAGTTAATATTAAATATACATATTTAATTTCAGAAATACTAAAAAATCCATAATCCCTGTTCTGGTGTGGCTCTGTTTGAAAAGACTTCAATATGGTGACTCTCTCTTTATTTAGTAAAATAGCTATTGTGGCCCCAGTGTGTGACATTACATGCTATACAAGGCAGTCTAAACTATGGTCCCAAAGCCAGGGCTAATTCTGGTAATGTTTTTGACATGGGGCAGAGGTATCACAAGTACAATACTCAACATATTTGCATTTGTAGAGTCCAGGGACATTGATGTTTCACCATGTGCTACACTGAAAAACTCATCTGGAGATTCGAAAGATCTGGGTATTTGGCAAATTATACTTTCTGCATGATCCAGAAAGGTTTGTGTCTGTGAAATAATCCACCCCTAAAATTGATTAAAATACATACTTGTATGTTGTGCTACTGTATAAGAAAATGGCAAATTTCTGGCCAGATAATGTAGCACTTCTAGGTTCTGGGTCATAACAAAAGTGTAACTTTACACTCCTTATAGCTCTTTCTGTACTACAGTGGGAGTGTTTTTATTGTAAGAAGTTAAAACATTTGTACAAGTAGTTGCAAAGCCTTTATTAATGTGGTTAAATACATAAAAATGGTGAAATCCTTTTCAGAAAAAAAAACAAGAGGGAAAAATGTAAAACGGCTTAGTTTTCTTAAATCAGTTTTAAACAAAAAAGGAGATATAGTGAAAAGGCATGTGAATTTTGATTCAACTGGATTGATGCAGGTATTTTCTACCAATTAATGAAGGTATGTTCTTTTTTGCAATGGGCAGAGTGCATTTTCACATATCAAAGTGGATCCAGTATGATAAGGATAGAAACAATTTGTTTTCTTGAGGGAAGGCCTTATGATGGGAACCTCCTTCTCATTTCTGTTCTGCTGTCTGATATATTTTATTTTACTACTCTTTTTTTTATTTTTTCTGACTCTCAAGCTAGATTTGATCTAGCTATATGGACTGCTGGGAGAGCACAGCAGCACAGTACAATTCTCTAACCTTCTTGACAGTCAGTATCCTGACCTAATGTCAAAACCTGGCACGTGTGTTTCATACATGTCCAACAAATGCTTTGGGAGCCACTTGCAGCCTTTCTGTACTGCACATTTGGTTCTTTGAAAACCTTCCTTTATAATGAACTCAACTGCAGCCAGTCACCATTGTCATGGAAAGGAACAGAAATCAAAACCAACACCAGCCCTCTAGTCTAGCCTGCTGAGTGTTGAAGTTAGGGTATAAGAGACTTTTGGTGCCCAAATAAATAGACGGGGAAGTAGGCTTGCATCTTCAGAATTGAGGAGATTTTTAGATTAGTTTTTGATGTTAGTTTTGTATGTAGTTAATTGTACACTATCCTGAAAAACCTGGATTTGACTGCCAATTTTACTCAAGCTTTCATGTCGTTTCATAAGAGCGATGTAATTGGCACCCTTTTTCTGGCTTGTAACTTTTTTTATATGAAGAAATAGAAATTCTATTGAAAACCCATGTGCTTGCATGTTTTAGTGTCATTTCTAATGTCTGTAACCAACATGGATGTTAAGAATATCCATGAAATATTACATTGATAATTTTTCAAGAAATGTGACTTGTTTTCCTCCTTTTTGATCACTGAAGGATGGTTACTTCTTCCACTCGTGGAAGCAAAGAAGCAACTAAGTCTGGATGCACTGGAGTGGTGGGTTCTGGATACTTAAAATTGGACAGGATTAGCAAAAAGTAGTAGAATTGTGAAATCCTTTTATCTAGCTACCTAAGAGCAACGTGAACAGAGTAGGCATGGAAAGTAGAAATAGATAAATCCAATATAGGTTTGTAATATCAAAAGAATCACTTTCATTCTGAAGAATATAAGACATTAAGAGGTAATAAACTGTTAGATGATGTCCCTAGAGTAAACATGATAACATGTATTTTATGTGGAGTTGTTTTTTCCTCTTAGCTCACTCCATTTTGTTTTCATACTCTTAAAGAAATATTGTATTGCCATGTTCAGTGAGATATTAGGAATATGTTAAAGGCACTGTTGCTAATTTTGATTAATTAGTTTTAATTTGAGAGGGGTGTTCTGTAATTTTTGAGGATTCTGCTTTCACAGAATTTGCAGTGTTATGTTTTAACCATGTATTTTCATTTTTATTTTCTTCCTCCTTTCTTCTCTCTGTCTTATTTTCTCTTTCGTCTGTTTCTAATTTTGTGTAGGCTGTTGTATTGGATATGCTGTGCCAGCTGATAAAAACAAAAACCCAGAAAGCAAAATCCTCTAGACATCGGCCCAAATGTTTTGTAGGCTTACAGCCAGGCCCCATTCAAATACAACCCTTTGGTTGGCTTACATAATCACTGCTTTGTGATACATCTCACAGTCTCCAAATATTGATTTTTCTAATCCTTTGGAGCAGTAGCTCAGCCCTACACAGTGCATGCAGAAATATTTTTAAAGCATGTTGTTAGAGGCAGTATATTCACTAATGAGTAATGGACTGAACTGATAATGCTGCTTAGGAGATGTATCCAGGAGACAAGCTTGAAAGGGAAATGAGGTGGTTTGAGATGTTTTTAACTTCACTGAGACTGCTGAACTTTGAGCTACTCTGAAGATGTCTTAGATCCTTGCTGATGGCTTAGTTTCTCTTGTAGTTTACCTGGAGTTTAATATTTTTACTCTGTCTTCTTGACTGCAGGAATTTTGGGTGTTCTTGTCCTCTGAATTGACCTTTTTAGAGCCATTAAGCTTTACTTTTTGTGGCCTATTACTGGTATTTACTGACTTTATTCTTCAAGTCTTTCTCTAAAGCGATTTGTATTTTTTCGTTACTATCATTTTTTTATTTTTCCCCCTGAAGGAATCATGATGGGGAGAAAGAAATAAGGTTAAAAGATATTTTAAAACTTTTGAGTCCAACCTGTTGAACATGCAGAGAGGAGTTACTGAAAGGATTACCTTTTCCAGAAAATAAGAATATTTTCCAGAAAATAATGAGAGCCTATCTGAGAACCTTCTTAAGTAGACTTGCTGTCACATACAGTTTTCTCACTGATCGCTCCATGGGATGCTCTTTTTTCTCCCTCCTTCCTGTGGTGTCCATCCCTCCTGGGATCATATTGTTTCAACAACTTCTGACAGTGGGTGGAAACCTCTAAAAATCATAATGAAAAAGCAAAACAGTTATTATTCTTTGTGAAAATCATGGTTAGTAAATCAGTTACTAATTCCTTGCCATAAGTCTTCAGCCTCGTTTTACTCCTAAGCTCTGCAGGAACTGAATTTCCAGCTGTCTCATCTGAGAATTAGGAAAGGGACTATTGTGTATTGAATGAAGAGACATGAGTCCAACAGAGGGTTGTACTTAAAAAAATCTTGAGAAACCTTATTCTGTAGTCATATCATCTAAGTCTAATAATATTTCATAAACACTCGATATTTCTGTACTTGTTCTGTAACTAAAGGCAAAGAAACATTTAAAAAATCTGTTAATTCTCTTGACAGTGGAAACTTTTTAAATTCAATGTTGAGGCTTCTTCAGATGGATTTATTCTGGTAGATATTCTGATTGCCTATGGTTGCAACTTCAGTGCTTACTGTTAAATGTACTGATACCTCAACTTAAATGAGAGGAATCTTCAGAGAAAGACATTTCCATTGATCATGGAATAAAACAAAATAGCACTATATGCACTTGGGAGGAGGAGAGGATGCCTAGAAATATATGGAACTTGGATTTCAGGCTGGTTTTGCTCTATTGTCACAAATGTCTTTTCTTATGTAAACCCTGTATTGCTTGGAGGGAAAAAAAAAATCCTACCCTTCTTTCTCAGAAAGCAAGTGTTTTTAATTTATTTTCTTCTGAATGTTATTCTCTTGCTCATACCATACTTAGGTTGCTATCTGTTAAACAGATTTGATCAGCTTAAAGCAAGAGGAACTTGTAGTTTGTACTACGTTTGTAACCAAAAAAAAAAGGAGGAAAAGAGTCACAAAAGTACTTTTGCACTGCTGCAAATACTAGAGATATGCTGCAGTATATTGTTAATTGTGCCTTCTTTTCCTTTAGGAAAAAAGATGTTAGCATTCAAATTAATCTTCTAGTTGTCAGTTTTTTACTTGCAGTGTTAATTGTTCAGTGTAAATTAAGTAAATATTTTTGGGTTTTCAATATACTTTTTCAGGTGCAAGTGTTTGGATTGTATTCAGCAGAAGAGTTTCATGAAACATTTGACTGTCCTATTAAAGTAAGTGCTTGTTTTAATCTTTAGTAATTGTGGTTGTCTTTAATAACAGAAAGATCACATTCAATCTAAATGAGAGAGAGGAATACTACTTCCTTACAATGTTATTCAAGTAGTTTTCTATCTTAATATAAAAGCTTTTGATCTGGTTAGGTAGGAAGAAAGCCAATCTTGGTTTTGTGAGAGGTATTACTGAGTTTTTCAAATGCAAAGTGAGAGAGAGTTTGTCCTGTTTCAACATATTTCTTTCTTTGTAGATTTGTGATACAAATTCTGAGGGTTCTGCTAAATGTGAGGTCAAATATTTTGCAACCAGTTCATATCCATTCAACGTGCCTCAGAATAAGGTGATGGGCAGTGATGCTGATGTACCCTGTCTGAAGGGAAAACTTGATTTTAACTCTGCTTTAGAGGAGTGTGTCTGCCTGGCTGTTGAAAAGGGACCTCTAGTAGGCATATGGGAAAATCTGGTGCTTTTTAAAAAGAAACATTTCTTGCAGCAGGAAAGGTGATGTGGGTAAATGTTTGCATGTTGGAGCTGCTCTTTAGGGTGAGGGGGAAAGGAATGAAGTCATTAAGTTTTCAAGACTCACTTGCCTCCTAGAGCCTTTGCCGCTCCTACAGTTGGATCTCCCACACTTGACACGTTAACATGTAAGGCAAAGAGACTGTTTCAGACATGTTGATGGTACAAAATGCTGTCCTGTGACAGGGTGGAGGTATCTGTGCCCTTTAAGCAGGCCCCAGACAAGATTTAATTGGGGTAACTCTTGCTCACAGCAGCCCTGTTCTGTTTGGTCATAATTCTGCTGCCTGCTATACAGAAAAGTAGCTATTCAGTGTAACGTGACCCTCAGTGTCACCCTTGTCATACAACATATAATGTGAAGAATTTCTTCTCTTCTAGGAGAAACAAACAAATGTCTGAAACAACTAGCCTTTACTTCAGAGAAAGAAGTCAGCTGTAATACTGGATAATTGGCAAAGGGTTGTCTAGTTTAAAAGTGATGTGGTCCTTCATGTAATTTCTTATTTAAGCCACAATCCTCTCTTTCTCCCTTCCCCCACCACCCCCAGATTGTTGCTGTTCATCCTCATTTTGTGAGATCCCACTTCAAGCAATTTGTAACAGGGGGAAAAAAGGTAAGCAGTTGTAATGAAATTTGGCTATGTTTAAATAGCCTTTTGAAACAGCTCAGAAGGCTGTGTATGTGACTTTTAACACCTAGAGCAAAGATTTCTGCTTTTTCCTTCTCTTTATGCATTGTATTCCAAAGCACTGTTAATTAAGACTAATTCCAGAGGGAGAGAAAGTGCACTTCTTATGTTAAAAACATGTGGCAACAAGTTGAGATTCAGAGTAGAAATACTGTTCTTTCTACACAGCCCGGAAAAAACCTTCATTTGTATTTCCTAGGCTGGATTTTCTCCATTTTAATTTGTTGAAGTGGGAGCAGAAGTTACACCTTAATACTGATCTTTTACAAGGCACATTGATCTTGGTGTTTAGGATTTTTTTTTTGCTTTACCTGTGGGTGATTTTGTGGGATGGGGTTTTGTTTGTTTGGAGTTTTATTTTAAGGAAATAAACCCAGTTATCTTCATCAGCTCTTGTCCATGGTGAGGGGTTTTGTTGTTTGTTTGTTTTTAAATGAATTAAGGGGAGTTCTTGGTATAGTAGAGCTCACAATATTCTAAGCACTTAGATCTGTAAGTAGTCTTCTATTTGGATCAGTTGGTGTTTTAAATGTGCATTAAGTGTCTTACTAGTGTAGGATACGATTCTGACTTCCAGATTGCAGCTGTTTCCAGGTCCAACAGCACCTTGTATCACATTGCATATTTTCAGTCAAAATATGAAAAGTTTTATTTGGAACAATTTCTTGAATTCATGGAATTTTCTGTTGCCTTCTCTTATGAATTAAGGATGAACAATCCTCACAGATGCATCAAACTAAATGCCATTGCTCTCCCTTACCAGCATGTAAGAACTACAGACTTCCAGTGCTGAATACAACTTAATTTTCATTAACAGTTCAATATGTTTCAAAGCATAGCTGTGCTTTATTTATTTAAGTGGCATGTGTGCTTGACAGCTTTTTCTGGCTGGTAGAAGTTGGTGTTGTCCTTAAAATAATGCGCAGTCAGTGTGCGTCTGTGTCAGCCACCAGTTCGTGAAGCTTTTTAGTGCTGATAAAAGGGGCATGGAAAGAGAGAAGCAAGGAATTAATAGAACAGGGCTCCGTCAGGTGGTGAAAGATCTTGCATTCACCTGATGCCGAACAGAAAAAAACATCAGGGAGTTAACACATTCTCTTTGGTTGTCTTTGATTACTTGACAGGTTGTTTTATATTCTGTCCTCTGGGGAATGGTATACTCATTCTTAATACATTCATGCTTTGCTGAGAAACTTTCTTCCTCAGAAAAACTTTAATTGACATCTTAACATAAGGTATTTAGCATTGAAACAAATGTCCCTTGACACCTGTAATTTGATTTTATTGGTACAGAAATCCAACAAATAAAACCTCTAGCCTTGTGGTAGAAACCTTTCCCCTTCTCTCCTTTCCTCCAAAAGGAGCACATGTGCTTTTATAAAAGCAACTACAAAATGCTTTTTGAAAATTCAGAAAGTTAAATTCCACCTACTAATATATCTGTGATTTTTTTTTTTTCCTTTTTTGGGACAGTTCCACCTCTCCTTAAATGTAAAGCCAAAGAGTAGTATGGAGGCAGGAGGCAACAGGGAGTTGTCCACAAGAGTGAGGAGAAGCAGGCTGAAGCATACAACCTCAGGCTGTGGACCTCACCTCTCTTTCCCCATGTCTAAAGATTCTGCAGTTGAGTTGTCCCCCCTCAACTTCTTCAGGGAGGGGGACAGGTCCTCCTGTGGCTCCTGAGGTCTCTGCACTTCTAGCCTTTGCGTGGATACAGTGATTTCATCCCTGATAGCTAGCAGTGGTGGAGGCATGCTGCCTGTTGTCCTCATCCACACCAAGACAAGGGTTGCAGTAAGAGTATCCTCATTTTGGATCAAACTTCAGAGAAAAGCTTTGCTTAAAGTTCTCATGCTATGCTCCTTACCTGAGGTGCAATAAAAAGCACAGTGTGTATCATGTGAACTCTTAGTCCAAAGGCTTGGAGGGTCTGTCTTTGTTTTTGCTGTTCTGGGAAATGGTGACATAACGTATATAAGCATTTTTAAAGTTGAGTGGGTTTTTTTAAATAATTTGCTTCTCCTTAGTTTTTTGAGAAATACACCGTTCTTCATAACAATATAAAATGTGTAAAAAATACACTTTTCCGTTCAAAGATCCCCTGCAGGGCATCCTGGAAATGTTCAAGAGACAGATGGGAAAAAAAACCTAGTGACATGCTTCAGGGATGCACAGGGCAGGTCCTCAGTTCCCAACACAGGTGGATGTCTGGAACTTGGGTGAATTGTTGTGTAATACTGAGATTTGCCACACCTTAGAAGCTCAGCCTGACCTAAAGCTGACTTAAGAGCAGTGCTCCCTGGAGTAACTGTTTAAATCATTTTGGATTGTTGTAAGCTTAACTCTGCCATGCATCTGTTTATATGGTTGGTTAACTTTGCTTAAGTAGGCATGTATCCAAGTCCTTTAAGAGAAGCTTTTCTCTAAAATGTATTTTGAGCTAATTAATCAGTTTAAATTGTTTGCTTACTAAAACAATAGTTTTTAAAAGTAAAGAACTTCCAATAAGCTTGAGGTAATATCATTGCCTTCTATTTTGGGTTGGAAGTGCTTATTTCACCCCCGTTTTTTAGTGAATGAATATTATGTGTGCCTAGAAATAAGACAGATACTGTGGAAACATTGACACTTCTCACTACAGTGAGAAGCAATAGGTACCATACTAAAAAGAGGTGCTTCCCTATTCTGCTCTTCATCTCTGCAATTAACCACAGCACCATTGTGCTGACTTGGTAGATGATGGTAACCCTGAAATAATAATACTGTATATTGTAAATAACAGGGCATTTCTGTCCAGAGCAGACAGTAAAGCTTCAAATCAAGGGAAAAGACAAATACTGTGACATAGAAGGCTATAACCTTCTACCTTTTAAAAAAGGGTCTAATCTCAAAAAATAACAGAGTAAAAGCCAACTAAATGAGCATGGTAAAGCTGAAAACAAGGTGTTCGTGATTTAACTGTTACAGTGCTAGTCTTTCCCAATACATGAACTAAATGAACATTATTGTGAAATCCAAGTATCCATTATGTCCTGAGGCTTAAAGAGACAGAATTAAAACAAAGAAAGAAGACTGAAGGATATTTCAGTTCCAAAGTCAAGGTATCAGCTACTGCATCTTATGTAAAGATAACTTAGGAGAGCAGGACAACTTGAGATTCCTCTCTAGACGGAGACATCATCCCTATTAACATCAATAACTAGACACAAAGGTTTTTGTTGGAAAGGTCCTAGGAGAGGGACTCCTCTGGAGTGATTGAATAACTTTGCTGAATGTGTGCTAATGAAGGGTTTTTTTGAGGCTTCTCTACCTAGCGTGGTAGTAAGAACCCAGTACAAATTAAGCAAATGAATTCTGAAGTATAGGAGTAGAATATTCCATATCATAAAGGATTGGATCTCCTCGTTTGACTAGGACATACATTTTGTATAAGAAGTATTGATTTGTATATCCAATCTGAAACATTTTAAGGGCTAGAGAACGAAAATAAAACTGCAGATTTATCCTGTGACTGTCAACAGTCTCATCTATATATATATCTGTTTGTGTCTATATCTACATAATATATTTTATTTTTTATATATATATATAGTGGAAATATGTATAAACATATTTTTAATGGTGTCTGTGTTACTTTTGCTGTATAAGATATGCTATAAGAACTGGTTTTCAAATACAGACATGTCTGATCACATATGTCCCATTTATCCTCCCAGAATTAACATTTAAACATATCAATGCCTTTGTTTAAACATTAGACTCTTTTTTTCTTTGTCTGTTATAAAAGCAGAGAGAACTTAGTGTTACCTGGGGCAAATTCCTTATTGTAAAAAGAAAAAAAAATATTGTTTCAATGTCAGAATTCGGGCCTGGACCCATGGTAACTTCTGCCTGAGATGCAAAACAAGACAATCTAAATTCCTTTCCACTCCAGGTAGAGCAACAACATACACAGAGAAGAGATAGTGATTGCAAACAGTGCACAAATGGGAAGAGAAATAGCATTCTTGGGTATCTGTGACTGCTGTTAGGGGTAGTGGAATTTGTATGTTAAAGTCAAGTCTGCCAAGGCATGTCTCAGATTTTTTTTTTTAATTGTTTGCTTTTTAGTGTCAGCAGATGCAGTTTGCTTGATGAGTAAGTAGATGACCTTACTTCTGAACCCTATGATATGTACTTCATAATAAACTGGACTACTTTGACAAATTATTAAATTGTCAGGATGCTGTTTGCAGCACAGTCCATTTTTAGAAAGCAGATAGTCAGCTGTTTGGCATTATGTTGGGTAGAAGAGTAGCAGACAAGAAAGGCAGATTGCTTTGTAAGCTGTAAAATGTCAGTCAGTAAATACTCAAATGTCTGATTTAAGTGAAAAAAGAGTAAATACTATGGCAATTTCTGTCCATGCATTGGATAATTTACCGTAAGTAGGAAACAAACTGTAGCAGCAAGCCACAATAACACTGGTCTGCAATTTCCGTGCTGCAATGTGTAATGCCCAGATGTATCCCATATTATTGAGCAGACAAGACTTTGATATGTAGTATGTCCTGTTTGCTTAGCAAGCTTTTTTTTTTTTTGCTTACATTTCTTTTTTATGAGTATTTGGGTATGCATTTCTTCTTTATCGCTAAAACAAAACATTCTCCTTGTGCTGTAATAAATTTGGTTTGTGTAAAGCAAATGGATCATAGTCCTATGTGCACGTAATCTATAGTTGTGTGTTTTGCGAATGTCTGTGTAGAATAGTTTTTCCATTGCCTGAGGTGGCAAGCAAAGAAGATCTAAGTATATGAAATGTGTCTCTCTGCCTGCAAGACTGCAGAATTTGCTTTCCAAGGTGTTAATTCTGTAGCTCTTTGTGAATAGGCAACAGCTGGAATGTGGCAGTTGAGTTATTAAAAATACAGCCTAATAAAAGTCCTATGGCATTTATTTGTATTAAACATCTCAAAATTTCTAGCTTCTCTGTCCATGAACTACAGCAGTAGCTTCTTTTCATCGTTCACTGTTGCCATTGCATACCTCCCAATGCTGCTGTCTGCCTCTGCCTCCTTGCTTGATTTCCCTTGACTGCACTTGCTGCCCTCCTCTCTGTTCACACCCCAGCTCCTTAGACAACGTTTTGTGACAAAATTTTGAAAGTTCATCTTCAGCTGAAATCTTGAGGCTTACATTATTCTCTGCCCTGTTTGAGCTCATTCAGTCCGTCATCTGTTTCAAATAGAAATTATATTTATTATTATTTTTTATTGTTGCTATATATTTTCCTAGGGATGAACTATTAAACAGTACGTCTTCATGCAGCATGCTGTTCTGTTACTCTTTGGTATCTGTTAATCTTGGCTGTGCCTGTAAAGGTTGGTTTTACACTGAAAACAATAAATAGCTGTAGTGATCACTTGTAACCATGGAAGTAGCATTTTAGGTTTTTGTGGTCTTGCCTAGCTGAGTTGAAAGTGGTGACAGAGGTGCCAAAACACAGAACAAATGCCACAGGTAGGCTCATCTTCACACTTAGACAAAGAACAAGACAAGGAAATTACAGGAACTTTTTCCTAATTTTTATTTTGAAATAAGAGCTAATCCAACAGTTCTGCAGTAAGGAAGGGAAAAGTGGTTCTTCAGTTACAAGTTGAAGTCTTAAGCCTTTTTCATCTGAAGCTCTGTAAAGCTTCTTCAGATCTTTACAGAGAAGTTGCTATGTTGAAACAAAGTGATGATACTGTGCATAGTGCTTCAGTAAAAGTGTGTTTTCTTTGAAATTTCTGTGAGAGCAGACATCTTATTTCAGTATTTTAAAGCTACTAATTGGTAGTTGGATGAAATTACATTGAATTACTTCACCATGTTGATACTACCAAAGCTGCAATCATTGGTCTCTTTGTTCAGAGGACTGGGAATTCCTGTACATAGTTTAAAGACTGGGATTACATGTAATTAGTGTTAATGCTAATTGCATAACAGGCTCCATTAAACCCAAGCACTCATCTGTTCTCTTCAGTGGATGCACTCTAAAGTAGAGGTTTGAGCTCTTTTTGGTGTAGGTTAATCTCATGTTAGTGAAAGATACAGAGAGATGTATTCACTAATCCAAGAGAAATACATGCACTTGTTTTTAAAACCAAAAAGTGTCCTGCTCCATCCTCTTGTCTGATATATTTCAGTGTGTCATTTTTTGTAATGATCTGGTGGACAAGCATAAGCAGTTAAGAAGATTCACAAAATAATTAGTGAGCTAACAGAAGATTGCAATATACTTGAAGCAGTGTGGGTGGGAACCTTGAAGTCAAAATTTATTTTATTTTAGTTGTATTATCAAATTGTGGTGCATGGAAGGTACTCTGGAAGGGTGTTTTAAGCACAACTGTATTATATGTAAGAAAGGACTAGAAAGTTAGGAGAGCAAATGAAAAAAGGGGAAAACAAACTCTACTGCAGAGAATGCAAGAAAGTGGTATTTTGGCTGCCATTGAAATATAAGTAGTGTGAATGCTGACTGCCATAATATGGGACTTATGGCAAATAAAGCCCTAAAATATTCTTCCCCTACCAAAAAGAGAGGGAGGTGGTAGGAGGAGCCCCTCCAGAAAATGTGGATTTTTACTTATATGTCTTCTTTTGAAGTTTTAAATTCTTTTCTGGTATGATAAACATTTCAATGTGGAGACAGAAAGGAAGACAAAGAAATTAGTCTGCTTATTTTGAGAGAGATGCATTCAATAGACAACAGTTCCAAAACACATAGGGAAGTTCTAGGTTCACAAATTCAATTTCCAGGTGTCATTGCTCTAAGAAATAATAAATCACAGTATGTATATCAATAGCAAGCAGGTAATTGCACTGAAGATAAATTAGTTAAGCACATTTTGAGATTACATGTTACTTTGTTGAAGCCACAATGTTGAGTGTCCTTTGGTCTCAGTGTTGGACCTATTGCACTTGCAGATCTGAGACAGGGAATTCAGGGTGTTGCAGTGGTGCAGATTCACTGTCCGTCTTTATTATAGGCAATACCAGCCTGTTGCCTTCTGCTGTTTTAGTCTGAAAATTTAATTAAGCATGTGCTTAGAGTTGAGCATAGACTGAAGCAGGATTTTTCAAATTATCTTTTCACTCCACCAGTTCTTTCTCAGATCACTTACTTTTCGTTGCAGTTTGTTACTCAGAGTCATGAAAAAGCATGATGTTCACAAACCATGAACGATAACAAAAAAGATGCAAAGTGTCATACCAAGTTTGCTGTGGATCTTGAGTGTAATAAATAAATTCAAATCACAATTCAGTCACAAGCAGAAAATATTCCAAGTTAAATTAATATAATTGGCATCAGCCAGTTTTAACCTTTCACATTATCCACATCAGTTTTTGCAGCTTTGTCCAGTAAGTCTTAATGCAAATACCTTGTATCTTGCTGTCTTTATCGGATGGTATGAAAGAAGCATCCAAGCAATAGTTCATTTTCTGTCTAGCTTCCCCTTAGAGGTTTGTAAACTAGGAAAAAAGTAATTTTCAGGTCTGGATCAACACAGTCCTTAGTTTTTAATTACATCTTTAGCTTCTGAGTGGAGATCATTCGTATGGGCTGAGGGCTGCTCCTGAGCTTAACATCTACCTACCAGCCTTCTAATGGAAATCCGTCTATATAGCACTGCTTTATGAGCATAGATGTTACCCTGTTTTCAGTGGCTTGCCCTGGTTGCTGTAAAATAGCATATTCTGTAAGAGTTACTCGGTAGCCTTTTCGTACCTGGGGAAAAAAATGTATACTGTCTAAAAGGTGGGCCTTCATGTGATCTGTGTAAAGGACGCAAAATCACTGCTTGAATTAGAAGTTTGATGTCTGCAGCGCACTTCACACAAAAATTTCTCAATAGACTACCCTACCTGGTGCCTGCTTGGAGAAAATACTTGTCTTCTGGTGCCATCTTGTGGCTTTAGGAGAGAGAGGCAGTCTTTGTAATTGCTGTTAAAATCTCATATTTTTCTGAAAGATCTTATTCTAAACAACTAGTTCCTAACATTTGACGTATTTATCCAAATACAAGTGGTAGGAAACCATATATAAACCATATATGAGATCTGTACAGCTGGATCTTAGATAGCAAATATTAGCAACATGAGTACTCCATTTGGATTTTAATATGATAGAAAATCCTTGCAGGCAGCGATTTCACACCTTCCAGTGTGAGGTGTGAGCTCAGGTTCAGGTTGTGCATATGTTTGTATGGGGGTGTACTCATGCAAAAGTTGGCAGGACCTGGTACATTAGAGTATGATCTTTATAGATGCTTTAGTTTCTTACTTAGGTATCCTCTCCAGTGCTGCACTTTGCATCTCTCAAAGTGATTCCATGTTGTCCCATTAAATAACTTTCTGAGACATACAAAATCACAGAGTATTCTGAGTTGGAAGGGACCCACAAGGATCATCAAGCCTAACTCTGAAGTGAATGGCCTATACAGGGATCGAACCTGCGACCTTGGTGTTATGAGCACCATGCTCCGACCAACCAGTACGGACTGCTGTGCAGACTTTCTGCATGTAGGTGGGTTTTTCTTTGCTGCTGCAAAGCGTCTCATAACATTTCCTATGCATTTAGATATTCTCAAATACTTTCCTTATTTGCAGAACCTGGGATTACCAATCACACAAGTTTTACAATCAGCAGCACTTGTGGTACAGTGCAGTTTGCACATGTGGGACTAAAATACAGCATCTCTAGACCCCTGTGGAAGGCTGTGTAGTTCCACATGGAGCCAAGCAAAAGGTCACAGGCTTGGGGATCTTCGATAATTTTCTTTGACCACCTGGGTTTTTTTGGAGGGAAGGAGCTTATGGCGAGATTGGTGAATAGGTGTGAGGTGACCTGGTTTCTTTACCAACTTTATGAGGTGTTGTCATTAGTGCTATAGGCTTAGGTTCTGAAATGCCTTAATTTCTCTATCTTTAAAATGTAAATAATTATACTTACTGTTCCTTGGAGAAACTTGATGAAAGGCCTTCTTATTACTATTACTAAAATTTACCTGAAAGTCCGTAATATACAAGATGCTCAATGTATATGTACCGTATCAAAATGTTTGATTGTATTTGCATTTGTTTCATGTATTTTTTGTTGCAGTTAAATCCAAACAGAGTAAGAGATAATGAAGAAAAAATAACTCCCATGCTTACACACAGCACTGTGTCACAGGAATATTTATTGTCACTCTTCTTCATAGTTGCTGTTATATGAGAGAGGCTGGATGAATAGATGGAAGCCTTCAGTTTTACACGAAGGGGAAGGAAATATAAGAAATGTAAAATGGAGAGGACACTTAATTGCTTGGGCCAATAATATGGTGAGTATTTTTCACCTCCGTTAAATGAACGAAAATATCTCTGTGTTACACTGATTACTAAAATTTTTCAATGTCAATTGTCAGAATATTCAGTTGAAAAACTCTGCGTTTGAAGAATTGGGTATAAAAGGCATTGAAGGATCGTGGTTTATATCTAATTCCTTTGTAGAAATTTCTTCTGTTGTTTCCTGCTGGCTAGTCAGTGTTCTCCAATGTGATTGCTGCTTTGAGGAAATTAGGAAAGTAGCTCTATACACCACTGTGGTGGTCACTACTGTACACTATTGTATATTAGAATTTTGACCAGTGCAATTTATTGAAGCAAACTGAGGAAGGAATGCCAGTGTAATTCTTCTCTATATAAATAATAGGACATCTCCACTCTGTGCCACTCCCTGAAAAAAAAAATAAACTCTCTGGATTTTGTAATTTGTACTGAAGTGACATTGTCATGTGCACTTTAAGTGTTGCAGATTATAAAAAAATAGAGCAATTATTTCTCATTTTGTTAGGCCACTAGAAAAGGCTAGACTTAGGGAAAAACAGGCCCCTTTTGATCTAAGTGTAATTTTATAGGAAACCATTGCATTCATTCAAGCATTACATTTCACCTATCACTGTATATCTAATTGATGGGTCAAGCTCTAAGTTTTGAAGCTCAGCAGTGTGGGATATGTTTTTAAACATCATGTCTAAATTCCAAAGTATTTTTTTAAATGTGGTGAAAGCACTTCTGAAACACTGGCTTTTTTTTCTTCTTTTGTTTTTCCATCCTAAAGGGAAGAATTTATTATAGTATTTTAAAGCCATTGTTCTTTAATAGCTTTCAAACAGTTTGATATGAAATTGTTAGAGGTGGACCTTTGTTTATTTGCTTCCCTTTAATAACTCTATAAGAATGGAAACTTCATTGAGGGCTTGATTGACATAACATTAGCTTTTTTGAGGGTTTTGTTCTTTTCAGAGTCATACAATCAAAATAAATATTCTAGGTGAATCTGCTGGGGATGGATAGGGCAGTTGACGAGAGCCATCCCTAGAGATGATGTGCCACATCGGAACACAGAATACTAATAAAACGTTGAGAGCCATCTGTCAGAGACAAAAAGCCATGGTCAGGGCCTGTCTTTCAAGGAAAAATGAAATGACACTTGCCCTCCAAAAGATTAATATATTTGGTTATTGCCCTTTCCCTTCCACTTTAACTTTTTAAAATTTTCTCCATTCTCTGGCAAGGTTTTGTGTTACACTTTTGTCTTTCAAAATCGGAGAAAATCTTCACAGCCTTGCTTTTTACTGTGTGTACATGGCTACCTGGTTTTTATTTTCATTATTTTTTTGGGGGGGGGGTGGGGAGCACACTGTATGAGACCTTGTTAGACATTGGATATTCTGAGGTTATTTAGGCAAGGTCTAATTCTGCTTTTCAGATGCTTAGGTAACCCGTGTTTGCTGCTGTGCCCTCTTCTCTTTCCTCCGTGGCCAATAGTGCAAGTTTTACAAACTGAGGCATCTAAGAACCAAATCCTTAGATGCATTTGGCTGCCTGACTCCCATTTGAACAGGTTTTAGGCTCCTTCATGATAGGAAGTTGACTTTGGAAGTCCTTTCAGTTCCTAATGCAAATGGCATAACTGTTAAAGGAGAAGCCACTGCTCAAGCATTCTCACAAGATTCAAGGAGTCACATACACACCACCCCAGGCTTTAACTGCAAGGACTGGAGTCCTTTTACAGCAGGCAGCTCCAGAGAACCAACAGGTGCCCCTTTTGACTCTTTGCTCTCTTCTTGTGCACCTACTCATTGGCAAAGCATGGCAAATTGATAAGAGGAAGCATTACATAGCAACAACCAAAACATCAGTGAGTCGTCAACATTATTCTTATACTAAATCCAAAGCTCAGCAGTGTACCAGCTACTAAGAAGAAAATTAATGACCAACCAAAAGCATATCTAGGTGTAAGTTCACAGGTTACAGTCTCAGACTTAAAAGAAACATGGCTACTCATGCTAAGCACGTAAACCTAAGCAAACAGCATACTATATCACACAAAATTATAATTTTAACTAACTTACTCTTACGTAAAACTTACTGTATTAAACAGGTGATGTCTCTCAACACTTACAACTACAGAGGATCCTACACTGTTGGTTTGAAAGGCAGTTTAAACATGAGCTAGTCTATCCCATGTAAGATTCACTGCCATATAGAAAAACAGAAGGTGTGATACGGGTCACTGAAAATCATCCTTGAAGACAAAGTAGTAAGATTCATAAAAGGCAACTTTATTAAAATGCAATTCAAGCAAGATTAAAAATTTTATCAGATGAACTTAGAAAACACAAAGCATAAGCTCCTTGTTCATGTTACCTAGAGATCTGGGCTCTGTACATTGCCAATGCTATGTGCAAGTTGTTGTTTATTTGTTTTTGAAACCTTGATGTCTCCTAACTGATGAGATGCCAATAGAAGTGTGTCCATGCTCACAGTTCTTCAGTGACAAAGATCACTGAAAAAAAAAACCATCACCCACCCTCTTACCACTTATTCCTCCTTGTGCTTAAAAAAAAAAAAAAGGGCAAAACCTGGCTTAGACGATGACCCTCATGTGTTGACTTTGACGTTCAAGCAGTTGTATCTGTGTATCTGTACAACTGGAGACATAGAAACTCATCGTATGGGGAACAGAAATAGGCAGGAGAATCTTTTAAATCAATTTTGTCATTAGAAAAATCCTAACATGTCATGGCATCATAGACGCTGACCTTTCAAGGTCTTTTCCATCCCCTTTTCTGTGATTCTGAGAGTCATTCTCTTAAGCTCAGTGAGCAGAAAAGAAGTCCCTACTAAAATATTTTATTTTGTTTTAGAGACTTCTGTTTTAAATTACTAAGAACAAGTCATTACTTAACATGAAATTAATCTCCATTCTGGTATTGGAAAGGTTATAGCTTACCTTGTCTAAATCACACAGGAAAATCTGATTAATGGTTCTTTTTTTCCTCTGTCCCTCGAATTACTTTAATCTTCCTGGTTTTTAACTTTTTGTTCCCTTCATTTAGATTTCCTGAGGAAAATATAAAGTAAAAATTTCCGGTGTACAAAACCAAGCATTGTTTAAATATGCTTACTTTTCTGTTTTAATTTAAGAGTAGAAATGCATATCTTGAGATTGGATTCATTTATCTTAATGAGCTGTTGCTTTTCTTTGTCTGGGGTGGAGATTTCTGTGTCTCTACAGAGGCTGTTGTGAAAAAGCTGGGATTCTTTTTATTTCTCCAGGAGTAGCACCAGCCCAGTAAGCTGAACTGGTTCATGACTGGAATTGCTAGTCTGTCATTCATTCGCTTACTATGTCTTTTCATTGGGCATGTGAATTTAAAATCTCTAAATTACTCTGATCCCTTACTCTCTTTGTCATCTCCTGGGTTAAATGGGTTTTTGTATCAAGAGTTTTTTCTATTGGCACACTCAACCATGCTCTGAAATTTATGCTGTAAATTGCTCTGACTGCCTTAGCATACAAAATGGTGAGTAGGAGTTTGTCATACTGAATAAAGTTCTCTTGTTTTTAAACTTTCAGGGTGTGAAGATACTTGACATGATCTCCAAGCAAAGAATTACCAATGTGCCTCGAGATGACATAAGCCTTCGCCCAGATATGTATCCCTGCAGCCTTTGCTGGAAGGATAATTTAACACTGATTATTGGCTGGGGAAATTCAGTAAAGGTGCAATTACCTGTCTTTGTAATAAATGCTTGCTGTTACCACAGACAAACAGAGGATTATTTCTGAAAAGCAAAGACAATCGAAAAAAATAGAATTTGGTTTGACTAGTGTTCAGAACTCCTGCTGCCTTAGAAGTGTCATTGGACTGACCCTCATGAGGAGGAGGAGTGATAGGCACCCAGTGGTCAGACAGATTTCTGTGTGAGAACACGCAGTGAATGTAATCCTGAGGGACGTTTCACTCCTCTGTGCCTTGGAGAGATTTCCTCTTTTGAAAGCTTTTAGTGTTTTGTTGAATTCATTTCTTTTGATTAGCATTAAGGAAGAACAACTTACCATGAGGTGTTTTTGGAGGGGATTGCTTTGGGGGTTAAGGAGGTTGTAACTGCTAAAACAGCCACATGATTTTGGTCAACCATGGAAAAAAAATGGGTGGGTGGGAGGACAGACTGCTTGGGGTTTTGTTATCTTTCAGCAGGAAACTGGCATTTCAAACTTGTGTAGTGCAGACTGACTGTAATTTGCTCAGACCAGCACCTGACATGAGTTTGTTACAAGCCTGTTAGCTGTTTTCTGATAACAGACTGATGCATCACTGCACAGTGGGAAATTAAAAGTGCTTGATAGGAATAGATGGAAAGGGAGGGTAGAGTGAGGTAGGTGACATGTAAAAAGCTTTTGGCGCATTAAGCTTAGAGTTTTACAAGTGAGGAGGTTTGTCCTAAGTTTGGTGTCTGTCTTCCCCCTTCTATTTGTGTGTGCTTCACAACGTTTGATTATTTGCATTTCTTTATATGTACATACTCTCCTCCTGTAACTGGGAATAGCAATAGCAAACTTACTGAATAAGGTACCTTGAAAGGTGATGAGACACAAAGTGTGAGAAGACACCAAAACCAAACTAATATATATATATATGCTTCTATGACAAAATCATAGTTGGCAAGTATTTTCACATTTCTCTTATGTGGTCCTCTCCCAGCATATTTATGAGGCTGTGAACTCCAGCCACAACTTTTCCACGTGGTTTTCTTCAGTGATGCATCATCACTGATGATATAAAGAAATGCATGTTGGAGAATTCACAGAAATTCCTTGTCTTATTGAGGCAAAGTTAGTACCATTTTAGGAATTACAGTTTCTTCATTGTAATGATCCCAATCTCTGTTTCCTAGATTTGCTCAGTAAAAGAACGGCATGCCAGTGAAATGCGTGACCTTCCAAACCGCTACGTGGAAATAGGTATGGTTGTATGAATACACTCCTTTTCAAAAAGTTTTAAAGGTCTGTTTTTACATTCTAGCCAGAAAAAAACTGTTACAGTTTGGAGGCAACATGTAGTTGTAACATAAATGTCTTCTCATTTTTAATTGATGACATTGTCATAATGCCATCTTGCATAGGTGTGAGGGGTTTTTTATAGAGAGTCATAAGTTCTGTCATCATCTAAAATCAGAGATGCTTGTGTGAACAGTGGATGCCTTAACTTTCCCTTCATACAGATTCCTTTAGACAACTTGTGTTTTCATCTTGGTTAAATGATTGATGGTCAGTGTAGTATTAAGGAGAAAATGGAAACTGCTTTATTTGATTATTGTTGTTTGACTACACTGCTCATAACTTTTTTCTCTCTTTTTTTTTTCCCTTAAAGTCTCTGATATAGTGCTAAGAAATTAATTTTACTCATTTGACTCTATTTTTCTTTCCTTTTTGGCTTCTGAATTTTATATTTCCTTTGCTTTCTGATCTTTCTAGCTAATGTGATGTGAATAAATTTCATTATTGCTGATTAATGGAAGAGTTCTTGACAAATTGTGTGTATTAAGTAAAATGTAAAGTGGAATTCAAAGTAAGCTTGGAAGGGAAATGGGAATGTAAACAAAAAGTCACAACTGTCCTCAGAAGCGCATCTACTGGGGAAAGGAACTAGCTAGGAACAGAAAGTGCTGGGAAGATAAACAGGCCCTCTTGGACTCTGCAGACCAGAGCGGGCAACAGTTTGTAAACTTTGGTGCTCCCTTGACTGTAATAACATGATGTTGTAGATAGGGTGTTCAAGCCAGTTGCTGACTCATGTCAGTTTGGAATGGTGCATAGCATAGGTGGATGTATACTCTGGTTTCTGATTTCAGGAAAGCACCGTTCTAAAATAGCTTCTGAAAATCAACTAGGAGACTTGTGAAACTTTGTAGGGACTCTGGATACTGAGAGATGGTGGTATGCCTGACAGTTTCAGAGAACTGAAAGCTGTTTGTTGTTTAAGATTACATAGTCCAAACAGACTATTTAATTGTACAATTCTAGGATATTTGCAAGAATTTTATCAAGGAAAAGCTCAGTCGTGAGTGTTAGCCTCAGATCTTGTATATAATATTTTCTGTACCTGTAAGTAGCTTTTAGAAAATAACTTAATGGGATTGTTCGCATAGTGACAAGTGAACAGAGGCAACTTCTACTTGATTCTGATGTGTTTAATGAATGGTGCTAGTCTTACATGACTGTCTGTTGGAACTTGATTAAAAAGATACTAAAAGCTGTTATCAGGCTATTTAGGTGCAGACATGAAGGACAGAGATTTTTGTGGAAGTAACTTTTTCATCTTAAAATTTTTGGCCTACGGTTTTCTCTGTATTCTGGAGGAGTGGCATTTTATCTCAACCTGTTAATGACGTGCTTGAGATCTTTCTGGTTTCAGGTCAAAGCACTGAAATGGCTGTCAGCAGCATTCATTGGAACTTGGGAGGATTGGGAGGGAAAAGAGAGAGACATTGTTTGTTCAAGTCTCAGTATAAATTAAAATAGCCTTTCATATAGTTACATATAAGGTCTTCTTCACAGCAGTGTGTCATGCCATAACATCTATTTCAATTTTATTTCAGCTTTACTTTTCAGCTTTACTTTTCATGTTATGTCATGCCATAACATCTATTTCAACTTTATTTCAGCTTTACTTTTCAAAGGCATAGCTGGAAGGTCTGATTTTGTATCAGACCTGCAACTGGTAGAGTTTTTTTGCAAGACCACTAATATCCTAAGTGGATGCATAAGTTGATACACTTGCATAAAACGAAGAATTTATACAAGCGAGGAATATCCTTCAGTGGCAGGATAATGGAATATCCTTCAGATATTTTGGCTCATAACATCTTGTGAACAACATACTTATGAAAAATTAAACTCTTAACAGAGTATAACTTTGTCATGTTTAGTCATGTGGGGGGTTTTGATTTTTTTCTCCTTGCTTTTACAATTTTGCACCTGGAACAAAAACCAGAAGCGGAGCAGAAAACTTCATAGTTGCTTCTCTGCTCCTCAGGGTAATACATATGAAGTCTACGATAAAACAGTGTTTTCTCATGTCTCAACAGTTTCAGGTTTATGCTGGTTTAGAGCCATTCTGAGGGTCCCTAAGTTCCACAGTGGTGGAACTATCTATCCACATAGACAACTGTGATGGCATTAGTAAATCATAAATGTTTCTTCAGTACTTTGCAGCCCAGTGAATAATGAAGCAGTATTTCCTGCTTTGCAAGTTAGGTGCATAGGATCCTGTTTAAAAAAGTACCTCCTCATCTTGTTTCTATCTTAAGAATTAGCTGTGCTTATTATTACAGTATCTACTGTGATACTAAACCAGACCACCTGTAATGTGGGAAAGGTACACCACTGAACTGTTCTAGCTGTTTTATCTTAAAGAAGATAATGCTGTGATTACCTGTAAGAGAAAATAGATTAATTATACAGGTCTCATGCACTGAGATCTGTGTGGCATTGCTAATTTTATTTATATCTTTCAGTATATTAATGGTGCTTTTCTTCAGTAATCTTTTCTATTGTTTCTGCTACAGTTCATTGCCTCTCTGAGTCTTCATTCAGTGTCAAACTGCAGTGAATGTTTCTATTTAGGTTTAAACGTATGTTAGCTGAGCAGATCCTATCAGTTTAGCTCTGTCAGCTACTGCTGTGAACTAGTGTATTGATTAGAAGTATTGGTATTGAATTACAGTCTTAACATGGACTAAATGCCATTGTGATCCTCCTTAAAGAGTGCTTGACCTCTGTGCTCACTCCTGAAGCATGTACCAAAGCTGTAATGCTGCACAACTTCTGATCTGAACAGGGAACCCTTCCTCAACTGGAACCCATGAGAATGCTGGTTGCTAAATAACTAACCAGCACTTTTCAGTTAATATAATGCCTTTTCAAAGGAAAATAGATCATCTAGTCTTACTTGGCCTTGTCAGGATTTTATACACTTTTGAAGAAGTACTTTATCTCTGCCACAGTTACTCAGGTTGCTATTGATAGCAGAAAATAGAGATTAACACTGGAAGTCTATAAAAGACTTCAAGTTGATTAGAGACTTCCTATTCAATTTATTTTTGCCAAGATTTTATCTGAGGAATCTCACTTTAATTCTGGGTACCAACCAGACAGCAATATCTCTTGAGTAGTTGTCTCCCTTTGCATTCCACCAAATTTCCCACAAAGCAGATTTCTGGCTTAAAAATTATATGTTTTAATTACATGTTTTAAGGCTATGCTTGTAAAAGTACATCTGTATATTTTGTGAGGGAATAGCTTCATACCTGCATGGCAAGTTAGCATCATGTGTTGAGATTGCACATTTCAATCTGAAAACGTAGGAATATTTATTTTCTTATTTTTAAAGTGAGATGATGGGATCTAATGTACCAACGTATGTCTCTTTATATAACAGAATGTAAAACTTAATTGATGAATGTCATGATCAGGAAATTTACTTCATGGCGTGATCTATGCAAACATTTCATTGAAGCAAATCTGCTATACTCTGAGAAGCCAAAAAAAAAAAATTAAGGACAAAAACAAACCTAGTTACATAGTTGATTCTACTTAGACTTTTTTTCATCCATTTTGCCACAAGCCAAACCTGTCATTTATAAATTTCTTCATAAAATGAGTCAAAATTCTTCAAGATTTTGATTTCTTTGTCTTCAAACCCAAGAATTTCTAAGCCCCAAAGTTCTTCAAGACTGAATATTTTCCCTGTTGGTTAACAAAGTTTTCTCAGTTCAATAGAAAAAAAAGAATTTTTCAGAAAATCAACTTTGAAGCTTAATTGATACTTATGTGGGACCTTTTCTTGTCCTCTACTTGGAACTTAATTCACATAGCGTTGAAAAAAATTAAAAAATAGTTATATTTTATATAAAATACAACTCCATGCACCAGATAATGGCTAATCAAAGCATGCGACATTGTATTCTATTTTGGTTTGCATTAATTACCTTGCACACTAAAAGCACTGGTGGTGGAGATACCATCTTGAGAACACTTAAGAGTATGCTGTACCGTGGCCTGTAGCAATCACTGCAGATTTTGCAGATGTACCTGAAGTAGGTGGTTAATAGGTAATTTGGGAATGTGCAGTGGCATCATCTCAGCAGCTAAGTGTGCATCACAATTCTAAGTAAGCTGGGCCAGTTCATGGTGCCTTGTGGCCTTACTGCTGTTCACATATAAGTGGCCTATCTAAAAATTAGCTTGCATGTTGGCTTTTCCATTTCTTTTATATATGGAATAATATGGAATTTTTTAAAAATCCTCCTTTTTCTCCATACATTAATTTTCATGTTAATTCTCTTCATGCTAGGTCAGCTTCCTGCTTACTTTTCCAAAAAGCACTGTTGAAACATTATGCCCATTGAAATCAAAGGTAAAACCCTCTGACTGTAATCAGAATTTTACTCTTTAAAATCTGCTGGGGAAAAGCAGGGGCTGCTTTTTGAGGTTTGACTAAACAAAATAGGCTCTTTTTACTTTCAGAGTGCCGCATATATTTGTGGATCTTTAAATCCCAGAAAAGTGCCTTTATAGAGTTTGGGTAAATAGTGTAGCATATATTGTTTTATTTCTGTGGTTTGGTGTATTCATGTTTCATTTAATGAGCAACAAAAAAGATTAACAGGTTTCTTCATTTTGGTTCCTGGTAATTTGTTTGACAACTGTACATAGATGCTGAACATGGAGTAGATCCACTGTCAACATATCTTCTATCTTCTCTTATGACAGGCATAAACATGTATGACACATGACCATACCTCAGTCATTTCCATTTACTTCAATACTACCTTTGTTTTAATTATTTTAGATCCTTTTCAAATTAACAACATTTCTGCAGTGCCTTTATGTTGGATTTTTTTTCCCTCATTGATCACAACACAATGTCCAGAGAGTAAGTCAAATTAGCCCATTATTGTTGTGTCCAGCTATAACTTCCATCTTTTTTTTTTTAGTAAGACTTTCTTGATTAGCAGCATCAAAGGTTTTTATCAGGTCAAGAAGGACTGTCTATGCCAGTTAGTCTTTGTTCAAGGCTGTAGCTGCAGAGCTAGAGCACTGTGTTTCAATGAGGCCTCTTCAGAAGGATGAGCTGAGAGAAAGCTGAAAGTGAAACCAAGGAAACTAAACTCTATATAAAAACAAAACTTGGAATGGTGATTTTTATTTGTTTGGGGTTTTTTTTCCCCCACAAATCAAAACTTCTGCTTGATCTTAAATACACCATTATATTGGACATTACAAGCATTTTCACTGGCAAAGGAACCAAAGTTTTAGTATAAGACAAAGAAACACACCTGGATTTTTAGAACCGTCTCTGTAATCATTATAAATGTAGCATTCACCATGCTGTTTTCCTCTTCAAATACAAACCACAGTATTTTACATGCCTTTGAGAGCTTTCTCTTGGCCCTTCTTTAAAGCTGAATTTACAGTTTCTTTCATAATATTGTGGGTTTCACTTTGTTTTTTCTTTCCATGTTTTTCCTCCTGCCTTCCATATTATTTTAAAATGCCAAATACTAAATTGTTAACTGGGAATAAGATATGTAGTTGTTTCTGACATGGTTTGTTTAAAATCATCACTGAGAGCAACATGTGACACAGTAAAAGTAATCAGATCAGTCTTGCAGACTAGAACAAAATAATTACGTACATGGTTACAAATGTGAACCTACTCTCTGTGAACAGATTGAGTTGAGTACTCTACCCTTGTGTTATAGTTTGGTCCCTCAGTGATGCCAAAGTGTCGGCAGTCATTAAAAGAAAAACAGTGTCGTGTCCCCTGAAATAAAAGCTGAAAGGGTTGAAGAATTGAAACACCCTGATAATAAGAAGATATACTGGTGGAATAATCTTGCATAGGTATTATAAAATAATAACTCTTCTGTATAGTGTCTGAAATACTATGAGAAAAAGTATCTCATTGGTCCACAGTTCTCTCCACCCTCTCTCTTTAGTAATTGGCTGTAAAGTTCCTCCCCACCTTCTTCCCTCCCCTAAGCCCCATGGTGATTGGTTGCTGGTCCCCTGAGCGCGCGACTTTAAAAAACCAAGTACCTTCCTGGTACGGCCCTCTTTCGCCTCCTGTCCCCTTCGTAGCTGGATAAATAAACTCCTTGGACTATGGAATACAGTGCGTGAGAGCCTTCCTACCTCTTTATTTCTGGATTTGTGGCTGGACATTCCGGGTGTGAATATATCTCCGTGCTAGCAACTGCACAGGTGGTATCCTTCGCAGGTTGGGTGAATTTACCCCCAGAAGTGCTTCTTCTCAAAGGAGGTTTTGGGATAAACCGCGAAAGGAATCTGCCCAGGAGAAACCCCCCGGCAGCCATTAAAACAGTACTTGCTTATTCATTGAGAGACAGGGATCAAATATGTACTTTATTTGACCGTATTTTTTCTCCTTTACCAGGAGGACAGTTATTTCTCCTGTTCCTTCTTATACTTTTCATGTCATGCTGCATTTTCTGTTTGCCTTGCTAAAATAATTAGTAACTTCTAGTAAAGAGAATATATATTAGTAATGTAGTGTGCTAAACAGTAAGGAAGGAAACTTTTTTTCCCACCTACTTGTGCTTAGATTCTCCTAAAACCATGTTTTGGGAGAAAATAATGAGGTATCTGATGCTTTTGTAAAAGCTTATAGTTACAGGGCTTTCTAATGTAAGCACTTGGATAATTCCTGTTTTGAGCCCCATTTGAGAGGAGCCCACAGAAAAGGGGTGCACTGTAAATCCAGCAGAATAAAAATAAATAGCTGTTTCTGTGGCAGAGGTCTCATTTACGGAGTCTTTTTGTAAATACAGGTCAGCACTCTGTTTTTCTTTCTCTTTCTTGAAATAGTCATCATGTTACTATGTCGATTTCAAGAACAATTTTAGAAAATTACATTTTCAGTTTTATGAAGAAGAAAAGGTGCCTGTCAACTGTGTTTTCTTTGTAATGAGTGTATCAGTAAATTATTCTGTGATGTTTAAAATGATAAATAAATAATGATCTTTGTATTTTCATATATTATACTGATAGATGTAGCAGGTGCGGTTCTCTTATGGCCACATGAACTTGCCGTGAATATGCAAACCAATGAAGTTGTACTACTTATTGCCTATTTTATTGTGTTTGATTTTGGTTTTGCTTCTTTCTTCAATGTGATTACTGAAAATCAGGCTGAACATTAATTTGAAATGTTTCATCTCTAGCATATCCTGGAGCACAAACATTTCTTTTTGCAAGCTTTAATGTGATTTAATCTGTTAAATGTAGTTTTTCATCTGATCCAACTGGGAAATCTGTGGGTTTGTTATATGTATTGAGTCTTCATTTCTCTGAAGTGCTGCTGTTGTCACTGAAGGTCAGTGTGTTTTTCTAGGTAGTAGTTCATACACATTCCTGTTTTTAAGTCTGTTTTTCTTTCCTGTATTTCAGTTTTCCAATTTGACACTGAATTCTACATCAGTGGACTTGCACCTATCTGCGACCAGCTTGTTATACTTTCATATGTAAAGGAGATCTCCGAAAAAATGGTAGGTTTTTTTAATCTCAGTTTCTTCACAACATTAATTTGGCCTGTGAGTTGGGCCTTAAATTAGTCATACAAATATGATTATCTAAGAAAAAATTTTTAGTCTGCTGGTAGTGAACAGTGCTTGAAACTTCTCTGACCTATAAAACGAGGTCATTGGAGGTGGTATTGAAGACTAATATCCTTACCTTTCAGAAATCATATTTTTTGCAGAACACAGAGAAGGTCTCTAGCTAGTCCTTGCTCCTTTTTCCTTCCTTCCCCCACCCTGCCCCCCCTTCTCTCATTTTCTCTCTTTCTTCCTGATGTTTCTGCACCAGAAGAAATGAAGAATCTTGTTTAGTCGTAGAGGAGATTGCTGACACTGCATCTCAAAAGAAATGAGAGTAGTGAAGTTGATCAGCTTGAGCGATAAGAGTCACTGCGGGGTGGAATGCGTGATTGTGAGCAAGTGGCATCATTGTCTTCCTTCCTTCTAAGATCTTTAGTTGTGTACATCCAGATCCATGTGTAGATAGGTAGAAATTAGAATTCATGTCAGCCATTTTTACTGTGCGCGGACAAGTGCTGTGTCTGTCTCCGACATTTATTTCATACTGCCAAATAAAAGGCAAGGCAGTGGAGGAAATCCTTGAAGCTGCAGTGTGAGAATGGCAGATGGTCTTGATCATCTCTTTGATAAGCATGTCTGCGTTAGACAACCATCACCATAGTAACCTTAAGTAACTGGGTGCACAAGTTGCTAGGCAATGAAATGCTGTAGGTTCAAACAAATGCTCGAGCCTTCTGAAATCAATAGGGTTAGCTTCTAGCTCTGCTTCAGGATGTCAGATTATTATTTCTTTATTTATATGAAGGAGAAAAATAATGTCATAGTAGTGTTTCCCAAGAGAGTCAGCACAGTAGTCCTCCAGTGGGAGAGTCGGTGAAAGAAAAGAAAGCAGACAAATGGGGTAAGGAAGGGGGAGGAAAAGGTGGGTTGAAATGCTAGGGAGCAAGGAAATTGAGAAGCCACTGTTAATGAAAAAATAGTACAGGAAAGGAGCTAGTATAAAGGAGGTAGTGAGTGCTAAAGGTTAAAGGCATTTTTAATTGCTTTAGGAAAGAAAGATGAAAAGGGAATTTCAGGTGATGTAATGGTAATTGAACATAGGAAAAAGTTTTTTTCATGTGTTTGCTTTTAATTAGTCTTTTAAAGAAACTCCAAATTCTGGACTTGCTAACCTCTCAGTTCTCTGGATAACTGTAGAAGGAACAGAAGTACAATTGTCCCTGTCTGTGTCCTATTGTGGTGGGAACTCCTTTGTTGATGTCTTGGCTCTGTGGAGCCCGAACTGCGTGAGCTTGCAGCAGAATTGCTGATCACTACAAATGCCCTTCAGTTGTAAGGAACATTGGTCTTCCTACACTTGATTTCACAGGTTGCAAATGGCAACTTCCTAGTTGTTATAAATTAGATCAGAATTGAACTTGCTTTGAAAGTTTTTTTTTGTTTGGGTGGGTTTTTTTTCATGGAACAGGTAAATTGAGAAAAGACCCAAGTGGTGCTACTTCCAAATGGGTAGGTTAGAGCTGTTTAAATCCACTTTCTATGTGTCCTTGCTCTTTCTTGCTGTATTTTGTTACAATTCACAGCCTGAAGTAGAAAATATAGGATTGTCTAGGACCTTGACTTAATTAAAAGTGCAGCTAGTTGAAGACAGCAGTTTCCCTTGGAAAGAAGGTGAAATCCATGATTTCATCTTACCATAACCACCTACATTGCACTTGAAAGTTCATTTTACTCTAAATTCATCAGAACAGCAAAGATTTTGTATTGTTCTCAGATTAATTTTTTCCTTGCTGTCTGCTTAAAATCAAACACCAGCTTTAAAAAAAAACAAAAAACAAAGCAAACAAATTCATCTTGATACCAGAATATCATTGACTCGTAGAGCTGTGTCCTTCAGGGCATGAGCCCAACTGGGTATGGGTCCTAAATTGTTGTGTTGCTTGTTGAATGAAGCAATTGATACCTGCGATAACCCCGAAAACTTCTGTGACCAAGAGCAGAAAAGTAGTGAACAAACTCAGAGGTAGGATTAGACCTATGTCTTGTGTATACCTTCTTCTCTGCACTCATCTGTTCAAGGGAAGCAATCAAAGAGTAGGAGTAACTTTCCTTTGAGTTCCAGATGCAATTACAGCTTTGTGGAGCACAGCTTTGCAACTTGTATGATTTGCAGCTGCGTACCCACTGCAAAGTATTGGATCTTTGTGAATGTTTCCAGCTGTTGAATTTCAGCCTTGTTTGTAGATGACCACCAGCTGGTGTAAGGTAAATCATGTAGGATGCAACTAAGATGTTGTTTTTCTAGGAAGTGGAGTGTTGTGCAAGGCCTAGACTGGATATTGTACAACCCCTACCTGAGTCCTGTGAAGAGATCTCTTCTGATGCACTAACAGTACGTGGATTTCAGGAAAATGAATGTCGTGATTATCATTTGGGTAGGTGTTCTCAATATTGTTTTGTTTTGTTTTCATACCTTGCTTAAAAAAGACTTGATTTGGGAGTACTTAGCCTGCTTTTTCATTTTTATGTCATTTTTTGTCATCTCCTTAAATAATTGTAGTTGCTTATGACACTGAAGTGTAAGTGGAAATCCACAAGAACCAGTCACATGAAAGAAAACAAATGTGTGTATTTAAACATCATGATTTTTAATGCCATCCCTTAAGTCAGACATACTGGGGAAGGCCAAAGTATGCATCTCATGTAATGTCCAGTATTGTGAAAGGCAATATCTTTGATGGAGATTTATTCAAAATGTGATCCATAGGAGCTCTTTTTACACAAAGGGCTTCAGGAATAGTGAAATGAGTAACACAATGTCTGGAAAAGCTGCTTTAGAGGGAAAGATTGAGTAAGTGTCATTTCGGCAGTAAGATGCACCTGGATCAGCTTAAAAGGAACACACTAATATTTAGCTTCCCTGTACTGACAAAGCTGTCAGTTATATAACAGAGGTCAGAATGGTAAAATGGAGTAAATAGGAACTGGATTTTGGCAAGTTCCACCTGGAAGATAGGTTTAATTATGTAACAGGCAGGGAGATTAAGCCCTGGCACAATATATGATGTCTTTTAAAGATGGGATAGTTTTCTGAGCTACGTGTTGTAGCTCAGAAAAATGCATGGCAAAGCTGATGCAGAATTCTTTGGTGAAGTTTATGTAGCCTATTTTATACAGAAGCGTTCCTTCTGGCTTTTAAAATCCATGAATCTGAATTTTAAGCATCTCCTCTGGCAGCACGCTTCAAATCATAGACTTGGCAGACCTCTTTGTGTATATCTATGCCCTTAAGCCACTAGAAATATAGTATATCTCCTCCCCACTGCAAAAACATCTGTGCTGCTATCAATAGAATTGTGGTTTCTTTATACCTCTTCCAAAGCAGAACATTGATGTCCACAGTTGGACTTCTATGCTGTATGAATATTCTAGTCCATCTGACAAGTCTAAATGTTTTGTATGTCTTTAACACAAGCATTATTTTGTGAATTGCTTGTCACTTCAGGAGTGTATTTGTGTGTGTTTATAGATTCTGATAAAGCACAGTGAGTGGTTTTCTCTCCTGTACCTACAAAATATTGGTGTTTCTTCATGGTTCTGTGCAAATGATAATTATTCAGAACAGTCATCTGCATTTGATTTTACCTTTTACTACTTTTTCTTTGAGCTTACTCAAAAATAAAGGCTTATGATATAAGAAAATGCATTATACATATAGTCTTAACTTGCAGCATTGCAAATGCATTGCTGTAATGATGTGCTGTGTCCCCAGGGGTTATGGCATCTATCATTTATGCCTTTGATGGCCTTGACCTTGATGGAAAGGATGAGTTTATTGCAGGCTATGTAGTGTAATAGTCCTCTAAAAGTATAATAATGGGTTCTAAACCATCATAAAGTTTACACATACTGGATGAATCAGAATTTGCAATAAGCTGTAATGATTTTTTTGAAAGATATGCTGCCATTTAAACCAGTTTTAGTTTATTAGAGAATACAGCTTCCAAACAAGTGTGTTCTGCAGGAGTAGCCTTGCTGTCTTCCTTGCATCTCCTATTTTAAATTCCCCTCAAAGGTGTACTAAAAAGCAGAACTTTACTTAAGGAAAATATAATAATAATAAAACTGTATGCATTTGCAGAGTATTCGGAAGGTGAATCGCTTTTTTATATCATCAGCCCAAGAGATGTGGTTGTGGCTAAAGAGCGGGACCAAGATGACCACATTGACTGGCTTCTTGAAAAGAAGAAATATGAAGTAATTTTTACATCATTCTTGCCTTCAGACTTTCCTGGTTTGGAAATCGGAGTAGGATGATGGACTTTGCTACGTCATTTGGATTGGATAGTTTCTGTTGCTACAGTCATTGACTAAATATTTGTAAAGGGTGGGAGTTAACTATACATCTCTCCATCTCCTATAGAGTTAGTCTTACTACTGAAATAACTAATCAGAATTTCACCCAAGTGAGGTAGCTGAATTAGATGCTGAGAATACTGCTCTCATGATCAATTATGAAATGTATTAACTGACACTAAAAATTATTAAAGCTGGGGTTTGCCTTAAAAACAGCAGAAGAGTTAACTAATGAGCTGTGGTGGATATTTTTCTAGGTCTGTCCCAACTAAAGAGGGAAGGGAAATGGTTTTGGTTGGCAATACGAGATTTTTCCTATTTCGTAGTGCTTCCACTGTAGAACAGTGTTTGTGTTATGGTATTTGTGCGTTGCTCCATGTTACTTACCTAGGGTGTTGAAGCTTTTAAAAGTAAAATACTATGGGCTCGAACTGTAGCTATGCACACTGAAAGTAGTGTTGCTCACAAAAAAATGGATCCAATATTAAAAGACAAGGGTGTACAGCTCTCTTGGAAAAAAACAGGTCAGCATTTGGTTGCATAAGTATTGGTATGTTTAAGTATGTATATCTAAACACCTAACACAACAATAATAAATTATTACATACCATAGCAACATGCACATGGTGGTCAGAATTCTAGTGTCCTGCAGTTATTGACTTAGAGCACTTGTTATTATTTATAAAATTTACTTGCAAATTCTTATTTATGTGTTGTTGTGTGCCCATTATAAGAAAAAAAAATGTAGGAAAGCTGTTCAGCATGTATTGCTTTTGCTAATATAATCATGATATTTCTCATGCGGATTTGTTTAAATCCCTGTGGATGCTTTTGCATCTGAATAGCAAACTTGTGTGATGAGTGCAGTTTTGCAATATATGTAAATCACAGTATCTGGTCCCTGATGACTCCAGTAATTTGCGAGTCACAGCTGTGCATGTGCCTTTATGAAAGCCATTCAAGTTAGTAGATAGGTGTGTTATGATGTATCTTAAGGATTTCATTTTCGTTTGTAAAAGTGCCGGCTTTTTTTCTGTACATTCAAAAGAAGTAGAAGAGCAGCAAATGACACTTAAATATAGATCATTCTGATTGGAGAAGACATTTGGGCTTGGGAACTGGAAGGTAGCCTTCCCCCACCTGCACCCTTTCCTGTTGATTTTTTTCCACAGGTTTTGGTAGTGAAGTGGTCTCATTTAAAAATGATCCAATGTGATTGCGTTGTCTATTTTGTTGTAATCTTGGATTTGATCCTGATAGAATAATGTGGACTGAACCCAGGTGGAAACAAAAGTAGTTTTCTCTTTGGTTGACTGCTTTTGTTTGAGTATGAATTCAAAGCTGTTCATCCAACCATGGCATTAAAAATTCTAGTGCTTCAAACACCGTACTCTGGAAAACAGTTGATTTATACAGTTCTAGAGCTTTCTGTATTGAAAGTTTGTGTATTTGACTAGTGTCTCTGTTTTCTCCTTTTTGAATATAGGAAGCTTTGATGGCAGCTGAGATCAGTCAGAAAACCATAAAAAAGCACAAGATTTTGGTAAGTCTCAAAACTTCTAGTCAAAACAAAGTATCTTCTTTCTTTTAGAATGCTATAGGATGCAACAAATAAATTCCCTGTACTGTATAACACCAGGCAGTGAGTGTTAGGCATACTCCAACTAACATTCGATTTCTTGGTTTCAGCTGCAGAACAGGAATGTTAGTCTGTGAAACGTGAAAAGATCCACATTTTATGAAGGTGCTATTGACGTTGAAAAGAATTCCATTTCTCTGATTGCTGAAGGCGTTTTTGTTTGCTTTTACTTGTGTATTAAAATTACTGTTGTTTGAAGTAACATACAATATTGCACTATTATAGATTGCAGGTGGGAGTGACAAGTTTCTCCTTAACTGTTACATCGTACATGTGACAGGTTTTTTTCAAGAGTTTAAGCCTCTTTTTCTCATGTATAGTTATTTCCCATGTTCATAGTCCCTTTCACAGAGCAACAAACAGTATCAGTGTTTAAAACAAAAGGGAGGATAGTGTAATAGACACAAAAGCATCACTGATTTTAGCTTTTGTTTGTCTGCTTTTGTTTAAATTCACTAATACTGCTGCTGCTTTAAATTGAAGTTTGTACAAAGTGTTAGAAGATGTGTTTAATTTTTTGGCCAGATAACTGATGTAATATACACACTGTATATCAGTATGTCTTTAAAAGCTTTTATTCTTGTGTAGTCCAGAAGTTGAATCAAGATTTAAATGGCATACCATCACCTATCACAGAGTTTGCGCTTATCACAGCTGCTCCATGACTCTTGCAAAAGATGTAAAGAATTGTTAAAGTAGGTTCTGGCAATACATTCGGTGTGGGGGGGAAGCAACAAACCCAAACAAACAAAAAACAAACCAAGCCAAAAAAAACCCACAGCTTTTCTTTTGCTTTGCAGAAATTTGCTCTGCAATAAATGATGAAATTTAGTGAAATACAAGCACTTTTTGAGAGTTTGGTGTCTAACACAAAAGCCAACAGAATGTGTTAAGGGAACAAAATCTTGACATCAAGCCCTAAGTGAAGGCTTAGTTGGTATACTGATTTAAAACAACTCATGCTCTCACTGCCAAGTGACACCACACTGATGATCCCTGAAAATTCTGGTGGCTTTGGGGATTTTCTAGACTGCAGTAATTATCACTGCTCCTCTGCACCTCTTGAGCAGAATGCATAGGTCCTAAACAACCAGATCTACATCTCCCTTCCTTATACTTCTCTGCTCACTGGGGGTGGTCCACAGGAGAATGAAGATTTCTGGCAGCCTCTTTTTAGAGAATGGTGGAGTTGAAAATACAAAGGTGGTTCCTATAGTGTAATGAGATCCTAAAATCTTTTGTTTTGTGCATTTTTTTTCTAACTTTGTAGTAGATTGACCAGTTGAAGTTGTTGCATACCTCTGTTCGTATTCTGCTATGGTCAGTACTGTCCTTGATATTGATCGAAGAAATGTTGTGCCTCAGAAGACCCAAATGCTTATTTTTTGTAAGAAACAAGGACTTCTTTTTCATTGTACAGCTTTGTTTTTTTTCTTTTTTCCTTTTTTTTCTTTCTAGAAACAATGTGTTTTTAGTGATGTGCAGTGATTACACTGGATTGTGTCAACATGGACACGAGTGTTGAGATTATAGCAGGAGGCCCTGTTGTTTTCGGACGCAAATAAGCACGCGAGTCGCAGGTTCAGGGTTCACCAGCCAGGGCAGAGGCCAAGGAGCAATGGAGTAAAGGAAGGGCCAAAAAAAGGGGCTGATCTCTGCCCTTGGTCTTTATTTATATGTTTTTAGAAAACCACCAGGATTGGAGGGAGAGAATACCACCTCCTACTGTTCACTGGTTAGCAGAATTGTCTATCATACAGACTACAAGAAGTTAAAACATCAGGCCGGTTACAATAACAAGTGCTATGTTTACAGAACAGAGCATGGGAAACTATTCTCAGAACCTAAAACATTGCACACACGAAAGAACTGCAAAGTGCAGGACTACATCGCCCATGCCAAAATTTTAATATATGTTACATGCCTACCAGAAAACTTGACAACTGACCTGTGTGATGAACTTTGAGAAGGGAAATTTAGTATGTAATAATAATCTTGCTAAGTTCTCAGTAATTCGTGCACTTTATTGAGCAACACTAGGATTTGTATTCTCAACCAACATCTTGCCCCCCTCTGCAAACTTTGTGTTGACAAAGAGCATGCCTTACACAATAACTGGTGGTTTTCTTTTTGAACTAACTAATTCAAGCACTGAAAGATCAGCTATGTGTTTTGAACAATCCTTAGTAAGTAGAAGTGTCACAGTTTTCTCAGCATCAATGAGGTTATGAGAATTATTTAGAAGAGCACCTTAGGCTGAACCTGTGAGCAGTCTAGGCAAGTATTTTGTGTTGACTGTTCTATGGGCCCTACTTATAAAGGAGAATCAGGGAATACACTTAGAGCCTGGTGCTTGATTTTCCAGCTGTATGCACTGCTGTTATGGTAGTTATTGCAGTAGTCAAGTAGTTCACTTCTAGACTTTTATGACTAATTCTCTATTTTTATTCCCTCTAGGACATTGGTTTAGCCTATATAAATCACCTAGTGGAGAAAGGAGAGTATGACCTGGCTGCTCGGTAACCTAGTATTAAAGATCTTTTTTGCTGGCTAAAGTGTGCCTGTGTTGGGGGGAAAAAGCAAAAACAAATTAATGATTCTGAAGTGTTTGGGGATGTTGATTTTCTGTGTGTTCTGGAGTTTCTGAAGTTTCAAAACACAGGGATGTATTCCTGTGCCTTATATTTTTTTGCCTGTAGTGACCTAAAAGTTACTCTAAACCTTAACTGGAATCAAGACATACGTTTCTGAAAGTAAGCCTTGATTTTTCAAAGTCACACTAGATTTTCAAAACTAAGATTTTCTTTGGATTTTGATAAACTAAATTTATTAGTGTGTCATTGCACATAAGACCATCAGAAAATAATTTGGTTTTACATTGCTATAAACAAAAATGTCAAATATGGGTATCTAAAGTAAGGATCAGAAATTACCCAAGAGTTGTGTTTTCATGTCTGTGTAAGCGTAAGCATATTGTCTTAAGTGTTCAACTTTTCTCAGCTGAAATTTAAAAACTTCACTCATAAAGCTAATCAGGAGGGTTGGCATCTCTGCCCATGGTGTGTGGGTTGCAACTAGGTGGTGTTTAAGCTCCCTTCCAACCCATACTGTTCTATGATTCTGTGAAAGCTAATATGGCCCTAATCACTACAGGTGAATGCATAATAAGTAGTTAGTCCTCTTGGATGCAACACAATTTTAAGATTTGAAAGGAAGAGAACCTGGCATACTCTGCTTAAAGTGATGGTTGCCAAAATAAGTCACTTTTGCAAGTGTCATGATATGGAGAAGAAGGAAGGAATCCTTGTAATAATGCTGTCATATTTGTATTACTTTCTGTACCTACTTTTGTTCTCCTCTCTTTCATTTTCCTTCCAGAAAGTGCCAGAAAATTCTTGGCAAAAACACAGAACTCTGGGAATTTGAAGTTTACAAGTTTAAAGAAATAGGTCAGCTTAAAGTAAGTTAATTTCTGTGTCTGCACTCTAGTAATTTGTATGCTGTGCTTATTTTATGTTTTGACCGAGTATCTAAAGCATCACATTTAATGGCTCTACTGTGGTATTCCTGCCCCAGATCTCTATTTGTTTTTAGACAGTTGCCTTTCAGATTGATGTGTATATGTCTTAAAACAGGATTGGAGGCATAGTGCATCCGGGTACTCAGCTACATGGTTTTACTTGTTGACAGTCTCCAAGTAAAAGATGCACCCCCAAGGCCTTTACTTGCAAAGATGCTCACAGTTAAATACATCCTTCCCATTTACTTTTCCTTCATTTTCAGTATGTCCAAAAAATCCTACCCCAAGTCGTAAGGAAAATAGTGTCTGTGTGTGCCAGTCATTCTGGAAAATTGAGTTCCCTTGCAACATGTACACAACTTCAAGTGTCAAAGAATTGCAAAGCAACAGCGAAGACCTATGCCGTGTGCTAGAAATGGTGGCAAGAAAGAGGAGCAATCTGCACTGTCTTGGGTTTTCCTTGATCACAAGCCGGCTACTACAACAGTACTTGTTTAATGTGAGATTATCAGTTAATAAATTGCCCAGGACATAAAGCTATAGTATTGTCACTGCTAAACCAATTGAAAACATTATGCACACTCCCTTTCATAACATGTGTACATTTACTTCTGAATTTTATGTCTTTTTATTCAAACTCAATGAGCCAAAAAGGACATATTCTTAAGATCTCACAGCATGCAGTCCTTTGCTGGTTTTGAGCTATTTAATTCTGTTCAAAGACCAGAAGTGTTTCAGCATTACAAATTTCAGAAATGTCTGACTTCTGGTTTAGAGCCATTCCAGTGCAAGAACAGCCTTGCCTTTAGTATGACTTCTTTGTGGTTTTGTGCATTCTTTGCATCTTTGGAAGATGAAATCCCATGTTTCTGTTTCTTTGTTTCAATCCAGTGAAGGACCTGAATGCAGGTACAGGTGAATTTTTGATACACTGCTTCTTAGTCCTTTTGGGTTTATTTTGCTTTTTAGATGTAAATTTCTGGACAGGATGTTTGTCTTGTCTCCACTATATTTTACAGTCATCCAGCAGACTGTAAAATATAAAAATATTTGCAGGTTGCCTGCAAAAACATCTCTGCTGAATTACTGCCTTTTTAAACAGTCGGCTGTTTTCAGCCTTTAGAATGTCTTCTTTTTTTTTTCTTAGAGCCTAGGCCCAAGAATTCTCAGACTTAGAAAAACATGAGATGCAGTCCGTTACATTATTCAGCTTCAAGTTGCAGTTCTAGAAAATGCCTGCCTCATTTTACTATTTCAATTGCATATAACTTTTCCCAAATTTTAAAGATGTGTGAGTATTATAAAAGATTAACTAAGTTAAGCCAGATTTAAATGAAGGAGTCCTTTTAATGCTTGGGATCAGTTGTGTGGAATTTTTACCTATTTACATAATCAGCAGATATTGAACACCATACTGTAACTGGGCTGTAGTGACTTTAAGCCCCGATGAGAAGACTGTTTGAGATATGGAGACAGTTTATTTGAAAATGAAATTTCCTTGGAAGAATTTGGACTGCATGTAAGTTGTTGCCTGAAATCCACTGTTTCCAATCTAGCGTGATTTGCCAATAACTAAGGTGACAGTAAACTAAAGGTTTAAATTTTCCTTCCTGCACAGAGGGATTAGTGATACCCCAGTGTCAAAATCTGTGGGGTGAGTGTTATTTGTTTGCATGTGATGTTAGGGGGGTTTTGAGTGTTCTGTAGTAAGTGGCCCTGTTTGGCTCCCAAAGGTTGCATTTTGGTATCTTGATGTCTGTCATGTCTTCAATGAATGTCATCTAGCAAACCTAGTTATGGCAGTTTCAAGATTTTAGAGCCTTGCCGTGATCTGTTCCTCTCCTCCTCCAGCCGCAGTGCCTTGAGGGAGTTAACGTGCTTGTGCTCAAGTCACTTCAGTATAAAATCTAATTTCTCAGCTCAAACTGCTGAGGAAGGTGGATGGATTCAAAGGAAGATGCCAAACTCTGTGAGAGCTGGCTGTTGTGGCTTGAGGGATATGCTCCATTCCGTTTACTCTGCCATGACAGCAGTGACTTTCAGCAGTGGTGCAGGATGATCAGCTAGCAGCAGCAGAGCTTTAACCAAAGCGTTGGCTGCAAGACGCTCGAAAGACTTCACCTGGATGTAGTGGGCATGGCAGAGAGTAGCACTATCCTGACAGCCTCTTTCATCTCTTAGATATCCTTTGAGGAATAAATAATTGTCGTTCTGGCTTATTGGTGAGATGGTTTAGGCTATCTCATGTTAACTTTTTTATGGGCTTTCTTGTGTATACCTCATCCTTACACTTACTGATGAGAAGTCTGACAGCAGCTCTTAAGAAGAAACAAAGGAAGAAAATACTTCTGTGTATAGTATCCCTTTTTTATTTAAAGTCACTTTAACCACATGGTTCAAGAATTGGTACAAAGGCAGCCTGATTCAGAAGCTTCTTTGTTGGACCTTGCTCCCTAACTGCAGCTTAAAAATAAAAAAGGAAGAGTTTGTAACCTCCAGCATGGGTCTTAGTTCACCTTTGTGCCAAGGCTTAAAAATAACTTGTATGCTTCTTAGTCTTTGCTGAGCATGGTGGCCAAACTGCAGGAGGTGGCTGTGCTTTTTCTTCAAAGCAATGGGACATGGGGCAGGAGAAACGTCCTTCATGAAACAGCCTGGTTCACACACACAACGAAGCAACTGCACCTCTCCACAGCCTGCTGTGTGGCCGAAGTGCAGCCAAGAGTTGCAACAGTCTGTTGGAGGAGGTTGTTCATTTAGGAGATTGCAGGAAGGTAAAAAGCAGGAGTGAAAACAGCCGTTGGAGATTGTCCTCTGCCTTTGAGCCTCCAGCTGATGTCCAGCTTGCTTTCCCTATGGTCAGAAGAGACTTTTTATGAGCAGGTCAGGAATATGATTTGCCAGAGCAGCTGGCAAGACTGTGCCCTGAGTTAACTATTAAATTCTGTGACGGATGGTGGGAGATGATGTTGGCAGCACTGTGTTTCAAAAACCGGCCAAGCTCAAACAGCACAGGGAGAGAAGAGGTCTCCTGGGAGCAATGAACTCCTAATTTTTGCAAAGTCATTGCCAATGCTTATTTAATGATCTTTTATTTGTACATCCTTTCACCTACAGATGGAAGGCTTTAGTGAAATATGTAACTTTAGGAATTGTTTAGATTTAAACGCTAAGAAAATTTGTTGTGAATAGTCATTGCTGCCTGTAAAAGTGAAAAAAAAATGTAGTGAGATGTTATTTCTCCTGCTTTGTTCAAGCAACTTCAGTAACAAAATGCTGCTGTACCATGTGCCAGTAGTGGACAACAGGCAACATCTCTGAGTGTTTGGAGGAATTTCATTGGTGTTGGTCCCTCAGGTACAAACCCTACAATCCCCACACAGCTGGTAGCAGTAGGATTTATTTTGGCAGGTGAAAATAATCTTGGCCTCTGGTTGCATGGAATAATGGTGCTAATAAGATGCGGTGCTGGAATTCCAGGGTATGAGCTGATTTATTCTGGCAGGTTCTCATCTCCTGCCTGCTGGAATGCAATTCTTTAACAACTCCGATAGAGCAACAGATCGCATGCCTTCACCCTTTCCATGGAGAGATATATTCTCAAATTAAATTACATTTGGGTATGTAAAAATAGGTGGCAAAGCATAACTCTTCATAAAATGTGGTGTCCCCACAGTGTCATAATTCAGAATGACACATGTATTGTGTTTGCGTGGCCAGGTTTTGGTAGTGGGAGTGCTACAGGAGCAGCTTCTGTGAGAAGCTGCCAGAACCTTCCCCAATGTTCATCAGAGCCAATGCTAGCTAGCTCCAGGATGGACCCACCACTGGCGAAGGCCAAGCCAATCAGGAATGACAGTAAGGCCTCTGTGATAACATATTTAAGAAGAAAAAAAAAAGTTATTGTGCAGAATGAATTGCGGCCAGAGAAGAGCGGGGTGAGAACATGTGAGAGGAACAACAATGCAGACACCAAGGTCACTAGAGAATGAGGGGGAGGAGGTGCTTCAGGCACTGGAGCTGAGATTCCCCTGCGGCCTGTGGTGAAAACCATGGTGAAGTAGCTGTGCTCCTGCAGCCCATGGAGGAGACCCATGCCAGACCAGGTGGATGCCTGAGAGGAGGCTGTGAACCCTGTGGGGGACCCATACCAGAGCAGGCTTTGCCTGAAGGACTGCATCCCATGGAAGAGTGACCCATGTGGCAGCAGTTTGGGGAGAACTCTTGCCCATGGGATGGACTCACGTTAAAGAAGTTTGTGGAGAACTATCTCCTGTGGGAGGGACCCCACACTGGAGCAGGGGAAGGACTCCTCTCCCTGAGCAGCAGGAGAAAAGTGATGAACTGACTATAACCCCCATTCCCTGTCTCCCTGGGGGTGAGGTGAAGGAGGTAGAGCCCAGGAAGGAGGGATGGNAAAGAAGTTTGTGGAGAACTATCTCCTGTGGGAGGGACCCCACACTGGAGCAGGGGAAGGACTCCTCTCCCTGAGCAGCAGGAGAAAAGTGATGAACTGACTATAACCCCCATTCCCTGTCTCCCTGGGGGTGAGGTGAAGGAGGTAGAGCCCAGGAAGGAGGGATGGATGGGGGGAAGCTGTATTAAAGATTTATTTTACATCTTATTATCCTGCTCTGATTTTGTTAGTAATAAATTCAACTACTGTCCCTAATTTGAGTCTGTTTTGCTGTGATGGTATTTGGTGAGTGATCTCTCCCAGATCTTATCTCAACCCGTGAGCGCTTTTTTAAATTTTTTCTCTTCTGTCCAGTTGCAGGGGGGAGTGAGAGAGTGGCTTTGTTGGGTGCCTGGTGTCCAGCCAGGGTCAACCCACTACAACACGTTTTTCAGCTAATGAATCCTTATACCTTTTTACAAAGCTAAGGCTTGACAAAATGGGTTTTGAAAACTTTCTTGTTTTGAGGAGTCTTTTACGGGTTTTATTTGCTAAATGACTAGTGATCTCTAAGGACAGTGGCTGATTCTCCCATTCTAACTAGTATCTGGCCACCTGTCTCTCAAATGTAAGTTCTTTCCAATGAGTTATACAATTCCAATGTGTGTAATCCTAAAGTAAATAACTTACAGGTGCTGCTTACAAGTATGAGGATATAAGGCTTCTAGTGATTACCAAGGGCCGTGTTTTACACATAGCTTTGTATTTTTGTTTCACAACAAATTTTTTTTTTCTATCAGTGTACCAGGATGTTACATGTCATTCCCCTTCTGGCACTTTGTTCTCTTTGTTCCTATAGGCAATTAGTCGTTACTTGCCAAGACGGGATCCAGTTTTGAAACCTCTGATCTATGAAATGGTCCTGCATGAATTTTTGGAGAGTGACTATGAGGTACTGTAGCCTGATATGTCCACATGTAATAGTTATTGCCAGTGAAATACCTTTAGCAATGTAGAATTCTGACAGCAAATTCTCAGATCTATTAAAACAGATTATCAGTGGACAGTTTCACAGTAGTGAAAATATTAAAAAATTCAATTTTATTTTTAAGAGAATAAGTAGAACGTTCTTCAGAGCATGCAAGTACTGCGAGATTGATTATTTATTATAGCTACTTTTACTTTTAGTTTGTTTAATGTAGCATGAGTGGTTGAGGTGATGCACAAAGCCTGCAGCACCTGAAATCAACTCAGCTTCGTGAATCTTAATAACATTGCCCTAAGAAGGAAAAATCTGTGTTCTGCACTGTACATGTCTGGGGGCACATAAAAGTTTCTTAAAGGTGAAGCACAGCAGGTATCATCTCAGAGGCTTAGCTGAAGTTTTGATGTTTTGAAATGTTCCTTAGGCCATTCTTTCTATTTCTGTTACAATCTCTTATACTTTTAGGGGTTTGCAACCCTAATAAAAGAGTGGCCTGGAGATCTGTACAACAACACAATCATAGTTCAAGCTGTAGTGGATCACCTGAAGAAAGATCCACAGAACAGGACTTTGCTACAAACACTGGCAGAATTGTGAGTACAATTTTAAATTCTGTTACCAAAAGTACACTTAAAATAGTGTACTGTAGTTTATCCATATTTGCTTAGCTCTCCTAACAGAAATCTTCTTTGCTGCAGTTTACAGAGTATTGGCTTTCTCTCCTCTCCACTCTGCACAGCTTAGCAATTCTTTACCCTTCCTTATAAAGTTCACATTGAGTATGAAAGGAAATTGTTAAGCATGAGATTGGATTTCCTACTCCTCTTTCCAAAGTAAATAGCTAGCATTCCTCTTCATGCTGTCAGAGGAAGCCTCTTTTGTGAAGTGTGCATTTCAGAACTACCCATGGGAAAATAAAATGGTGGGAGTTTTGCCAACTATTTAAGAAGCAGTGTATTTGGGTTTACTGCATGGCTGGAAATATGTGACTGGAAAATGTGCCAAAACTGATCTGGTTCTAGGCCAGTTTGTATAGAGATAAAGCTCTTTGATTTTCTCAGCCTGATCACCATGTTAAGTTCTTTTCATACTGCTCCTTTGAAGAAAGCAGAATTACTGTCTATTACTATGTTAAAGTCTGCCCCAAAGTCTTAAAAGAACAATGTTTGTTAGCTCTGAAGAAAGTTCCGGTTGGTTTCCAAGAATTGAAAAGCTAGTGTTTTGTGTGTCTTCCCCTGTGAGCTGAAAATGGAAAATGAAAATGCAGAAAACCACAGGTCAAAACACAAATGAAGGCCAGTATAAACAGAGGTGAAGTTAATGTTGCCTGAGGTTTATTTCCCTTCAACAAAAATGAATCACAGCTTTATTTAGATATTTACAGAATCAAGTAGTATCCTAACATGCTTTACATACTAGAGGATGCTTATATTTCCCCTCATAGATGATTTTCCTACACTTAGTTATGTAACATTACATGTATTATAATCCTGTTTTTATCAGGTATACTTATGACCAGCGCTATGGCAGAGCCCTAGAAATCTACCTAACTCTGAGGCACAAAGATGTCTTCCAGTTGATCCACAAGCACAATCTCTTCAGTTCTATCAGAGACAAAATTGTTTTGCTCATGGATTTTGATTCAGAGGTATGTTGATCTTAATGATCTTAGGTTTGCTTTCCACTAGAGATATTTTAACAGATTAAAAATAAGCGAGCTAAAGTTAGTGTTGAGGTAAAGAGTGTGTTTGCTGCATCTGGATATATTCTGAGGTAAGGAAGGTTGTTTGCCTAGACTGGAAAATAATTGACCCAAGGATTTTTTTTTTCCTTTATATTTCGATTTGTGTTTCTTTTCCATTTCCATTTGTCACTCACAGTGAGAAGAGTACTAGATTCGAGGTCATTGTCATGATTTTCAAGTCACAACATTAAATATCATTGCACACAATATAATTTCACCATGTTATTCTTTCTGTATTTCAAATCTAATAATAATAATAATAATAAGCAAAAGAAAGGAGACAGTGAATTTATTTAGGCATTTATTAAATGTACCTTCCACTTTTCTTTCACCACAGTCAATTAATCTGCTTCTGAAAGTTTGCAAGATTAACCTAAATTCCAAAAATCAGGAAGTATGGAGCCATCTCTACTGTAGGTGATCATCTTTAGTATGCCCATTCTAAACTACATGGAGGAAAAAAGTGTAATTCTTTTTAATCCAATATCACGAATTTGTGGGTTAGTATTTTTTGAATGTAAGGCAAAAGTTTGCTCTTGAAAGAGGAAGCAGAACCTGAATCCCGGTGGCCACTTGGCTTACATTGTCTTGTCTGCATGATTAATGATATCAGTGTGGAGGTAGCTGGGAGGAATCTAGTTATAAGCAGGTTGAATTGTGTGTTTCTTATACAGCTATCACCCTGCAGTTCCCTTTTGCAATGGGACAAACAGTATTTCTACATCGTTTGGCAGTGGCCTTTTGTGACTGACGATGATTCAGTGGGTGTACTTCACCTGCAGTGTATGTGCACAGCATTGATTGCTGTTAGTGAGGAAACTTAGGAGAAGTATTCTGGAAGAATACATGAAGTTCTCCTGTAATGCTGTGTTGTCAGGGTATGCTGATGTTATGTAAACTGCTCTCTGAATTTCTGTTGCTGAAAAGAGTAGGTCTGCAATGTCCATCTGACACCCATCAGTGAATAAGCATAATACTATATAGAATGTGAGAAAATGTGTGTACCTGTTTCTTACCTGAGTTATCTTTCTTTGTTATAGAAAGCAGTAGACATGCTTTTGGATAATGAAGATAAAATTTCCGTGAGTATAACATGTTCATGGCATGGCAGTCCAATGCTAGCTTGTATTACCTGTCCTTCTTTCAGTCTTGTAAATGTGATGTTTATCACAGGTTTGTTTTCTTTCAGATTGACAGAGTTGTCGAAGAATTAGAAAACAGGCCTGAGTTACAGCACGTGGTAGGTACTTCTATATTCTGTTGATTTCAAGTTGAGCTGAATAAACTTTTTGCTGGACATGTCTTTTACAGGTGTGTTTATCTTGTCAAAGTGCACCTGACAGTGAAATATCATAAATCATCAGAGCCAAAGTGGCTAATTCTGCCAGTTTACTCTTTAACATGGCCATAGCATCTTTACAATAGTAAAATGATCTTAAAATGTACCTGTGAGAATTTGATAACATACTGCTTGCTTATTAACATACTGTGAGGTCCTCCTTATAGCACTGCAGGCACTTGTCTTCTCTCGTCAATTACTTCTTGCTTTTATTCCCCCTTTTTCCCTCCACAAAAAATGGGGGTGGTTGGTGAGTGCAGCTCTAAATATGTTTTGCTGCTCCGTAGAGACAGTGAATTGCTTGTCTCTCTGGAGCCGTAACTTCCATATACTGTTGGATTGTTCTTTTGTACAGAATTACAATATCACTGTAAGGCTGTGGCTCCACACTGCTATTCCAAAAGCTCCTCCCTGGTTTGAACATGCTGTCAGTGGAATACATAATGTGAAACTGTGGGCTTGGGCTGTATTAGGGAGGGAAGTTTAACTTGCTGCTGGTTACAGATGGGGCTCAGGTATCCATCTGGCAGAGATAGATTTATGGGTTAGACATCTGATTATGGGAAACCAATCTATGTACTGTGCAGTCCACAGCCCAAGAGCTTTGCAGAGGCAACTGACAGACTTTCAGTTTATGGAAGGGATGCATGCAGAGGAGGGCAAGGAAGATGGTGAATGGTCTAGAGGGGAAGCTGTACAAAGAGCCCCTGAGATCACTTGGCTTGTTCAGCCTGGAGAAGAGGAGGCTGTGGGAGGCCTCATAGCTGTTTACACTCACTTTACTTCCCTCACGAGGGAAGTGTCAGGGTAGGCACTGATCTCTTCTCTCTGGTAACCAGTGGCCCAAGAGAACAGCACGAAGCTGTATCAGGAGAGGTTTAGGTTAGATATTAGGAAAAGTTTTGCCCAGTAGAGTGGCTGGGCACTGGAACAGGCTCCCAGGGAAGTAGTCAGAGCACCAAGCCTGTCTTAGTTCAAGAAGCATTTGGACAATACTCTCAGGCACATGGTGTACTTCCTGGGGCTGTCATGTGCAGGGTCAGGAGTTGGAATTTGATTATCCAAATGGGTCCCTTCCAACTCAGGAGTTTCTATGATTCTATTAATAATACTGGTTCAGTGGGTTTGAATTCTGATTCTTTTTTGATTCCTAGTATTTGCACAAGCTTTTCAAAAGAGACCACCATAAAGGCCAACGATATCATGAGAAACAGATCAGCCTTTATTCTGAATATGATCGACCAAACTTACTACCATTTCTCAGAGACAGCACCCACTGCCCATTGGAGAAGGTAAGCCCCAAAAGTCTAAGCACAGGTCCTTGATTTTTATGTCTGGTCTGTAGCTTGTGAATTTCTAGCTGCATCTGGTACTGCCCTCTACTGCCAAAATGAGGGATCCTTTGAGTTTGTGACCATCTCCTGAAACAGTTTGGTTTGCAGAGCTGATGACAGCTGAGACTCTCCTCTCTCAGCTCACAGGACAAGAATTGGTGGGTATTTTTAATGCAGAAGTTCTGAATTCACACTTGATGTGTACCCACAGCACATCTACGCATCAGTGCTTGGCCTGACTGAACAGTAGGTTATGGTTGCAAGAAATTGACAATCATTTTGCCAAATCTAGGAGCTGATAGATCTTAAAAAATCAGTAGCTGAAACTGTAATTTTTCTATCTTAATATTCTAAGGTTATAAGTTTCTTTTGAATAATATACACAATATAACAGTCACTGAACAGGACTAAAAGTATTTTGTCTTTGTACTTCAGGTAATAAACTTGGGATTTTACAGAGTACCAGTTTGCCACCTTCTAATATTTTTGGTTTTTTTTATATTATAATTCCTTGCTCTGTCATGTCAAATTACAAAATGCGTAAAGGTAGGGTGAATGTCGAGTTGTTTCCTCTGCTAGAAATAAAGTGAAATGAATGGAAATTCTAAGTTTTCCGATTTAGATGGGTCACTCTTTTATTATTTGTATTTGTTGCTGTTAGTGGCTGAGCAGAGCAGACCTTGTGAAAGGATGCCTATCCATATGCAACCATAATGATGACACAGTGGAGTAGATTTTAAGTGTAATATTGAATATTGCATTTTACATGGTAAAAATTCCAAAGAAAACTGATACTGTTCCTGGCAGCTCTCTTGTTTTGCAGGCTTTGGTCAACTGGAAAATAGTTTCTTAGGATTGGAGACTTGGTATTTGTTGAAACCATTACCTGAAACTAGATTCACTCAGTGATCTTTTTTTAGGCAGTGAGCCTGAGAGGTTTTCAGCCAGACTTTTGTCTACAATATTGGCTTACTTGTTTTTAACTCTCTGATTTCTCTCTTAGTTTCTGCCTTGTGTATTACTTATGGGATCATGGTTTTATGTATAAAACCTTACCTGCATTTTTTTTTTAATTTGGAGGCAAATTAGTTTTAGTTATTGCAGATCCAGCCTCCTATCTTCAGTGATGGGTGGTGCAGAAAAGTGCTGTGTGAGACTGATGCTCATTGCTGGGACTGCTTTGTTGAAGTTAAGGGCTATGAGCAAGAATAGGTCAGAGACCCATCAACTTTTGGAAGGTGTGTGTGGTGCAGTAATCACCAAAGTCAGAGAGAAGGATGTTAAAAAAACTCTGTCATTCTAACAATAATATTAAGATGTTAACATGTTTCAGTAAGAAGCTAAGGAAGAGAGGAAAAGATACCAATACTATATAATAAAACTCAGTTGAATTTACTGTCACTACTAATTCTGTAATTACACTTCTTGCCATGTATGTCCTATAATAACACTTTTTGCCACAAACAGGTCTTTGTTCTAAGAAAATAAAAAGGGGACTAAGAATTTCCAAGTTACCAATATTTTCAGTTCCTGTTAACCAAGTTCCAGTGGAGTGTATAAATTGCAAAAAGCAATTTCTGTTTTAAAAATCCACCCTTATTATTGCTCTAATGAAATTATAAACTCATCAGGAAGAAATCTTTCTTATTCTCTAGAAGTAAGCCACTTTCATTCAAGTGCAGTTTAGCAAATGTTTTATAAAATGAGCTGAGAGAGAAGTAGGAATGTTCCCTGTTTTCCTCTAGAGGGAGCATGACAGTCAGGAAACGTGCAGCTTCTAGAACTACTGAATAACTGGTGCTTTGTAGTTTACCTGCTAAGTGGAGAGGGAAAAAAAGTCTGTCAGCTGTGTATATAACTTACTAGTATTATTCATACCTTCATTCACTGGAAGTATCTGGTTGGTAATTCACTTACCCCTACCCCAGAATTCGTTGTTCATATCTCTAATCTCCATAGTAACCCATCTGAAATAATGAGAATTGAAGGAAAATTTAATTCCTACCTACATTTTTAGTTGTAGCTGTACTTTATGTATTTAAAGTTTTCATTTCCAAATACTAAGCCTTTATTAGTGAACAGTTGTCTTTACAGGAATGATACGAATCTTGAGTTGGCTTTCTGTTTCCAGATTGGAAACAGACATGGCATTGTTTATGGCATACCAGCTCTGCTGAGTTCCTGTTACTACAAACTTGTTGGTAATCAGTTTGGTAGTTTTGATAATTATCAAACTACGCATGGGTTCTGTAGCTGGTAATGATACTTAGACCTCAGATCTTTAAACCAAATTTACAAGAAATGCTTCCTCCATATTCTTTCATATTTCTGTTAGCTTATTTTTGCATTGTCTTCTTTGGTACAGAATTTGGAGGGCACTCTATCTCCCAAAACTGTTCTGGTTACCCTGAGGAGATCTTCAGCGTTGTGTTATTACTGAGTGTCAAGCAGACTTCCATCTCTAGAGACCTCATAAGTCCACCCACAGGAAGCAAGTCTTGACAGCAGATAACCTTGATGCTTTTGGATTAACCAACTTTTAGAGGCAGAATAAAGAAGTTGCCGGTAGATTTAAAGGCTGAGATTGACATAATCCAGACTGAAATACTGTCTTGTTCCCAGATTTATTCAATCTCAGAGAAGAATTTTTAAAAGAGTCATGGAATTTCTCTTCTTAATTAATGCCAGAGGACCTGACAGTGTTTCTTAAGGGAGCTGTGTTTCCTGCCAAAATGAGTAATGTAACATCCTAGAAAAATATCCTTAAACCTCTTGTAACATTTGTGATCAATAAAATTTCATGTTACATGGTTTCCTGTATTCTCTTCTCTCCTCTCTTCCCTTAAACTCAAGGCTCTTGAGATCTGCCAACAGAGGAACTTTGTAGAAGAGACAGTGTATCTTCTGAGTAAGTAACACTCAGTGTGATAAATTACAACACTTTTAATCTTGTAATAAAGTTTGTGCTGTCAAAATGTATTGTCTAATATCGTTTAACATGCTTTCCCAGAGACAAAGTTGGTCTGCAGTCAGTACAACCAAATAACATGATTTAGAAAATAAAACAAAGATGAATATGTGCTCCATATAGTGTTACTGTGTTTCTGACTTCGTGTTTTTCTGGGGTTCTGGAAGTGTTGTGGAGGCTATGCGAAACAAGTTGGACAGGGAGGTGTTTTTGATACAATCTCCAAGAGAAGAGTAACACTGTCAGTTTTGAAGAGAGAGGAGAAATAAAACATATTTTATTCTGAATACACCTCATAAGCCTAGTATTATCTTTTGCTGAGGTGGAAGATTTGCTTATGTTGTCCTCTATCTTTTTTTTCCCCCATAAAATTAATTGTAAATTAACTCCTTCAGCTGACCAAGAATTCTACCTCTGAATGAGAGGCATTGGAAGACTTACATGTATGTTTATGTATTAGTCATGAACAGAATAGTAAGCGTTTTTTTAAACAATCTCTGTTTTAGTAAGAAGAATATTTTGTGGACCATTTCAGTGGAGAGTAGGATTTACTCACGAATTTATTTAAAAAATAGTTCGTCGTTTCTGCTACTTCTTCCTGTTTCCTCTTATTTTTCATGGGTGTAAGATGCACTATACTTACTGCAAATTAAGAGTGCCAATGTTGGCCCTTAAAGGGGGTATTTCATGTTATAGTTTACATGCATACACATAGACACACTGCCCAACATGTTAGGTGTTGCTGCAGTTCAGAACCCCTAATATGACCCAACACATCCTTGAGAAAGCCTGCAGGTCCCAGTCCAGCAAAGTGCTCCAAGCACATGTTCAGTTATACTGATTCGCATTCCTACATCCAAATAGACTAGACTTGGTCTTAGTTGAATTAGTTTGAGTCAACTTCACACTTATGAAATTCATATTGAAAGAGCTTCTTAAAGCGCTGAACATTGATAAGCAATTAGCTTTTATAATCTCTTTACTTATTTTTCCTTCCAGGCAGAATGGGTAATAGCCGCAGTGCCTTGAAGATGATAATGGAAGAATTGCAAGATGTAGATAAAGCTATTGAATTTGCTAAGGAACAAGATGATGGAGAACTTTGGGAAGACCTCATTTTATATTCTATTGACAAACCACGTAAGTGGGATAGTTTCTGGGAAGCCTTGCATGTGTGGAATGCTACTGCAATTAAAGTATTGAATTATTCACATGTGTGTTAGAGAAGGTGTTTATGTATGGCCAGGGAGGTGTTCTGGTTCATGAAGCACAACACAGTTGTCCTACTGTGCATAAAAACTTGCAGTAAGGAAGCATGAGGGTATGCTACAGAATGAGTACTTGAAGGCTTAGCATTTGAATAAGCTCCACGTAGTTATGCCCTTAATGACAAATGAAGGGGAGAGTAGTGCTTTTAATTTAGCAGAATGAGACTTTATTTTTAGACAGCCTCAAAATGCAGCCTGCAGGCTTGATATTACAACTGCTTCCCTTTGACATTCTGAAAATGACGAGCCTACACCTTTCTTCCCCTCAGTAAAATAACTAATTTATTTTGTTTCTGTGTTATAAAAGTAAGATTGGTAATAATGAGTGCATTTTGCCCTTCATCCATTATATGAATAGCTACTCTAAGTTAAAAGTTTAGATGGAGTCGGAAACATAAGCAACATCAGTGTTGTCAAGGAGGCAGATTCAAAGTAGTTCAAAGGACTAAGAAAACAGAGAATTTTTTTAACTATCCACTCCGTTAGTTTTTGCAACCTCTTCTGGGGCTTTAAATCAAGACTTTAAAGTCTCTCTTGGGACCTCTTTTCTGGGGGATTGAAAGTCTTGTAGAATTAGTGTCAGAATACGTATCTTTTCATCCCTTTGCTGCTTATTGTGACAGGAAGAGGTGACCAGAATCTGTTACTCCTTTAGAAGAATGGCATCCTCAAATTACCCATACGTAAATGCCAAAATCACTAAAAGTGATGCTACAATCAGTGACATCTTTAGAGCAAAAGGGATTCAAAGCACATAGAATTCTCTTAGTTCCTATATGTTACAGTTTCTGCCTATATGCAAAGCAACTCCAGTGATATTCCTCAGTTGTGGGAGTTGAAGAAAAAAAACAGCCTGGAGTCATCATTCTAGTGTTTTTTTAGCCAGATGCTCTTCAAAAAGCAAAAGATTTCTATTATGTCACTCTCACCAGTGTTTAGAAACACACTGAAATCAGGTTGGGTGCTTGAAAACTTGTTTTTAAACCCTGGAACTGGGAATAAAATTGTCACATAATGTAGTTAATTTTCTCACTCTAATTGCTTGAGTGCTCTTTTTATTGAATCGAAATGCATTATTTACTTGTGAGTTAGTGCTGGAAACTCAGTTACCACTTTTCTGAATATGCTGGAAGTTCTGTGAATTGCCAGATAGCATCTCCTCACTTCCCCAAAGGCTTGTATTCAAGTAAATACAGCTGCAATAAACATATAAAGACTGTAGAAGGACCTTAGTGTTTCCGCTTAGTAGAGAACTGTCAAGGTGTCAACCAAAGCCTGTAGCTTGTCACCAGAGCATCCTTTAATCAGGTATTTTGCTGAATTGTTTTTCTTAATTTCTTTGCCTCTTGGTTTTCACAGCTTTTATTACTGGTTTGTTGAACAATATTGGAACCCATGTTGATCCTATTCTTTTGATCCACCGCATTAAGGAAGGCATGGAGATTCCTAATTTGAGAGACTCACTAGTGAAAATTCTTCAGGACTACAATTTGCAGGTAGATGTTGCATTCTTCATGGGATACTAATTTTCAGAGAGACAACAAAACCTCTTTGTCACTGAACAGCATGAGAAATTGCTACGATGGTTCGTTCAGTCATTGGTCATGGACACTGTGGGTCAGTACAAAACTATGATAAAAATAGTGGAAATTTGTCAGGATCTCTTGATGGCTTCTAGCCCTTCTAGCTCTCTCATACTGTCATGAGCCTGGTGGGTAAGTAGAACTGGAAGCATCTTGGGTGATTCAGACTATTTTACACTGCCCAACTGTCCAATATTGGAAAGTTTCATGACCAGTACTTTTCATTCTGTTTCATGTATGAGGAGTCAGAATGCAACATGCCCTTGGCTGAAACTTTAACCAGGTATTAGAGCCATATGTTGTATCATACTAACTGAAGGAAGATGAACTTTTAAAGTCAAATTCATGTCAATTGTGCAGAATCAGTTGGTTAGACTATGGTGCTAATAACACCAAGGTTGTGGGTTTGATCCCCACACTCCAGTGCTCACGCAAGGAACATTGAGTCCAACTCTTAAGTGAATGGGCTATTCACTTAAGAGTTGGACTCAATGCTCCTTGTGCATGCCTTTCAACTCAGAATATTCTGTGCATGTGTTGATGTTTATGCATTTAAAAAAAAAAGGACTATTCACTGGATTATGGGAGTTCTTACCCCAGCATAATTATATGGGAATGTGCAGTTCCCTACGGTATGTGCAGATTCTGATGCATGTTTGTAAGAACTTAAAAGACCCATACCCTTCAAGTGTTCCTGAAAGTAGCCAGCAGAGTGTGTTGCATTGCATATTTTAAATCTCCCTGCTACAACAGGAGTCCCAAACTTGAATTCTCTGTCATGCTGCTCTGCATCTCTCTACTGAGAGAAAGATACAGAGCAGTTCAAATGCCTGCAGTGTGACTCTGCAGAGTCCAAGAAAACATAGCTCAGTAGGCAGCTGAAACTCCAATTTTCTCAGCCTCAAATTTTTTTCCCCATCTGTTATTCTTTCAACATCTCGAGCAAATAGATGGGGTTGATGGTTACAATAAGGTCATGGTTGGTGTCTTGCCAGGCCAGATAAGCCTGTATCTCCATTCAGGGCAGGGTTTAAGCCTTTCTAAAGCTTTTCCATTATTTTATTTTTATATGAACTTCAGATTATGTCTTTGGCTGTTTCAAAGGCGCATTTTACATTTCTTCTCCCTACACTTGTTATATGCAGGGAACCTCCCCAGATAAACAGATACATGTTTGCATATAATGCCTGTTGTAACAGTACTTCCAGGTTTTGACTTCATCAGGTACTAGTATCCTTCCACAACGATAATGGCTAAATACCATGCAGCGGCATTCTAACATTCTTGCTGCTGTCAGTACCACCATTGATCCTCCTGTTCCTGCATTCTCATGAAATCAAAATGTTATTTTTGTTGTGTCTGCAGGCAGACTGAGAGAGTGCTGTAAGCATAGCTGCAGCTTTACATATATACAGAGTATATTGTGTGGCTTCAGACAAAGCTGGTGACATCATTTGGTCATATTTTGGGGACGGAAGTATAATTTTCTCTTCAAATACCTTTTAACAGAATTACTTTTGGATTAAAAGGATCTATTTAACCTTGAGAATGGTATCTAGAATGATTTGCTGTTAGCATTGAAATGATTCATGGATTTCAAGTTAATTGATTTTGAATAAGAGTTGGATAGCTCTAGGGCTAAAATTTAGATTTTATAGGGATTATAGAAATAATAATAGAAATAGAAATAGCCTTAAGCCAAGCTTAAGGTAATTTGTGCTTGGCTTGCTTGTACAATAGAAAAAAGTATAGCCCAAAAAAAGGCATTATTTCATTAGAGAAATGTAAGTTATAGTTTAAAATAAGTCTGTTCCTTAAGTGTTACTGGCAATGCAAAGTGCACTGTTTATGAACAGATGGTATACCTACATTGACATTTAGAGATGTTACTGCAGTTCTTGCACGCTCACCGAAGTAGCCAATTGGCAAGCTCAGATTTTATAGGGGGACTGTTTCTGCATTCAGCATGTGCTTCAGGATGTGGCTGGGACTTCAGGTGAATGTCTAAGCAGCCTCTCACTGCTGAGGGCAGTTCTGCCCTAGCAGAACTGTTATTGCTGCCTCATTAGCTGCTTTAAAGCTAGTCTTTTTTGTGTTTGTATGATGCCTGGTCACACCTCTGTACATGTTGTGTAGCTTCATGCTGAGAAGTCCATGGCCTTTTTTCTAGCCTGGCACAACTCTCACTTTTGGTACAAACCTCCTGATGTGTAGCACAAAACATATCAGACATTTTGAACTCATTCAGAAATACAAATTTCATTGGCTAGGATTTTCTATAACTTCATCTTTTTGGATCTCAAACTCTATATGCATGTGAGTTTTATTGTTCTCATTTTCAAAGGCAAAAAGAATCTTGTGCTAAGATCCATGAAGGAGGAGCACAGGTGAAAAGAGAACTTGCTGCTTGACTTGGAAGTCACTACCTAACACAAAAATTGTGCTGGTCTTTTCATAACGTTGGCTTCCCAAAAGATGTTAGAGCTGTGCCATTATATTGTTTAATTGTGGGCTCCTTTTGCAAGCCCTGATAAGATTGTTTTATGGCTATCTAAGTATGCAAATGCAAGTTGCTTACTATGCTCCTGAATTTCGATACCAGTAAACTTTTCATAGGTGTGATTTGAAATATGGTTAGGAGTTAAAGCAGTGCCTTTGACAGACTTTGTCTTTTTGAAAACAGTCCTTTCCATCCCAGCAAAACCAAGTAAATCAAACTGAGTGGCTGCCAAGGCATGTGTGATTCACAGTATGCATTAGAGAATCAAACCAGAAAGTCCACTAATGCGACAAATTTTGTGGTAATTTTTTTTTAATATGGGCCCTTCCTTGAGTAATTTTTACTAATGTTGGCAGATTGCAGACTGATTGCTTCACTTTAACAAATTGCGACCCACTAGATGAACTGCTGCAACTGTTCTATATGCTACTCTAATCACATCTCAGCTCTGTGGTTATCCTTTGAAATCTGATAACTACCAACCAACCAAGCGTAGCACTAAGGCAGAATTAGATATTCTTTTGGACAAAAATAAAACATATATCATGTAAGACTTTTTTCTTAGGCTACAATTTTAAGTAAGTACTACTAATTTGCTTTTTGCTCTGACATTACAGCTCTGCTTTACATGTAGGGATCTATTAACCTACCTTCCAGAATACCCATTTTTATTTTCCAGCTTCAGGAAATGCAATTCTGCCATGAACTTAAAACTGAGCACACTCTTTACTCTCCTAAGCAGGGAAATATTTAAGCGCTCATTTAAGTGGTTTTCTGAATTGGGATTAAAACTTGAAGTGATTTTTTTTTGGTTTTTTTCACCCCTGAGGATCATTTATTTTGGTGTTTTCTCTCTGTCATCATTTGAGCTAATGTATTAAAACCATAGTACATAATCAAGTGACACTGTTTGATTGTAGTGATGAAAGTTTATTTACTGCTGAAGTAATACTGATTTTAGTGTTTATACACAGTAATATTCATAGACAACAAAGTTATGAAGACATAGACAACAAGGACAAAGTTATAGTTCTCTAAATTTTGACAGCAGTATTTATCAAATAAAGTGTAGTCTGAAGCTTTTGTATTGCTCCTGAAATCTAGGTATTTGCCGCCATAAATTTATAGATAAATTAGACATATTGGCTTAAAGAGAAACCTGCTTACTTATTAGAAATGACATTTTCCTAGTGCTTTTTTTATTTAATTACAAATAAATCACCCTTCTCCAGGTTTCTAAAGGACTGTATCACACGTCTCACAGAGAAGGCTGGTAGAAAAATCCCCTTATTTGTAGACTTGTGAGTTAATTATAAACTTGTTATGCTTTCCAAATGTGTAAAATAGGTGTCTTTTCAGCTTTGGTCTGTACCAGAATGAAATGTAGGAAATGCTTGTGGTGTTGGAAGAGACTTAAATACCTTCCTTGTTTTAGAAAGAAATGCTTATTTTTTAACCTTTCTATGTCATTTGTTAGAATAAATCTTTGAAAGATGTTGGTATTCTAAGACTCCTTTTCTTCTAGCTTTAAAATACAAAAGCAATTTGTTTAGATGTAGTACTTACAGATTTTGTGGATTAACCGTTTTACTCAAACACTGACTTACTAGTTTGCACTTTGATTGAACCTGCAGTAACTCTGATGGGTAACGGATATTGATCTGTTCATAGAATTCACATCTATCCATTCATAATAGAGTTTATGAACTAGTAGAACCCATTGATAATCCCATGAATGCTGCTTGAAACAGCACTTGGAAAAATTGTTAGGTTGTGCTCCTGAACGTGACCAAAATGGTGTTCAGACACCTTGGAGGCACTAGAGGGCAGGTGGCATCTTGCACGGGGGCACATGTGCCTTTTGGTTGTAAAGACTAAAAATAATCTGCTTTTAATTCTGGTAGTGGTGCTATTTGGAAGAATTCAGTTAACCGGCCTTGAGAAACTTGGACTTGTTTGAGGCTAAGCTGAATCAAAGCCTGAATTTATTCCCAGAACTTTGAGTATACTCTTTCAAATTAACTGCATACCACAGTGCTTTTCTTTAAAGATAATGTTAGGCATTTGTAAATCAAGACTGTTTTAATTAAATAAAAGGCTTTATGCCTAGTATCTTCGCTAATATAGCCAGAAAATGAACCATCTTTTCCAACAATTGTTTTGGTTTCAGCAGTTTTCATTAATTTGGTGAAAGGCATTATTTCTGCACAGAACTTCTTTCTGTAGGTGCATGATGCTGTCCTGCTTGTGCTCACAATGATATGCTTTTAAAGGATAAAAAAAATTCAGTTTCATTGTCTGAGTTCTGTTTCTTCTTGGAAAGTAATTTCCTTACAGATTTATGCCCAATGTCAGTTTTAATTAGTTCAACATAATCTTAGGCTGCACAGTTACATACTTCCCCCCCTTTTGATGAAGCTTCCTCTCTCGACTCCAAATTCCCTCCCCTGCGTTGCTTTCTGTAACACTTACATGATCCATCTTTGAGGTCTTCAAATCTATTTCTTCAGAAGTGTTGAGATTTATTACCTTGAGAATTGACATTTTACATTCTTCATTGTGATTTTTCCTTTTATATAATAATAGCTGCTTACTGTATTCCATTTCTAGCAAAATAAGTTCTGACAGTCCCTAAATGTGGTATGCAAAAATCTTAGTGTTAAGTAATGAGAGAAAGATAGTGCATGTATCTTACAAGATACGTTTTATCAGGTATTTCTGTTACTCCTGGGTTTTAAGGCATCAAACAGTAATGAGGTTTTCCAGTGACCTAGCAATGTCTGTTGTTTCCCTCTTTGTTTTTCTTTCTTTTTAATGAATTTTTCCTATTGGCACACTGTATTTTAATTAGAAAATGCTAAGGCATGCTTCCATCTTCCCATTGTATCATTGTTCTGCTCCTTTCATTTGACATGGTCACAGCATCAAGGTCATCAGCATTCAAGAAATGTTTGGACAATGTTCACAGGCACTTGGTGTGATTCTTGGTACTGTCCTCTGCAGGGCCAGGAGTTGGACTTGATGATCTTTGTGGGTCCCTTCCATCTCAGGATATGCTATGATTCTATGCTTGTTTTGCTCCTTTTACTTAAACATGGGGATTTTCATCTGTCTCTGCTGAGTGCACTTAGCAAAGACCCTAGTATATAGCCAAGACTTCATCCTGTCCAAGTTATGTACTTACCTTTGGAATATAATTTGTTGATTGAGAATAGTTTGAATCAGGTAAGCACTCCTTCTGAAACATAGTCTCATTCAATTGTCCTTGCAAAAAGTTTCTAAATTTTTTTCAAACCTAGTGACATTTTTCCGTATTAAAACAAAACCTGACATTCTTTGTTGCCCTTGGATAAAGTTGACAGAGGAAGGACATGGCCAGATAGTTCCTGAGATTATCAACAGATAAAAATGATTAACTAAGTGTTTGTCTTGTAGAGCTGCGTTCAGTTGCTGGTACTCTGAAATGTTCTATAGCTCAATGTCTCTAATACTGGAAAGTGTCATTCACCCATTGATATGCTCAATTTGAAATGCTTGAAGTGTTACTCAATTTTAATTTTTTTAATGTACTTCAGATTTTCAGTCTTATCTGCATATTATTGTTGGCTGTGTGTCCTTATTATTTCACAATGTGTATGTGAAAAGGTAGGGGTTTGGACAGTGTCCACCTGGCTGTAAAATCTATTATACTTCTTCCTACATATTTGCATTAGCTGTATCTTGCACCACCTTAGAATGCTCAAGGTCTCCAGTAATACAAATGATCAGAAGAAAGGAATGAACATTGCCTCTTAATACCTCTGTTTTGGTAGGTTGTTCATCTTATAATTGACTGTGAGTCTTTCTGGAAAGCACTTTTCAAAGGAACTGTTGTCTTGGAAAACAAATTTCCAAACATAAGTTTGGGAGAAGGAAGAAAAAATTCCAAAATACTTACTTGGGTTTGTCATATTTTGATACTTACTTCATTAAGTATTATGAAATAAGGCTCTGTATAATTTTTATGCCCTTGTTCTGTGTTTCAAAACAGTGTCAGGCAATGACACGTCAATCTAATGAAAAATACCAAATAAGTCAAAAAGGAGCTGAGACTTTTGCTTAAGAGGCATGAACTGTGGACCTTTGGTTAGTTGTATGGATATTTAATACTGTTTATTAAATGACACCTCAGCAGGATATATGTTTGAACAAAATATGGTTTGAATTGTGGTGTTTTATGAAAGTTTTATGATTATCAAATGTCTTTTCTGAATAAGACAGGCAAGATATAGGTAGAAGAAGTTTTGAAATGGTTTGGAAACCAGTTCTGAGGGGCGCTATAAAAATTCCTCTCTGTTATAATTTGTTAACACCATCTCATAGGAAGAATTTCATAATTTATGATAATAGTATATTTGTAAAGGATTTTATTTGTTGATGTTTGGTTTTGTTTTGTGGGGGTTTGAATTGTTTTATTGTGGGCTTTTCGTTTAGGTAGAGGTCATGGCAACAAAAGGTTCCTCCATTCCCTCCTTTATAATACCTTGAAAAGTCTTAAACATTCCTTGTGCTCACTTTGGCAGCAGAAACACAGTGGAGACTCGTCAAGATAGTTGATATGCCCATCTATTCAGTAACTGCTGTCTTTTATGTTCTTTGCACCGACAGATCTTGCTCCGGGAAGGTTGCAAAAAGATCCTTGTTGCAGATTCTCTTTCTTTATTGAAGAAAATGCATCGAACTCAGATGAAGGGTGTCCTAGTGGATGGTGGGTACAGAGGAAACTTGATGACTTTCAAGGTTTTGAAGACTTTTGCTTGGTTTATATACCCTCTGAGTGCCTGCTTTGGAAGCTGCCCAAAAGCCTGAGTATTATACCTTATCTGTAGAGTGTAGCAGGATACTAGCTGCTTGTCTGCTTTGCAAAGCAACTGCTTGTATCTCAAAAATACAAGACCCAGCATGCAGCTGTTTCTCTTATCATCTCTGCATAGCCAATAATGTATTGTGTCCTCCAGTTTGTCTGTAAAGGTGAAAAATGCTGTTAAGTGCCAACATGGACAGTCAGATGATAGTAGTCTGCAACCAAAGCAAAAGATATGAGATGGTTGTCAGAAACAGTTGAAAATACTTTGCAAAGTGCTAGTGATGTATGTGAGCAGCGCTGTACTTCACACCAGCTGAGTGTTAATAGCTAGAGACAAAAGCTGACAGGACAGAGGATCAGAGGTTCTGCTACAAAATGCTGCAGAGTTAACAGCCACCCATCCAATGCTCCTTTTTTTTCAGTTTGTCTTTTGTCTCTACAGCGCTCATCCTAAACAGCCTCACTCCTGCAGTTCTACCATCGTCAGAAGATCTAAGTATTTATCATGCTGTTATTAGAAATGCTACTTCAGTATTGCTCTTCAATTTTTAATAGATTCTGTTAGTCATCTTAAGTAAATGCTTTAAGACCAAACTCCATTTCTGTAATAGCAGTATGTTCATGCCTGCTTTATAAAAAAATAAATTTGGAGTTTGTTAACAAAGCTGTTCTAAGTTTTCTCTTGTTTTGTTTTTCCAGAGGAGAATATCTGTGAATCATGTCTGTCTCCTATACTTCCTTCAGGTAGGATGCTTTTTTAAAAGAAAAAGAGATTGTAAATTTTTTTATTATTATTATTTTAAGAGGAACTACTGTTTGCTTTTATTCATAAAAATGTGTAATAGTCTCCCTTGGTGATCACTGTATAAATTTCAATCTCCTATGCAAAGCCTGCTTTTGAATTCTGACACGGGAGTGGACTCTATTTGGGCATTTTTTGTTGCAGTATACTGAGATATTCTTATTCAACTTTGACTTCCTTATTTTCTGTTTTGGATACATGGAATTCAAGATGGCTTTTAATTCCATCAACATACATTCTCAAAGATATTAAAACCACAAAACTAAGCTGCTGCCACCAAATCCTTTCCACCTCTGTCGAACAATTTAGACTGAAGTTGTAGATTATAAAGTTTTATGAAATATACTTTTTGTCTGAGTGGTGGAAAGCTCTTGGATACAGTCACGGCTGCCATGTTTGAAACAACTTAGAACAGACTAGTTTAAAAACACCTTCTAAAGTTAGTTTTGAAACTAGAAATTCAGGATGTTATTTTGGAGATGTACATTCTGCAAGGCAACTATAGTTCAGAAATACCAATATAGTTGCTGGGCATCTTAAGAAGTAGTAATTTTACTGGGGGGGAATATCTATCATGGCATTTTCAAACAAGAATGCGTAAGACAAAGCATATGTACGGACATTTGTTTGTTTGCTTAGTGTTAATAGCCCAGTAGAATAACTTACAGTCTTTTAATCTGGTTTCTACCATTTTTCACTTAAATAAATAAATAAAAACAACTATACTGTGATCATATACACCAGCATACAGACCAGGAAAATCTGGCAGTGTTGAATGTACTAGTGCCTTAGGTATCTGTGTTGAGGAAAAAAGTAGAATATGAACAATGCTCATGAGTGAGATGGTTATTTAGATATGTGGATGTTGTAAATAGGGTTCTAATTTGGCTAAATATTCATGTGGGATTGGAAACCTACATCATGCACCAAGGCAGCTTGTTGCCAAATTTCAGGATCGTGGTGCGCAGTGTAGACACTAGAACTGCTCAATGTTTTGGTTGTCCTCATGCTAGCACAAGAACTTTTCTGCTAACTTTTCTTCAAAGCAGCTGAATTATTTGGTGGTAGTTTACTCTTCTCCCTGCTCAAATTTAGCATGTAGCATATATTGAGATGAAAAATTCCTAGAGTAAAGGTATACAGCATTTAAGCCACAGAATAAAATTGTTTTGTAACTCCATCACTGGGGCACATTACCTGAAACCATCACTCTCCATGGTTTCTATGAATGAGCCAGAACAATTTGAAATGAATTTGAGAGAAATTACTTGAAGTTTCTCTGTGTAACAGAATGTGCTGTAACCGCTATATCATTTGTTTCATTGCCCTGTTGAAATTAGTTAACTTCTCTGTTTCCCAGATGCATCCAAGTCCTTCAACGTGGTAGTGTTCCACTGCAGACACATGTTTCACAAAGAGTGCCTACCCGTATCTAACACAGTAAGGAACAAGCTTAATATGTCTGACATCTTTGCCAAAGATAATGTGACACATTATTTTCTTTTGTCAGCTGTGGAGAAGGGCATGTGTCTATGAGGAATTATATGATTACAGTAAATAATAACTTGTGATGATACCACATAGTAGTATGTGACTAAGGAGAGGGAGTTTAGGGACACTGCAGCTAAAGTTCATCCAATGTAGAAAGAAATCACTGCTGTTTGAACAGTATTTTATCACTTTCTGCAATCTGAAAAAGTAATGCAGCTCTGAGACATACAGGGAATATAGGCTGTTTAATTTTTTAATTAATTATTTTCATTTGCAGTTTTTACTTTAATTAAACGCACTCAAAGACAAGAATAAAGGTATTTTCTCAAGTGAACTATATTAAATGATTCTGACCCGGAAGACAAAAATCAGTCATTTCAGAGTGAATATTTAAATATCTTTGTAATCATCCTTATGGTCAAAACCATGTTTTTCTTTAAAAGTTTGGGGGGGGGGTTGGTTTGTTTTTTCAATTAACAGAAAGCAAAAAAGTAACTTCTAGCTATAACCAGGTTTGAATTTAGGAACAAAAGCATTCGAATGGTAACGAAATCACATAGAAAATTAAATTTAAGCTTTTCTGATTCTGTATCTGTCTCTGAAAATTAACATCTAGTGAAAAAATAGTTTCAATGAATCACTTCATCTGTAAGTAACCAAAGTGCTTGTAGCCATGTGGTACAGCATGTACACTTAAATATGTTAGGAAAATCTTAATATACTAGATAATTTGTACGAGAAAGCCCAACAACTAGTAAATATTTATTCAATAGTTACCACATATTTTATTGTGATAAATAACCTAAAATTTATCTAGCATTCTCAATTTCTGGGACAGGTGACTGGTTAGATGGGATTTTCAAATGTTACATTGATAATACACGATATATATTCATAGATAATATGTATGAATACACAGGTATCTGCGTGTAACTGAGCCAAATTTCTCTTGCTATATTGTATTTCATGATCTTAGGTGATCAGTTATGTTACTGATATTTGGTTATTAGTGACATACTGAAAGGAAAGTAGTGCATGCACAAAATGTACACAAAGCTAAACGCAGAATAACAAACACATATTTGATATCAAATGACGGTAGTTGGGCCCTGATATCAATTGTTTGAAATCTGTGGAGTACTATGCAAAGACAGAGCTGTGACCAAGGCATCCAGTGGATACTGGAGCTGACCAAGTGACATTATTCTCATGTTTATCTATGAAGATAACCAGTGATGCTTTTGACTGTGTACTTTTCATTTTTGGTGTGGAGGAAATGTGACCTTACTGTCCTGGGAGGTGGTAGTAATGCCCCTGGAGTGAGTGGTGAGTTGTAGTGCCCTCTAACTCCAGAACAGCCTGCCTTACTATGTTTTTCTATATTGTCTTCCCTTACATATCCATGACTATGTTGATAGGGAACAGCCTGACTGTGAGGAGTAATGTTGAGAAGGGCATTAGCACTTTTCATCCTCACACATTCTAACGTGGCTACATTTCACTAAGAGATTCCTGTTTTCTTTTTTGATTTCTAGGTATCTCCTGTCCAGTTCTGCAATATATGCAGTGCCAAACACCGAGGGCCAGGAAGTGCAATCCTGGAGATGAAGAAATAGCAGTCCCCTAATTCTCCATGTCAGTCTGTAACACCAAATCTGTTAGGATCATGCAGAACCATTGTATTTTTCTGTTAGACATCATTTCTGTGTATAATGTTGATTGTGATTTTAAACTGGTTCCTGTAATTTATCCAGTTTATTGAATATTTTTGGGAAAGAGAAAATGTGAAAATCTTTCCCTAGTAAGTCTTTGTTATGCAGTTCGTGTTCATGGTTCCTTTGCTCACCTTGTTACTTCATACTGGAACAGGAAAAAAAATAAAATGGGAAGAAAAAAAAAACCAGTTTAGAGAGTTGTGTTTGCTATCAGTTAATGTGCTTTACAGTTTGGATCCACATCAGGCTTATGGTTGGATATTGTAAAGAAAAACGTATTGCTGTGAATTCAGCTTGCTAAGCTACTTCAGTCCTGATTTAGTCTATTAGGGACCTCTTTATCTTGAGACCCATAGGAGTCTGACTCCTTTCAGTGGAACTGCTTCAGAACTCGAAGGTGTCTGTGTGCTGACTCGTACCTTCAGTTAACAAACTTGTTAACTGGTAATTCCATACATTGGCAATTTACCTTTGTTGCACATTCTTAGTTCATTATAAACTGGTTGGTTTCTCAATTCATCTTCGCAATGCAATATTTAAAGTGGGCTTTTCTCATGTTCAGGTCATCCAGAAACTTTATTTTTAAATGTCAGCAGTAGGTCTTTACACTTATTTTATGAGTGTGGTTGTAGTGGGTGATTTCATTTAAGTATAAGGGAAAAAAGATATGTCTGACTTTTCAAAGATAAGATCTCTAGGATTTACTTTTGGCCTTAGCAATTTAACAGCTAAGTTAAATAAGTCAGTCGGATGTTAAAAAAACCATATTTTTCATTTCAACTGTGTTCGGTTTTGTTGATCCAAAGGAGGTGATCTTTCAGAATGTCTTCACAATAATATAATCTGTTTATAATATTTGCTGATTACATTCAATATGAGCATTTTTCCTTAAGCAAATTTTCAGAACTCCCAAGTTATTTTTCTGCTTTTTAATAACTTGAGTTGGAAAGTAAAAATATATTGTTTTAGCATCGAATTGTATGGTTTAAACAAGTAATTAATATACTAAGTTCTGAAACAATGGTGTAGTGATACTGCAGTCTCTCTGTAAAACGGGAACATCCAATACGTCTAAGTTCTCATGTACGTTATTCCCATATAAGTACAACTTAAAATAATTTCTACTGTGGAAACCTGGATTTCTAGTTTATGTAAATTCATAGTACTCTTTTAAAAGCCTCCAGACAATTGTCTGAGCTGGTCTAGCAATCTGAAAAATTATTTTTGTTGTCCACTATGCAGATCTGTATAATACTGGAATAAAATTATAAGTGTTTAGAAATGCTGGGATTTACTCTGCATGGTTACATAGGCAAAACAATCATTAAAAGACTAGATCTCTCAAAAAAATAATAATCATATTCTGTTGTGTTAATACAGACAGCTAAGGAAAAAATAAAAAATTATGCAAATTATTAATGAACATGGAGTATGTGGAATAACAAAAAGATAGGAGGTTTGTAGTGCAGAGCATAGTCTGCATATATCAAGCTTCACCCATAAGAACTGGTGCCTGGCTTTGGAGCAGTTCGTTTTCAGCAGCTAGTACACATTCTCAGGTATATTGTTCATCTGTCCATTCTTTACTACGCTGATCAGGAAAGCTGCCTTGATTCCTAGTAAATTAAACATTCCAGTGAGCTCAAGGATTGTTTCACCATGATATTTGAGTTATTGCATGCCATGCCTGATAATAAGTTTGAAAACTTTTTAAAAACCCCCTTCTTCAGTAGCTTTAAGCAGCTTTTCTGTATTATATCCTAAGAATGCAGTAAACTGTCACCTTACAGGAGGAAAAGGTCAGATTACTTCTATACATATATATGGCTGTGTCCTGTAGTTTAGAGTTATAATTTCAAGAAGGTATATTTTTTACTTCAGTTTGGCCTTAAATTCCCTAAAGAATTTGAGTGTTCTGTGACTCAGTTTGCTAGTCTGCCATCATCAGCAATCATATTGCATTATATCCTGGCATATTTTTTGCATTATGCAAACAATTTTAAATCACTGTATGAAAATCTAATCAAAATCTTCTCTAAATCCAAATCTCCTTTCATTTGGGCTTCAGGGACTACCCTTTTCATGTTCCTGAGGTCTAAATTTGCTCATTAAGATTCAGTGAGAAATGTACAGACCTGACTTTGGTTCACTCTTCTTCCTAAGAAGTCTTCACATCATAGAAAACTTCTGAGGTTAGATTCTAAAATATTCAGCTACCCAAGAGCTTTTCTTCTGAAGAAGAAATCTGCCTAAAAAGTAGCCTTGAAGTCATGGAGCCCTTCAGAAGAGTACAGAATAGTACTTATGTAGTTTCACCAGCTCTTATTTAAGATGTCAGCGTTCTTGTGCTTCTAAGGTAAACTCAAGATAGATGCTATTTTTCATCTGATGCATGAAAATCTAATCAAAATCTTCTCTAAATCCAAATCTCCTTTCATTTGGGCTTCAGTTCTGTGTGATTTCTTGACCAGTAAAGCTAACTGAAAGGATTTGTGATGGATCAAGTAAGTACATGTTGGTTTGTCATATCAAAAGAGAGAAAACTATTGCGGCATGTAGCGGGGCATCTCACCCTCCCACAAGAGCTTATCTGTTGTTCATGAACTGGTCAGATAACACAAATGGGACAAGCTGTCTTGTAGTGAGTTATTTTGGCACCATGGGGTTAACACTCTTCTGGCATCTCCCAACTGCCAGTAAACATCTTACTGTTGAAGTGAGATAAGTTGGAAGGTAAGTTGGATTTCTGACTGACAGACACTTTACAAACTAGAACAGCCACACCAAATTTTCACAAAGCAGAAATCTTCTATACATTTTCCTGGAAATGTATGGAGTTTCTCTAATGAGTAGGGATGCCTGCTTTGCAGTTACTCTCTGGGCGTTAAGTGAAGGAATCTGTGTACATTATTGTCATTTTGGTGGTAAGCTACATTCAATTCCAAATCAATACTATTTCTTTTACTAGCTTTAATATAGGTACCTTGATATAGTGCACTGTTATATGTTATGCTGTAATCTACTAGTAGCTCTTTAGTTTTATACTGTGTAGTAAGTAATTCTGACTAAGATCTTCGTCTGTTATTTCTTGTCTGTTTAATAAATAATTTGTTTTTATAAATGGACCTGGTCTGCCATCCTTAGAACTTGCGGACCAGAGTAATTCATTAAATTTAAACTATTGCCAAAATCTGAGGCTAAGGCAGGGCTTCTTTGAATTTCCCACTCGTCCCATGACAGGCTAAAGTGATGATTTTTCTCATCTGTCCTTGTTTTATTATTTTGAACCCACAATGCTGTGTGATAGGCTTGGTGACAGTGTTGGGCTACACTGAAGATTTTGGTGGGCCCAAGAGAGTGGAGAGCTAGAGGTACCTGCTGAGCATGAGGCTATTTAATCCTGCTGAGAGCTCAGTTAAAGTGACAGCATAAGAATAAAGGTTGACTCTTGCAAAAGGTGGGGTTAATCTGTTTTATCAGATCAGTGATGTATTGAATCAGCTGTGTGTGGCGCTTGGGCAAGAGTCTGCTGCCCACCCTGACATGATTCAGTGGGTCAGTGTCTCAGTTTGAGAGATTTAAGAGAGGACTCTCTGGACTGAGTCTTTCTCTCCAGAAGGGTTCCAAAAACTCCTTTCCACCAATAGGGAATGAATACTAATGGATGCAAGTGAAAAAAAAACCAAACAAAAAATGGTTTATTAACAAACAGAATGCCCACCTGCAAGGCAAGTGAAACAAAGTAAATAACTGCTAAGCACTAAA
>VZRJ01002341.1:38195-55353 GCA_013397565.1 Ptilonorhynchus violaceus
TTCCGGAGCGTGAGGATCGTCAGCAGTGTCTGGCTGGGGGTCGCAGGGGGCGTGTTGGTGCTGGAGGAGGGAGCGCAGCGCAGGGAGGTAGGACCACCCCAAATTCACCGTTTTCCTCCTTCCATCCTTATTTTCCTCCCCAAATTCCCTGTTCCGCCCCCCAAATCCTGGTTTTCTCCTCCAAGCTCTGTTCCCCTCGCCAATCCCCGTGTTCCTGCAGGTGGTGCTGGAAGTGCTCCAGGGAAGGCGGGTGCCCGTGTCCCTGTGGATCCTGGGGGGCAGCGCCCTGGGGGGGCTCCTGCTCCTGGCGCTGCTTAGCCTCGGCCTCTGGAGGGTGAGGGAGCCACGATGTCACCCGGGGGGAGGTCACAATGTCACCTTGGGGAGGGGGCGATGTCACCCGGGGGGGGGTAATGATATCACCTTAGGAGGGTCATGATGTCACCCTGCGGAGAGGGTCAATGTCCCCATAAGGGAGGACATTCCCACCCCTCCAATCCACCCTCTTCCCCTCCTGCCCCCAGCTGGGATTCTTCTCCCGCCCGAAGCCCTCCCGGGAGGAGGAGGAGGAGGATGAGGAGCACTGAAGCGGTAGCTCGGCCACGGGAGGACATTCCGGAACGTCCCGGGACACATTCCAGGGCTATCCCGGGACTCGGGGCTCCTGGGCTGGCGGAGGGACGAGCAAGTGAGGCCGGAACCCCGAGGGCGGAGCCGGAGGATCTGGGGGGACACGTGGAAGTGAGAAAAGCAGGAATGAGGCGGAGTGGATGGAGCAGCTCCAGCAATAAAGCTCCGTCCCGTGGTACTGCCGTGTCCTGCATCCCTGTGCGTGCAGTGATCCGGGAGCAGGAATGCTTGACCCAGGGAAAAACCTCTGGACTGATCCCAAATACAACACAGAGGGATTGGGGGGGGGGGGGGGGGGGGGGGGGGGGGGGGTCGGTCCACATCCCAGACCACACCGGCTCCAGACTTAAATCCAGGTTAAATCCAGGACCACAGGGAAGGAATTCCTGATTTCCAGCACTATATGGAAGCAGCGAGTGAGTGGGTGTAGCCCCTCCATCAGGGGAAATTCCCATCAGGGGAGCTGGATAAACCCAGGATCTGGCTGTTTTTTTCCAATCTCTGTGGATCCACATCCCTGTCCCGGCTCCTGCCCCAGGACTGGGGTCTGCTTGTATCCAGAACAGCTCCTGGCAGGGCATGGAGAGGGGACAGGGATAACGTGTCCCAACAGAGCAGGAGGTGCTGGGGTATCCTCCCTAGGAGACAAATCCTGCAAATCAGGGTTTTCCTTCCCCAAAAAGCTTTTCCCGAGCTCATTTTGAGCCTCCCAAGAACCTCCCAGCTCCTGCCTCCTTTTCCCAGCTCCAAGAATGACTTGGGAATGGGAATTCCTTGAGAAAGGCCTTTATTGGACGGAAGAGCAAAGAAAATCAGGAATTAAATCCATGTGGACGTGGAGCCACTGAGCCCAAGGGGTTTGGGAATGTCCCCCCTGCCGGGGGGGCGGGGGGAGGGGGCGGGTCACAACATCCCCCTGGGAGAGTCAGTGGATACCAGGAGTATGAGGATAATTTCCAGGATTCAGACCTGGATGAAACATCACAGAAATGGGAAAAAATTCTCAAAACAACCAAAGAATCAGCAAAAATAAAGATTTTCCTTAAGTTATGGGGGGCAGGGGGATTCCCAAGGGATAAGCAACGTGGTCCATAATTCCTACCTGGAATGACTCGTGGGGGTGGAGGGAGGTTTGGACACACCTGGGGCCCCAGGCACGTGGAAAAGGGTCAGAAAAACCTGAAGCAACCCCCGAAAATAGTCCAGGATGAGACAAAATCCTGTTAGGTGCGTTCCTGATATCAGAGCATTCCCAGATTCTTCCTAGGGCCAGGGGGCCTCCCGAGGGTCCCACCCCATCTCAGGAAGGGCTCCAGACCCTTCCCATCTCCACCTGCCATGACTTTATACAGCCCGAGGGTTCCATCCAAAATGGGGCAATAAAATTCCTCCTGGAAACAATTCCAACCTCCTGGAGTGCAGAAAGATCCCCCAAATCCCCTTTTTATCCCAACCTTTTTCCAGAGGAGGCTGTGAGGGACTCGGAACCCCTCTCTGGGCTGGGCCCCACTGGAAAAAAACCTTTTCTGATATAAAATCAAATCAAATCACTCCCCAAATTCCCAATTTAGGACTAACGAGGCAATTCCATGGAGCGGAAGGATAAATTCCTGGGAGAAGAGCGCTTGGTGCCGTAATCCCACGGGGTGGGCCCCCTAATTCCTGCTACTTGGGGGGGTGTGTTGGAATTCTCAATGTACACCCGGAGCGGGGACGCTCCGGCCTCCGGAACCCTCTGGAATGCTCCAGAACCTTCCGGAAGGGTCAGAAAGTCCATCGCTCCTGCACCGGGCTGTCGGAAGCGTCGGGATTTGGCATTTGCCGGGTGGAATCTTCCCCCTTCAGGCTCTTCCTGCAGACGGGACACGTGTCGTGCTGCGGGGAACACGGAGCCGTTATTCCAGGGGGTTATCCCGGGGGATCCGCGGGTTTTCTGGGATCTTACCAGCTCCAGCCAGGGCACAATGCAGCTGCTGTGGAAGATGTGGTTGCAGGGGAGCTGCCGGACCTGCTCTGCCACGGCGTAATCCTCCTTGCACACCGGGCATTCCAGCCCCGTGTCTGCGGAAAACAGGGAATGGCGCATCAGGGGGTGGGAATAAGGGCTCTGGCATCTGGGAGTTGTTTGTGTAGGGTCTGCTGGGGATGGAACACCCAGGGATCAAGGAATTCCTGCCAGAAACAAGCCAGGATCCATCCATCCATCCATCCATCCATCCATCCATCCATCCATCCATCCATCCATCCACACAAAATCCCCTGGGGATGGAGCATCGAGGGATCAATGAAATCCCACTGGGAACATGAGGATTTGCAAGCTAGGATACAATCCACAGGGGATGGAGCGCGCAGGGAACAAAGAATTCCTGCTGGGAACAGGAGCTTTGAGCTCTACCAGCTGGGATCCATCCATCCACACACAACCCCCGGGGATGTAGGGAATTCCTCCTGCACATCACCACCAACAAAGAAAAATCAAATTAAGGATGTTTGGATTCCCGGCCTGGAATATGGGTGGATGATCCCAATGCCATGGCTGAAATCCCACTCCCTCTCCCACTGTTCCGAGCTTGTCACGGTGACAGGGACACTGCTGGGAGCTGAGCTCCCTCGGTGATCTTGGGAGTCCCTTCCAACTCAGATATTCCAAGATTTCACGATTCCTAGCCTGCTCTAGCTCTGTCGGCTCAGACACATGGAATTCCAGCTGGTTCTTGGCTTCCCGGAGGAGGACAGAGGGGTGTATAAAACCACAGGATAAAAATATCCTGCATGGAATTGTCTGGTTTAACCATAATGTAGGGGTTGGATTCTGGGAACGGAGCAGCTGGGAGGGATCCTTGGGGTGAAAAATTCATGGGATTTTTAACTGTAAAGCCGAGACACTCCCAGGCCACTGCTGGCAGAGTCTTCCATGACATTTCCAGAGTGGAATATGTCGAGAGCCAGTTTGAAAGGGAAGAAGGGATGAGTCAAAAGCACAAATGGGGATTTGGGACGGGAAAACCATCATGGGGGTGGGAAGAGTTGGAATGGCACATTCCAGGACTCCCCAAGCACTCTGAAGAACAGTGAAGCTCCAAGATTCCTGGGAGAACTGAACACCAGCAACGGCAGTGGCAAAGCTTGGGAGCTGCCAGCTTCCAGCCCAATTCCAGCGGTAACAAAGCGGGAATGGGGGAGCTCGGGATGTCAAACACCAGGATTCAGGTGCCATCAGATCCAGGGATGGAGCCACCCACCGACTTGTTCCTGCGTCACTGGCACCGTCGGGAGCGAGGAGATCTTCTCCTTGTCTGCCGGCGGCGGTCCTGTGTTTTCCAGCTGCCCCAGGAGCTGCGGAGAGGGAAGAATTCCGTGCTCAGAGCAGGGATCTGGCACCGGATCCGCCCCCAGCACAGGTGCCCCTCACCTGGGTGACGATGGCGTCCAGGCCGCTCTGTCCCCAAGCGTAATCCCCAGGATTGGAGTGCAGCATCCCGCTCCTGCCGATGGGAGAGGCCGGGAATTCCCCCCATCCCAAACCAGCTCCCAGCTGCTGGGTTACTGGTGGGATCTGGGCTAATCCAGGTTTTTACTCACCAGGAAAAGGGATGTTGGGAGCCAGGAACTGCTGAGTTGGCAAAAAACCCTGCAAAGATCTGCTGGATTATCCTAAAAAAGGAGGAGTGGAAAGGGAAAAACATAGGAAGAACAAGCTGAGTAAATAAATAAATGGTGGAAGCAAGGATGGGCAGGAAAACCAGGAATTCCTGCTTCATGGATGCCTGGCTGCAGGGCTCATGACTGGGAAAATCCCTGGATTAAGCCCCAAACGGAGGGACAGCAGGAAGGAATTAGAGATGCGAGCTCATCCCTGGGTGGGAGAAGTGGGAATGCCTCGAGTTCCAATCGAAGAGCTGGTACTGGGACAGGGAAAACCAGGGAAAAACATGGGAAGAACAAGTTAAATAAATAAATAAATAAACAAACAAACTGTGGCAGCAGGAATAGGCAGCAAAACAGAGAATCCCGTTCCCATGGATACAGGGCTCACAGCTGGAAATTCCCTGGATAAAGCCCAAAAATGGAGGGAAAGCACAAAGGAATTAGGGATGGGAGCTCATCCCAAGATGGGAGTGCTGGGAATGGCCTGTGTTCCAGGCAGCTGGACAGGGAAAATAACCCAGAATCATGCTAAGGGGGCTGACAGGAAGTGCCAGGATCCCACTTTCCCAGGTTTCTCTCCAGATCTCCTGTTTTCCCTGGAGGGGACACTCACCCCTCGATGGCGGGCGAGCGATCTGGGCGGGAGCTGCCGCGGGATCGGTACCTCCGGGCCATCGGCAGCCGGGGGGGGCGGCTGGGTCCCCACAGCTCGGCCGGGGGGCCCCGCTCTGGGTCCCGGCTCTCTGGATCCAGGGAGCTGCTGCTCAGAAACGGCCGGAAATCCGGGAAGAACATCGTGTGGTCCAAGTGGTCCCAAAGCTGCGGAGAGGGGGAAGAGGGGAAACACGATCCCCACTCAGCTCCGGTGCTCATCCCAGTGGGAACGCGGAGGCAGCGGAGTCCACTTCACTGGAGCGCATTCCCGTGGTTGCCATGGATCCCGGGAGAAGAAGTCTGGCAAAAAGGCTTAATTACAGCCCAAGTGGATCCAGAGCCACTGCAACAACCCTGGTGCAGCTCCCTGCTCCGCACGGATCCCAGTAAATCTGGAAACTGTGGGGCTGGGCTCTCCCTCTCTCTGAGAGCTGGAATTTGAGGAGGGATAATGCTGGACACTCCCAAATCCATGGGATCACTTGGAGGCCTTACAGCCATGGATGTGAAAGGATATCTGTATCCCTGGGGTGTCCCTTGAGTCCCCCCAGGAGCATCCCAAGGTGTTGCCCAATCCTGTGCCCCTCATCTTGCTGTTTTGTGGGATCAGTCCACGTGGATAAAGCCATTCCCTGTCCCTGCAGTGGATCCTGCGGTGCTGAATCCCACCTGCTGCCTGATTTACCCAATTCCCATCCTGTAGCCTCTCTGAGAGGAAGCAGGGCATGATCCATGGATCTCCCTGCTACACCACTCTGGGGGTGCAGGAAAACCCCCAAGATTCGGAGCTGGAGCCTGAAGACCCCACAGTGACCCCCTCTCACAAATCCACTTGGATTAAGGAATAAAAACCAACAGATAAACATTCCCTGTTCTCCCGCCGCTCTGAACTTTACCTGCAACCACGCCCTGGGGAGAACTTCCAGTTATTATTCATCCCAAAATCCAGTTTAATTTATGGAGCATGAAGCTCCACGGGCAGGAACATGGGATCAGGGTCTCCCTGAAACTTGGGAATTTCTGGGATGCAAAGTTAGGGTTTGCATCTAGGGTATCTGAGTTTGCAGTTAGGGTATCTGAGCAATAATTTGGGTCAGGAGACAAATGGAAGAAGGGGAGGGACCCAGCTGGATGATTGGAGCACGGAAGAAAACAGGAAGGATCCAAATTGGGATCCAGACTGGAATTCTGGCTATTTGGTGACCCCATTTCTGGCCCGGGATTCAGTGGATTTCCTACGAGTTTGGACTTTATAATGGATGGATTCTGGAAAATCTGGGAGCAGGGAGAGACAGAGATTTCCCCCCTGCCTGGCTGAGCATTCCCACACAAATCTCTCGATCTGCCAGTGCTGGGAAAAGGCTCTTCCCTGAATCCTCCTTTTCCTGTTGTGCCCATGCCTGGCGGGCTCCAATGCCAACAGTCTCCTGGAAATTCCCCCAAATCCTGCAGACTCGCAGGAAAAGGAGCTGCCAGGGAAGATGCCTCAGGAAAACTGGGAAAAGCAGGAAAACTTACCTCAGCGAACTGCGAGGAGGGGCTGTCGTCCAGGGCAGTGCCGTCGAAAAAACTGGGAAAAGCAGGAGAGTGAGGGCAGGGCCCATTCCCAAAATCCCCCTGTGCTCCCCAAAATCCCCGCTTTGTTTCCTGAAATCCCCCCAAAAGGGGTTAAAAAAAAGACCAAAAACGGTAAAAAAAACCCAAAAAAGGGTAAAGACCAAAAATACAAAAAATGTTTTTTTTCTAAATATGAAAAAAGGGCAAGAAAAAGATCAAAAAGGGTAAAAAAAATCACCAAAAGGGTAAAAAAAGACCACAAAGGTTTTTTTTCTTACCAAAAAAAGACCAAAAGGGGTAAAAAATATCAAGGAGACCAAAAATGGTTTTTCTTTTACAAAAAAATACTAAAAAAGGTAAAAAATACATTAAAAAAATGCCAAAAGGGCATTTTTAATTAAAAAAAATTCCAAAGGTGTAAAAAAAAATACAAAAAAGGTTAAAAGAAAATTTGCCCCCCCAAAAAGCACAAAGGTGAAAAAAAAAGAGCAAAAGTGGGATTTTCCACACTAAATTTCCCTATTACTTGAGCCATTGTTTCTCCATGTCCCTGGATATTGGATATCCCTGGATTCTCTGGTACCTGGAATCATCAGTGACCTCCTCGATGAAGCCGGACTCACAGCGGGGGCAGGTGTACTCCTGGGAAGGCAAGAGGGAGCTGTGATTAGCCACAAAATCCTTGGGATCCCAAGGAAAAATCCCCCTTCAGGAAGATTCCTGATCCTGGATCCTGAGCAACTCATTACAACCCCACAAAATCCGAATCCCACAGAATCTGGGGAGCCAAAGAGCCACGGGTGGGAACTGCGGAGGTGTGGGAGAAAATTCCTCCCAAGGAGAGAAATTTTCCCTGTTCCCATTCCCGGAGTTTTGTCCCAGAGCTGCGGATTGGCTTCAATTTGGAGAAAACCATAGAAAACCCAAAAAGCCCCCTCAGATCCTCTCTCATGGATCCTCCCTCTCTGGACTCCATCCTGCAGCCAGCACTTTCCCAAATCCTACGCTTCGAGCACCGATTTTTGTAGGATCTCCAGCCACAGCCAGTCCCCCTGGATTAGAACATCCTTTTCTTCACCCGTGCTTCCCAGATCCCTGGAAATCCTGCATCCTGTTCCGCAGCACACGAACGTTCCCCATGCTTTGGGCGTGGATTTTGTGGGAATTCCATCCAAATCTAAACACTGGATCAGACCATCGGCAGCAGCAGGGGGGATGCTGATGCTTCCCTGGAAGCTTTGGAATATTTTATCTGTTGGAATCCATAAGGAAATTCCCAGCTTCCCACCCAGTAGCTGGACAGATAAAAATGGCGTTTGGGATAAACAGAAGGAGGGAGAAGGGAAATGGGAACAGATGGTGTGTGGGATCCTGCAAAGCTTTGGAATCAGCTCCCTGCTTTCCCTGGGATATTTAGGGATGCAGTGGATGATCCTGGAGCCTCCTGGGCGCCCACATCCCGGGATCTGCACAAGGATCTCTCATTCCCTAAGTGGGATTCGGCTGTGGTGCAAAGAAAAACAGATTTCCCAAGGAATCTGGTGGCATCCCATGGCTCTGACTCCCCTCTGGCCTGGTGGTCTGTGATTCCCAGAAGGAAAACCAGAATCCCACCAGGAGTGCTTGCTTTGCCCCAGATCATTCCTGAGGCAGCCGGAACGAGGCGGCACATCCATGTCCAGTCTGGACTTGATTCCAAATCTGGGCAGAGGAGTTGGATTAGGTGGTTTTCCAGGTGATCCCCACCCAAAAATCATGGTAAGATGCAAACGGAATCCCGAAGAAAGGTGTGTGGGACAAATGGGACTATGGAGGAGTTTTCCTTGGCTCTTGTTCCATCCAGCAGCTCCTCCACAGCTCTAATTCCAACCTGAATTTTGCCTTTCCCTTGTCGCCAGGCAGGATAAGTCACCTTCCCCACCCTGGCACTGGATTGATGCCCTGTGGAATTCCATATGCCTCCTGCCATCCCCACATTCCTCACTTGGAAAGCAGGAAAAAAATCTCTCCCTGGTGCCTCTAGGGCTCCACTTCTCAATCCACAGGGATTTTTACATGGGAAGACTCTCTCTATACCATACGGATGGGGAAGAGGCATAAAGTGTTCTCAGGAAGTCTCCAGAGGATTTCCCGGAGGAGGATTGGGACTTCCCAACCCAACGTCTCCAGCTCTGGCGTTGGCAGGTGCAGGAGCAATTCTGCTTGGGAATGCCTCGTTTTCCATGCCCCCAACCCTAACCCCTCTCCGTGACCCAAACTAGGGAATTTTGGGCCAAAAAGATGTTTTGGGTTGGGATTCTTCAAGGACAAATCCATGGGAAGCAGCTCCCAGTGGGGTCCACGGGCAGAGCCACATGGCCAGGGCCCCCACTGCCAGGGATATGGGGGAGTCCCCATTCCCCTGAACTGGGACCTGGAGCAAGAGCCAGCGGAGAATCCCAGGAAATGAAATTTGAGGTATTTCACAGAGCAGGGTTGGAGTTTTCCTCCCAGGATAAACAAGGAAGGCGATGGAGGCATCAGGAAAGCCCAGATTTTGGGGATGGAGGGTTGGAGTGAGACTCGGACAACATTTCCTTTTAAAAAGTGGGTTTGGGAATGCTGGAGGGGAAAATGGATTAGCCTGGGATAGATGCGTGATAAAAAGAGTTAATGGAAAACTGGGGATGGTCCCAGTTCCAGGGAACAGGAACTGGGATAATTTAGGAGCAGATGGACAATTCTCACCCTGCCGGAGAAAGAGACGCTGCAGGGGCTGCTCATGGAGAAGGATGGGAATGGGATTATCCGCTTCCATAGGGAACAGGAGCTTCCCCCAGTTCCTTCCCAGCCTGAGAAGTGGGATGGGGGGTATCCCCTGTTCCATGTGGGAACAACTCCCCTGGGGGGGGCACCCCTTCCTCAGGGGGCTCAGGGAGGGACTGGGGGATCAGCGCTGCCCTACCCCCGCCCGGGGCTCACCAGCAGCTCGGGGCTCCCCCTCCCGGCCCTCCCCGCCCGGGGCTCACCGGCAGCTTGGGGCTGACCTCGCCCTTGCAGCTGTGGCAGAAGAACCGATGCTGCGGCACCGCCGCCGCCGCCGCCTCCGCCATCTTCCCCCACTGCCGCCGCTGCCGTCACTCCTCCTGGGGTAGCGAGCGCGGCCCAGAGCGGCCCCGCGATTCCGGTGAGCTCGTCTGCTCTGCGCCCGGTCCGGAGAGCGCGGGTGAGCGGACAGAGCGGCCCCGCGGTGCGGGGAGCGGCGGGGCTCCCCCTGGTGTGGGCCTCCCAATTGGCAACGGGGGTGGCAGCAGCGGAAGTGGCGCCACAGGAAGTGGCGGGACAGGAAGTGGACACCGGAAGTGGCCGTTGCCATGGCGGCCAGGGCGGCGGCCTAGGCCAGGCCTGGTGGTGAGAGCGGGGGCGGCACCGGGGCCCCTGAGCGGGGCGAGGTGGGGGCCCAGCCGTGGGAGGGCACGTGGGGGGACACGGGGACCGCTGTGACAGGGCTGATCCTTCACCGGGAGGGGACACAGGACCCCTGCGGCAGGGTCAGCATCTGTTCCCTTTCTGTCCCCCCAGGTGTTCTTTGCCCCCTCTCCGTTACTGGGATTTCGGAGCCGCTGGGATGACGCAGGCGGAGCTACGGCTCTGCTCCCTCCTGCTCCAGGAGCACTTCGGGGAAATCGTGGAGAAAGTCGGGAACTCCCTGCTCCGGACGGGGTCGCGGCCGCTGCGGCTTCTGGTGGGGGACACTGGGCTGCTCCTGGATCAGGTATGGGATGGGAGGGGTCCGGGAGGAAAAATTGACAGAAAAACCTGGAGAAGGACAAGGAATTTTTAATGAAATAAATCAGGAATGAGAAGTTCGTGTGTCCCTGAAAAACTAATTCGGGAAGAAGGAGATACACTGATGCTCCGTAGGAGCAAAGGCAGGAATAGAGTCTAGAGACAGGGATAGATTGGTGAGAAAACCTGGAGAAGGACAAGGAATTTTTAATAAATCAGGAAGGAGGATTTTTCAAGAGCAGCTGGCTTTTATTTGCCTGAAAAACTAATCTTTGAAGGAGGAGAGAAATTCTGATTCTCCATAGACAAACTGGGATCTGGACAGGGAGGGAACACCCAGGAAGGCTGGGAAGGGGCCATCATCCTCTGTAAAAGTCGGAGTCTGACCCTCCCACTCTCTCCCCCAGGTGAAAAAGGCCCTTTGTGTCCTGATCCAGCACAACCTGGTGCGGTATGAGGTGCAGCCCCGGGGCTCTGTGGAATATGAGGCGCGGAGCGAGCGGATCCTGCGGATCCTGCGCTACCCCCGCTACATCTACACAGCCAAGACACTCTACGGGGACCCGGGGGAGCTGCTGGTGGAGGAGCTGCTGCTCCATGGGCACCTCTCCATGAGCTGTGCCGTTGCCAGGGTTGCCGACCGCCTCACTGAAACCATGGAAGGTGGGAAGGAAGCTCCTCCCTCAAAAAAATGGAATCTGGGAGCGGGTTTAGTTGGTGAATGGGAGCAGAGGCACCATAGGGTGTTCATGGCTGGGCCGTGGTGGTGGCCATGGTGTCACTGTGTCCTCCTGAGCCTCAGAAACATCCAGGATCTGGTCATGGACAGGCTGATGAAGACCATGAGGGTAGGAAGCTTCTTAGAAACCGGGGATTTGGGATTGGGTTGTGAACATGGTTCCAAAGGGTCTGTGGGGTGTTCATGGTCATGGCAGTGAGCACAGCATTCCCACATTCTCCAAAGCCTTGGGAACATCCCAGACGCCTCCACTGTGTCTCTCCTCCCACCTAGATGGGAAAACCATGGATTATGCTGAGGTGTCCAACACGTTTGTGCGTCTGGCGGACACCCACTTCATCCAGAGGTGCCCGATGGTCCCGGACAGCCCCCCGAGCACCGAGGTGCCGCCACCCCCTGCGCCCACCCTGGCCATCGCTGAGAGGGACATGTACGTCGTGCCTCGGCTCAGTCTCGTCGGTGAGACCCCCTGGGATCCTGGGATTTGGGGAGGCCTAAGGAAGCGCTTGGCTACACGTTGAGGCCACAGTGATGGATTTAATGGGAGACGGTGTTTTGGGTCGACAGGGAGAGGGAAGCGGAGACACTCGTGTGATGAGGAAGAGGAGGGGGACCACAAGGCCAAAAGGCAGAAGCAGGAGGGAGGAAGCTCAGAGGTACCAGGAATGCTGGAGTGGTGGTGCCCTCAGGGCCCTGGCCTGAGAATCAGGACAGGAGAGGTGTGGGATCCATATTCCCAAACATGTTCTCCTGGGGAAACCAGGTGGTTGTGTGGCTCCTTTTCCTCATTTTTCTGGCTCCCATCCCTCAGTTTTGTGTCTCATTTTCCTCTGTTTCCTTCCTCCTTTCCCTCTGTTTTCCTGCCCCCTTTCCCTCACTTTTTGTCCCTGCCACCCCAGACTCCCCCGGACGATGGCATTTACTGGCAAGTCAACCTGGACCGCTTCCATCAGCACTTCCGTGACCAGGCTCTGGTCAGCGCTGTGGCCAGCCGCATGGACCAGGTCTGGAGCTCCCACCCCCATTCCCGCTCTGGAACTGAGCTTTTCCCACTCTAATTCCTGGTTTTCCCACTCCAGACCAGCAGCGAGGTGGTGCGGACGATGCTGCGCATGAGCGAGGTGACCACGGCGTCGGGTGCATCCCACACCCAGCCGCTCTCCTCCAATGAGGTGGGTCCTTGGAAGCCCTTGGGAAGCTGGTATTCCTTGGAATCCCTCGATGTTCCCTGTTTTTTTGCCGTAGATATTCCGATCTCTTCCATCTGGGTACAACATTGGGAAGCAGGTGCTGGATCAGTACCTGGCGCTCCTGGCTGACGATCCGGTGAGCTTGGAGGGACTCACGCGTCTCCGGGGCTTTTCCAGCCTCTGTGATTCTATGATTCTTTCTCTGTCTGTCTGAGGGGAACAGGGGTTTTACTGAGAGTTAAAGAAGGTTTTTAACAGATACTGAAGATCTTTTAAGTTATTGAACAGATATTGAAATTATTTATCAGGTATTAGATTTATTTTACAGACATTGAAAGTATTTAACAGATACTGAAGTTATTTAAGAATACTTGAGTTACTTAACAGATATAAAACTTATTTAACAGATACTGAAGATACTTAAAATATATTGTAGATATTAAAAGATACCAAAGTTACTTAAAAATACTGAAGTTATTTCAAATATTTTGGGGTTATTTCGAAGTCATTAAAGCTACCTAAAATTTTGACACTGAAGATATCTAAAAGATACTAAGATATTTAAAAGCTAGTGGAAGTGTCACTAAGATGCAGCCCATGTTTTTAGGCTGTTAACGTCCCAGATTTTTTTTCTTCTCCCTAACATCTTCTTACTCTTCCCACTCCAGATTTTAAGGAAAAAAATCCATATTTTCCTTCCTCGGGGGCATCCTGAACTTTTCCCTGTTGTCTGTCCCTGCAGCTGGAGTTCGTGGGGAAGTCGGGGGACAGCGGTGGGGGCACCTACACTGTCAGTATCCTTTGGGGGAGACTTGGTATTCCCAGGCCAGAAACATTCCCAAGCTCTGGAATTCTCCTTGACCTCAGCCTGTACAGACCTGCACAAGGCCCTAGTGTCCCTGGCCACAGCCACGCTGGAGTCCATCGTGGAGGAGAGGTGACACCGGGTCCCGGAGCATCCTGGGCTCCTCACAGCCCCTTCCCACATCCCTCCCTCATCCCGCTCCTCCTGCACAGGTTTGGCTCTCGCTGCGCCAGGATATTCCGCCTGCTCCTACGTAAGAAGCACCTGGAGCAGAAGCAGGTGGAGGATTTCGCCATGATCCCAGCCAAGGAAGCCAAGGACATGCTCTACAGGATGCTCTCAGAGAACCTGGTGTCCCTGCAGGTGAGGGAGCTGTGGGATCCCAGAGATTCCACAGGTAGAACAGCTGTTCAGGTAACTGGTGCTTCTGGGCACTTCCAAGTGATCCCACCTGGAATCTGGGCACGGGGAACTGTTTGGGGAGGGGGGCTCCCCCTGGGGAGGGGACACAGGGACACCTCTGGAAAGGGGGACACAGCCACTCAGTTCCCACTGTGTCTGCCCTTCCACAGGAGATTCCCAAGACTCCGGACCATGCTCCATCCCGCACCTTCTACCTGTACACGGTGAACGTGGCAGCTGCTGCTCGGATGCTGCTTCACAGGTGCTACAAGGTGAGTCCCAAGGACCTGCGGTGCCCCAAATATCACCGATCCTGGTCTATCCATGCGGGAATTCCCAGGAAATCCAGGCCCTGCTGCCAGCTTCTGCTCCCAATCCTGGAAGTGCCATGTCCGGGTGTCACAGCCCCCTCCTTCCTGGTGCCACAGAGGTGACAGCGGCACCGTCCCCTGTGTGTGCCCCTGTTGGGTTTTTGGGAGTGTGGCGTCCCTCGGTGCCCCCCAACACATGTGGGCTGGGGGCTCACCTGGTTCTGTCACTCCAGAGCTCCTTCCTCCTCCAGGGTTCAGGTGTCCAGGTGTCACAGCCCCCTCCCTCATGGTGCCACAGGGGTGGCACTTACACTATCCCTGTGTCCCCCTTGGGGTTCCTCAGTGCTCCCCAACACACCTGTGCTGAAGACTCCCGTTTCTTCCCCAGAGCGTGGCCAACCTGATGGAGCGACGACAGCACGAGATGCGGGAGAACAAGTGAGCACCGGACCTGGGGGTGGCCTGGCGGGGTGGGTCCAGAGCCACCACTGCCATGTCCGTTTGTCCATGTCCCCTCCTAGGAGGCTCCTGGAGAAGTCCCAGCGTGTGGAGGCCATCCTGGCCTCTATGCAGGCCACGGGTGCTGAGGCGGCACAGCTGCGCGAGGTTGAGGAGATGATCACAGGTCCTGAGCGGCAGCAGCTCGAGACCCTCAAACACAACGTCAACAAGTGAGGGGGGATGGAAACAGGAATGGGGAAGGGGTCTGGGGTCCCCGTGGGGGCTGCCCATCACTGTTGTTCGTCTCCCAGGATTGATGCCAGTGAGAACCAGGTGGATGAGACCATCTTTGTGCTGGAGTCATTCATTGAGAGCACCGTGAAGAGGTCGTGAGAGAACGGGACAGGAACAAGGACACGGGCAAGGGTGGGGACATGGATGGGGACAGGAACCAGCTGCCTCCGTCTGCAGTGCTTGTGCTACTGAGGAGAATAAAGCAACAGTTAATGCTAATGGCACCTGTGTTTTAACGGGGCGGGAACACACAGGACACAGGGATACGTGGGACGTGTGGACACACAGAGGACACAGGACACATGGGGACACACACAGGACATGGACACAAGAGGACACATGGAGAACATGGGGGATACAAAGAACTGTTCCTGTGTCTCACAGGACTGGTTGCATCTCCCATGACAGACCAAGGGTGACGCTGTCCCAGGCATGACCTGTCTGTCCTGGCAACTTTCATCTGGGAGCAATCCTTGGAGGTATTGAATTTTGGAGGTGGAATCCAAATTTCAGCCAGGGTTAGGTTTAGGGTCGGGGTTTAGGGTGAGGGTTAGTAATGTGTCCTCACACTCATGGTGTTAGGGCATCCAAAGGATCATGGCAAGTTATACCAGAATAACCTAGTTTCAAAATAATAGAAAACCAAATTTCAAAATATTGGAAAACCAGGTTTCAAAATCCCAGTTTTAAAATACGAGCATACCAAGTTCCAAAATACCAAAGTAACCCAGTTTCAAAATACTAGAGTACCAAGTTCCTGAATACCAAAGTAAGTTAGTTTTGAAATACTAGAATCCCAAGTTCCAAAATACCAAAAAAATTCAGTTTCAAAATACCAGAAAAACAAGTTCCAAAAAATCAAAATAACCCAATTTCAAAAACTCAAATTCCAAAATACCAATTTTCAGATGTCTTATAGGGGCAGGATTCCCAAACCCAAAAGAATGCCTTATTGTCAGAATGGGATCTGTGCTCCCAAATTGGATACTTTCTCCTCTGAAAAGCTTTCCCCGATGACCATCAATACATGTATTTATTTTAATCATATAGCCAGATGTGCAAAGAATTTTCCTTTGAAAGCAAACACTCATAGTAGTTTTCTGCTTAGTTTGTATCTGTGAGAACTGGGATTTGGGCTGGAGAGCCATGGTCCATGTTACGATCCGCTCTAATCACAGGAGAGAATTCGCTGTGAATAAAGTGGAAAGACCCCTAAAGGTTCAAATATTCCTTTAAACAGATTAAAGCCAAACAAGCCTAAATGTTGGTACCAAAAAAATGGATGTATTTTATTTAAGTAAGTGAGAGAGAGAAAAGAGAAAGAAATAGAGGTGTGCGGGGGGGAAAGGGGACAGAAAGAATCTGTCCTCTGATCTAACCTCTGATAAAGGTTAGGTGGAAACATATCACCCCTCTGTGGGTCCCAATGACATCTTGTTGGTCCCCTCCATGTTGGTCTTCTGGACAGTGAGTGTCCCCATCGCTGAAAAGCATAAAACCGATTGGATTAATATACACTTTGGGCCAGGTGGGAAAGCCCAGGTACCACCCCTGAGGGGCCCAGCTTAACACCATCCCTTGCAAGACTGTGGGTCTGTTGCATCATTTTGCACCACGTGCAGTGCTCTGGTGCAGGGTCTGGGGACCCCTTTGGAGGGGCCTTTGATGAGCTGTGACACCCCCTCCCCTGCCCATTCACATGCATGTCCACTAGTTGTGGCTTTTCCCGGAGTGGGGGGTGGCCTCCCGCAGCTGCACAGTGGACAGTGGGCGTTCCTCTGACCAGAGGCTTTTTTTCACCACACACCCAAAACCTCTCCTCGTCCCCCCTGGGTTGGGGGACTCTGTGCAAGCCTGGCAGCAGATAAGCCTGGGACTAGGGCCTTCACACCCAAAGCTGCTGGGCTGATCCTCCTGTGAAAGCACTCTTCTCCGCCAGCCCAGACCTTAGAATGCTGTCATTGTTATCTCAAATCAACTTACAGTTCAGGGCCTCAGCTCAGAGGGCCCACCCAGGGTGGCATGTGGTCTTCAGTGTAAGTTTCCTTTTGGTGCAGTTTTGTTAAACAGTTTTGCTATAATAGGCAAAAGTTCTTCATAAAGAATGTTTAACCCATAAACCATAACACCTCAATCTCTCACAGCTGGGAACAAAGGATGGAGTAAATCTGCTGGATGCACAGTGAAAGACTGAGTAGCAAGCAATGGGAGTATTTATAAACTGTATCAATATTTCACTGAAATTCGTGGTGAAGCAGTGATGGGAGTGCTCAGGTTCGGTATGGGCCTGTGAGGATTAGCGATAAACAACCTGGCCAAACCCCTGACCTCTCAAGGGATGAGTCAAACACTTTGACAGAAACCCAAGTCAGTAATGATTACGGAGGCAAGATTACCAGTAATTGCTTACGATCCGTGGAGAAGTTCGTTGGTAATTATAAACCTCGGATGTATGGAATTTTGGAGGCAGAATGCCAATTTTGGCTATGGGAACCTGGACGAGAAGGTCTGTTGTTTTCCACGGAAAGGAAAGACCTTCAACCCATGTTTCAGGGGCAGACAACGGGCTGTCCAGGGAAGGCAATAACCGGCAAGACCTTTCTTCACCTTTCCCCCACGCTCCTGACTGGCAACAGCCCCTGATGTGACCGGTGAGGATGAGGAGAGGGTGGGTCTCACCAGGTGCCGCTTTCAGCGGGTTCGCCTGCAGGCTCACCTG
>VZRJ01002346.1:0-33519 GCA_013397565.1 Ptilonorhynchus violaceus
CTTCTCCCAGGCAACCAGCAACATGGTAAGAAGAAATGGGTCAGGAAGGGTTCAGGTCGGACATGAGGAAGAACTCCTTTGAGGCAAGAGCGATGACCCCGGTAACTGCAGGCCTCTCAGTCTCACTCCAGTGCTTGGTTAAATCATGGAGAAGATTATTCTGGGGGTTATTGAAAAACACCTGAAAGCCAATGCAGTCATTGGTCACAGCCAGCATAGCTTTATGAGGAGAGGATCCTGTTTGACAAACTTAATTTCTTTTTATGACAAGGTAACCCACCTAATTGATAAAGGGAAGCCCAGGTGATGTGATATTTTTGGATTTCAGTAAAGCTTTTGATACTGTCTCTCACAGGATCCTTCTGGATATGTCATGTGCTGGGTGAACAACTGGCTCAGGGCCAGGCACAAAGGGTTACAGTGAATGGGGTGACCTGGTGACCCTAGTGGGGTTCTACAGGGCTCCACCTTAGGGCCTGTGCTCTTCCACATCTTCATAAATGATTTGGATACAGGACTCAAATTCGAAGATACACTCAAAGATATAAACTGGAACACTAAAGTGAGAGGAGCTTTTGAAGGCAGAGAGGCCCTGCAGAGAGACCTCAACTAATTAGAGGGCTGGGCAATCACCAAACATATAAAGTTTAACAAAGACAAGTGCTGGATTCTGCACCTGGAACAGGGCAACCCGGGATGTACAGACAGACCGGGCTACAAAAGGCTGGGAGAGCAGCCGCATGGAAACAGACCTGTGGGTTCTGGTCGATGGCAAGTTGAACATGAGGCATCAGTGCCCTGGCAGCCAGGAGAGCCAGCCGTGTCCTGGGGGGCATCAGGCACAGCATCGCCAGCCGGGCAAGGGAGGAGATTGTCCCGCTCTGCTCTGCACTGGGGCAGTTTTGGGTGCCACAGTACATGGATATAAAGCTATTGGAGAGTGTCCAAAGGAGGGCAACAAAGATGGTGAAGGGCCTTGAGGGGAAGCCGTATGAGGAGCGGCTGAGGGCACTCAGTCTGTTCAGCCTGGAGGAGTCTGAGGGGAGACCTCATTGCAGCCTACAACTTCCACATGAGGGGAAGCAGATGGACAGGCGCTGATCCCTGTGGTGACCAGTGGCAGGACCTGAGGGAATGGGTTGGAGTTGTGTCAGGGGAGGTTTAGGTGGAATATAAGGAAAAGGTTCTTCACCCAAAGGGTGGTTGGGCACTGGAAGAAGCTCTCCAGGGAAGTGATCACAGCACTGAGTCTGACAGAGTTCAATACTCTGAGCTGAACGATGCTCTCAGGCACACGGAGTGACTCTTGGCATGTCCTGTGCAGGGCCAGGAATTGTACTTCGATAATCCTTGTGGGTCCCTTGCAACTCAGGACATTCTAAGAGTCTATGGCTTTGTGTGCTTTCATAGCAACAGAATGTTGGGCACTGGACGGAAGCTGGCCAGGGCTGACACAGATAGAGAGGTTTTGGAGAAGTTGCAAATGTTGGTTTTTTCCCCTCCTTTTTATTTGTCCAGACTCGCCTTTTTGAAGGAGAGAGTAAGAGAAGATTTGCTCCCAGAATTAGGCAGTCCCTGTTCAGCCAGGGGTAGTAGGTGTTGTTCTTTGTAGCCAAGGAGGCACTGGGCAGAAGCATAGGGTGGGTTTCGCAGAAAGGTCACACCACACAGATCTTCCCCCTCCAAAGAAAAAACAATGGCGGGCTACCTTGTGTTCCCCTCTGCAGGGCTTTCTGCAAATGGCTGAAAACTTGCCTTTGGTTAGGAACAGCTTTTGAGAGTGACTTTTCTCCAGGAACACAGATACAGGAAGGAAGTAGGTAAAGGGGAACCCCAGATTAGACATTGGGCTGGAATTAGTTTGGAGAAAAGATGAAGGAAAGCACCTGCTTGCTGCGAGGGAATGTGCAGTTTTTGGCTTCATAGGGATATGAATGTCTCACTTCACTCTGAGGATGATGAGGCACTGGAGCAGGTTGCCCAGAGAAGTTGTGGATTTCCCATCCCTGGAAGCATACGAGGCCTAGTGGAAGGTTCCCTGCTCATGGCAGGGGTTTTGGAATGAGATAATCTTTCAGGTCCCTTCCAACTCAAACTATTCTGTGATTCTATGAGATAGATCTGTTTCTTCTCTTTCGTTGTTAGCATACCTGGTGACTGCTTCTAATACCTGCAGAGAGTTGCTGAGCTTTGGTTTCTAGAAAATAGGTATGTGATGGCTTACCCTGGTCTGTACCTGCAACTCCCAGGTGAAACAAGGACATGACATTTCCTTCTTTCTGTTACCCCAGAAGAGAAATATTAAGGACAAAGATGCACGGGGAAAGGCAAAGTCAGGGAGAACAGACAAATGAAAAAGCTCTGTCTTGACAGGCTGCAATTTCAATGTAGCTACAGCTTCCAAGACCTGACACTTATGGGAATGCTAAAGATGCCCAAGTTAGTCTTCCAATACATTTGTATGCACACCTCAGTACTTGATTTTACATGCATATGTGAGATCTGCAGGCATCTGAGCCACTTCTGCTGGCCCCACCATTTTATTGACTTTGGAGGCACGCTGGAACAGCTTCTATTGAAAAGAATTGGGAGCTGTTCAGTTTAAAGACAAAATAGAGCTCAGTTTAAGCTAAGTAGAGCCAGAGTAGAGTAGTTTACTGCTGCACTTTTTATGTGGTTCTGGTCTAATTTTAATTCAGGGATAGTAAAAATGCTGATTACACTCAGCTAGTAAACCAAAGCTTTGTGGAAGAGGATTTCTTTATTTATCTTTTATTGTGGTAATACCTCAGTTGTTAATAATGTTATTAAATAACATGCTGCATAAAAAACGACCATGTGTGTTTTTGCAGTCACATCCAAGGTTGTGTCACATGGCAGAGAGCAGGATAGATGTGCTATTGCTCACTCTACCACTCCTGCCTTTAAAAGGGTACATTTGTTACATGTTCATACCAGTGGATGACACCAGTGGATCCATCTCTGTCTTCAGGGCAAGTTAGAAGTATTTTCCTGAAGAAATCTGAACAGAGGGAGGACTTTGGGCTTGTCAGATCTTGTTGGGAGAGGACAAGAAGGAAATTCATTTCCTCTTGGACATCTTTATGAGCCAGCTCCAGTGTTAGAGATAATGAGTACACTGTTTGAATTCTAAAGCTTTCAGTTTCATGCTTTATTTTTTAAAAATACTAATACCTACCATTAAGTACACATTCTTTGCAGACTCACTAGAGATCCCTGTGCTGCTCCCACTGAATCCCTTGTAGTTACTTAGGAAAATAAACAATCCTTCTTACTCACACTGAGAACAGTAATGTTTTTGCCAGTCCAGGGGTTGCTGTACTTCAGTTTGTGGCTCATTAGAAATTTAAAAAGTGTTTGGAAAAAAACAGTGGGAGTCTTGTTCCAATAATCTTATCTAGCTGGAAATAACCCAAAATCTGAGTTGTTTTTTTTGTTTATTACCTTCACTCAGATAATTCAGGGGTATGAAATTTTAAAAAGATGATTAAGAAGAAACTAGAGATTACCAGTGCCCTGTCCTGATAAAGTGGTGTTTATGCTGTAGGCAGACTGGTGTGCACATGTCTTTCTTAGAAGCTGCAATTGTCTCTGATGATTTCTTTCTGATTTAAAATACCACCATGTCTCTTTTTTCTGGCAGAATGAAGATACGCAAGTGGCCCTACAAATGTCCCTCAAGAAGGAAGATCCTGATCCTGTGTGTTACTGGGTGGCTGATTGCAATGCTGAAGCTCCTCCATGTTGAAAGACACTTTTTTCCCTCTAGGGGCATTTACTTGGTTGAGCAGTTCTTGAGTACTTCTTCTTATGTTAGAAACAGGTATTCATACTCTAGAAATGGGTTCCAGTATGAAATTAATTGTTCATCTATATATGAACAAGATCCTCGTGAAATTGGCAAGAGTTTAGAGATAAGAAGAAAAGAAATAGTTGATTTAGCTGATGAGGATGTTGTAGCAATGACAAGTGACTGCCATGTGTATCATTCACTTAGGAAATACCACCTAAAACCTGTTTCTCCAGAGGAGGAGAGTTTTCCAATCGCCTATTCTTTGGTTGTTCACAAAGATGCAGCAATGGTAGAAAGGCTCATACATTCATTGTACAGTCGTCAAAATATTTACTGCATCCACTATGACCAAAAAGCAGCAAAAACTTTCAAATCCGCTTTGAACAATCTAGTTAAATGTTTCCCAAATATTTTCATTGCATCAAAATTGGAGACAGTGGACTATGCACATATTTCACGTCTGCAAGCAGATTTCAATTGTTTATCTGATTTGATGGACTCTCCAGTTCCCTGGAAGTATGTTATCAATTTGTGTGGCCAAGATTTCCCTCTGAGATCAAATTTTGAGTTGGTCGCTGAACTGAAGAAACTCGGTGGGGGAAACATGCTCGAAACTTCAAAGCCAAGCAGCAGCAAAAGAGAACGATTTACTTACCACTATGAACTTACGAAAGTGCCTTACGAATACATGCAGATGCCTGTAAAAACCAACATTTCCAAGAATCCACCACCTCATAATATTGAGATATTTGTAGGCAGTGCCTATTTTGTTTTAAGCCGAGAATTTATTCAATATACCCTTGAAAGCTCACTTGCAAAAGATTTTTTTGAGTGGTCAAGGGACACTTACTCTCCAGATGAACATTTCTGGGCTACTCTTGTACGTGTGCCTGGGGTCCCTGGGGAAGTTCCAAGGTCATCCCAGGATGTAACAGACTTACAGAGCAAAACTCGTCTGGTGAAATGGAATTATCTTGAAGTCTATTTGTATCCTCCCTGCACTGGTGCCCACCTTCGCAGTGTCTGCATCTATGGGGCTGGAGAATTAAGATGGCTTCTGAATTACGGGCACTGGTTCGCCAACAAGATTGACTCCAAAGTAGACCCTGTCCTGGTAAAATGCTTGGCAGAAAAGGTGGCAGAACAACAGAAGGAGTGGGTACATTTGTCCTCTGATGAACACTTTCTGCACTTAAGTTCTACAAATGCCTCACTATAGCAGCACTGTGTTCTCTGCTGTCAGTGCTGTGTACTGCTGTAGCACGGCGCTTGCAGTTCGCTGCCTTGACCTCCTGCAGGATGGCAGTGAGAAAAACGTCCATTCCTCGTAAAGTTTGGGGCCCTGGACAGCTGGGTTCCTGGCTACTTATTTATGAAAAGTTATGCCTCTTTGATTAATTATTTTGTAACTTGCAACAATAAACCTGTAGTTGTTCTTCAGAGTGATTCTGAGAGGGTGAAGTTTGCTTTTGGAGGCCCTTTCGCTGTCTGACCCAGTGGAGTATTTCAGAAACGTCTTTTACTTCAAGTGTGTTTGTATCTTTCGTAAGAAACCCCAGCACGTCTGTGCCTGTCCTCTTTTCCTTCACTTTTGCTTTTCTTAAAGGAATGAAACAAAGACCTCTGTATCTGCTACCTCAGGAAAACTGCAAGTGCCCATCTCACAGACAAAACCAAGAGATCAGCATGACACCAAATGAGCCATGTGACCTCACTTGAAGTTCCACACTTCTCATCTGTGGGAGCTGCACAAGGTGAATCTTTGTGGGATCTTTGCAATGTGAATATGACTGGATGATATAAGGGAAAGAAGATCCGTGTATACTGTGTTGTCTGTACCATTGTTCTCTTCTCTCAGCTAACCTGTGCATTGCTTTTCCTTCAACAAAGCACGTGCTCAGATTTTGTGCCATGCTATGAAACTAGCAAAAGTTGGTTGAAACAGTTGTGCACTGTTACTCGTCAAAGGCAGCATACATGCGTGCCCCAAGGCAGGCTCTGCAGCCACTTAGAGGAGATACCCATGCCAGAAGAGGTCAATCTTCATTTCTGTCTCTGCCCATAGGAGTATCCTTCTGTGAAATCCCAGTCCTCTTGAGACAGTATGTCAACGCATAGTGGATAACAAGTGCTATTTCTAGTTAGTGTTCAGCAGTGTGGGGCTTTGTTGAGGTGCAGAAGGTTGAGCAGTAGTCACAAGAATAGCCATATTGCAGAAATGAAGACCCTGTGTGAAGTGTTTTTCTGTGCAAGTTCTGTGGCTTTGCACTACTATGATCCCAGGCTGACAGGTGTCTGAATGGGTCCTGGTTCAGCTGTAGAGCAAGAGTTTTCCAACAGTCACTGCTTGCCATGGCCCTGCCAGGCTTCCCGGTAGTGAAGTGGCTCAGGAGCCTCCTTGCAGATGAGCTTCCCATGCTACAGCATGAGACAAGTGTTCGCTGGTGTAGGGGTGTCTGCAGAAACTCCTGCAACTCAGAAATTCCTCTTGGCATTTTGGGGGTTTCCCTGGAGTGTTGCTCTGCCACAACTTCAGCTTTGGTGGTTCCAGTGGACCCTGGAGTTCAGCTTTCTCCATGCCGCTGTCTTTTTTCCAGCCATCTGTCTTTTATTAAGGGGCCTTTCCCCATGAGTGACTTTGGGATATCAGTATCTGGTCTTACTGATGTACAGATTGTTGCAGTAATGACCATATCTCATATTGATGAGGAATCTTTGTTCCTTATTTGAGCTGAAAGAACTCTTTTTGGTCTCCGTTTTTGTTTCTAAATGTAGTCACAGTGAAGTAATCTGTGGCTTAAGAGTGGTTTGAGAGTCGGGAGTCTCAGGCCTTTTTCCACATTTGTGACACTGATTTTCAGTAAGACCTCAGAAAAGCCACCTGAGTTTTGTGTTTCAGCTGTTCCTGTTGTAAAATGGGAACCATAATCTTCTATTGTCTTGCTAAGCACTTTGAAACCTGTGGGTGTTGTTGGTTTGTTGCACAATACTAATTATTTATCGAACTATTTGTGGAGTCTGTGGCTACACAGGACAAGTATATCTTTAATGTACTCTTTCTGAAATAAATGGGGATTATTTTTAAAGTCTCTGTTGCTTACTTTAGTGATATGCTGTGTCTACCCAGGGCTGTCCTGACTTGATGTAATTTATAGATGCTTTGTAGAAAATGAAATATTGCTAGTATTTACAGATTCATACATTAGTACTTGCATAAAAATGGAGTCCCTATGTGGTAAAAGGTTAATAAAAGAGAATGTTAGGATCTCAGAGGACCAAGCTACAGCCTTCTCTACATATAAATTGATGCTTGATGATATATTTGAAATTTTGTATTTATTTAAACTAGCTTTGTGTATGTATGTACACACATACCCATTTGTGTTTAATTGGAGTTGTTTGATCTGCCATAAATTTGTAAAAATAATCCACCAGCATATTAAACTTCACTGAAGTATATAATTTTAATCAACTTGCAACTTTGTGCTACTTTAATTGAATTGGGTTGAATGATACCTGTCATTTAACTAGTTTGAAATAAAGCAGTTCGTTCTTCTGAGGTGATGGAGAGGTGAATGTGGATGTGACACAGCGTGAGGCAGCATCACCTGTTACAGCAGTAAGTTTGCTTGATGGAGGAGTGGAACGTGTACAGGCATAATTGCAACTTCATGAAGTGCTGATTTGCTAATAAATTCTAGATATTTCTGGTTTTTTGAAAGTAACTTTAAAAGCTATTCAAAGTTGTAGAAAGGCAATTCACAAAAATCAATCATAGGATTGATGAGGCTGGAAGAATTATCTAGTCCAGCCTCTTGCTCACGACAGGATCAACAATGAATTTGAGCTGGGTTTCTTGGGTTTTCCAGGGACTCTTGCAGATCTCTAAGGAAGGAGGAACATTTTCCATTGTTTCCAAAAATAAAAGAACAGTCAAAATGTAAGTGTCTTAACTTTTGAATATTTTTCTCTCTGTCTTTTGACTTTGCATTCAGTAGTGTTGCCATACTGATGCCTGTTTCACAGTTAAGTGATTAGACTACAGGGGTGGGTAACAACTTCATCATCATTGTTCTTTACACAGGTAGATCTGCCATTGCTGAAAATGGACCCAGGGCATGATCCACAAATTTTCTGTGAGGAAAGTGGCTGAACCTAATTTGTGGCAAAGCAAATAAGAAGTTTTATTTGGGCCAAAACTTAGATTATAGGCACTCATCTGATCTCACATGGTTGGTTGGGGTTTTGTTTGTTTGTTGGTTGGTTGGTTGGTTTGGTTTTCTGTAGTAAAGCTTAGATGTCCTTTTCCTCTTCATTCCTTTCCTCACTTCTGAGAGATCCCTCTTGTAAGCGATTTCCCAAATTTGAAGTGCACATGCATTTACACATATTAGATGGTTTCCTCTGTATTTGTTCTGCTGAAGAAGCCCCATGCTGGCCTTCTTCCACCCACCATACCCTGGTATACAGGTGTAGCCCACTATTTTATTAGTGGCCATGAACAGCAAAAATGCTGAATAGATTCTAACATGGACAAGTTAAGTAAGGAAGAAAAGGAAATAATGAGCTTTAGTGAAAGAGATGCAGAGCCAACATTTGTGCCACTTGTCTTGTTAATGAATTTGTTAGGCTAGACATGGAGTCCAGAGAACGGTATATACAAACATAAATGCCTCACTATGTATTTTCTTTGACATTGGAACAAAGGGATGTGAAAGGAAAGACTAGGAATTAGACATCTAATATGTAATTGTAATTAAAACAGACTTGACCTGTTGAGTATTTCTATGACTGTAATGTCATTACTGTGGCATTTGAATCACAATGCATAAACATAAGAAAACCAGTATTTGGGCAGCAAATGTGGAGTATATGTGGCACACTAATGTGTGTTCGCAGTGTGACCTTGTGTTTTATTTCAGGTGTAATATCTCTTTTTACTTGATGTTTTTACAGAACTTGGGTTGTTCTTGGTGGTGATAATTTCTACTCATAGAAATGATACTTCAGAACAATGTGATCTGTTACTAAGATGCAGTAAATCTGTACTGAAAGTACCCCAGTGCTGCTTGGTATTTCAAGCTGAGAGTTAAGCACTCTATCCTGGTGCTGTTTGTTCAGAGCTACAAAACTCTTTTATTTTCTGTGGCTAAGGGATACTAATCTTTATAGTACCAATCTTTCTTGGAGAAAGCAAAAATCATGAAACTTTGGATGAGGCATTTTCCCAAGTGAGACAGTGTATTGCTCTTGCATGTTGAGTTTTTGGTAGCAGGAGGAGTGTGGGGGTGGATTCTGTGAGAAGATGCCAGGAGCTTCCCCCATGTCCAACAGAGCCTGTGCCAGCCAGCTCCAAGATGGACTTGCTGCTGGACAAGGCTGAGCCCATCAGTGACAGTGGTAGCACCTCTAGAGTAACATATTTAACAAGGGGAAAAAACATCACTGGGCAACAGCAACTACAGCCAGAGAAGAGAGGCATGAGACAGTGAGAAACATCTCAGTAGGTACCAGATCAGTGAAGAGGAGGAGATGCTCCACATGCTGCAGCTGGAATTTCCCTGCAGCCATGCACACCATGGTGAGGCAACTGTGCCCCTGCAGCCCATGGAGGTCCATGGTGGAGCAGAGATCCACTTGCAACTAGTTGAGGAACCCATGCTGAAGCAGATGGATGCTCAAAGGAGGCTGTAACCCCATGGGAAGCACACACGGGGGCAGGCTCTTGGCTGGACCTGTGGCCCCATGGAGAGAGGAGCTCATGCTGGAGCAGGGTTGCTGGCAGGACTTGTGCCCCGTGGGGGACCTCTGCTGGAGCAGGCTGTGCCTGAAGAACTGCATCCTGAGGAAGGGACCCACTCTGAAGCGGTTTGTAAAGAACTGCAGCATGTGGGAAATACCCACACTGGAGAAGTTCATGAAGGACTGCTGGAGTAGGGAAGAGTGTGAGAAGTCCCTCCTGTGAGGAGGAAGGAGCGGCAGGGGCAACGTGAGATGAACTGACCGCAAACTCCTGTTTCTATTTCCCTGTGCCGCTGAAGGGGATGAGGTAAAGAAAATTAGGAATGAAGTTGAGCCCAGGAAGAAGGGAGGGGTGAGGGAAGGTGGTTTTTTTGAAGATCTGTTTTCATTTTCTCAGTACCTTAGTCTGGATTGCTAAGAAATTAATTTTCCCCAAGTTGAGTTTGTTTTGTCCATGACAGTAATAGATAAGTGATCTCTCCCTGTCCTTATCTCAACCCAGAAGCCTTTCTCTATATTTTTTCTCCCCTGTCCAGCTGAGGAGGGGAGTGACAGAATGGCTTTGGTGGGCAGCTGTCATCCAGCCAGGATCAACCCAGCACAGATGGGAAGGAGTCAGATGGTATTTTGTTAAGAGGGACAAGGACAGTAAGTTTTATTGCTACTGAGCATCCACTTATATGTCTTAGCAGAGGCTTGTTTAAGTGGAAATGCTTGCATATAGCATAGTTACTGGTGTCATCTCTGAACAAGGTAAACAACACTTGAGTTAATACATTTTGAAAACAAAGATAATTTCCCCAAAAAAATGCCTGGAGCCTGTATCAGTTTCTTGTCTTGTAAAAAAATAGGTGCTTAAAAATTTACTGAAATTTGACTAGGGGATTACAAAAAGACTCAGGAGACTGTGCTGATTGCATCTGAGAGAACAGAAAAAGGAGCATCTGATTTTTTTGCTCATGGCAGGTCAATGGTTTGTAATGATGCTTTCTGTGTTATATGTAGAAACCTATTTTTTGTATGTGCTAATTTGAAAAACTAGTGACTGACTTCCACATTGCATATCAAACATTTGCTTCTAACACATATGAGTTTATTTAAAAGACTCTTCCCTGGGCTACAATTAGAGGCTTCATTGTGATTTAAATTAAAGGCAACAGATTTTCTATTGCTGAGCCTCTTTTCTTGGCCTGAATTTGTGCTCTGAGATGGAAAGGACCGCAAGTCTAAACTTTACCTGGGGCAATGAGAAGATTAGAGGCTACACAGAGATGCTGCAGGTGGCATTATTACCACCATACCAGCTGTTATGCTACTATATAGAGAGCTGTTATGCTATTAATGTTGTTGTGGCATAACAGCTGGAAAACAAGAATAACTGCATCTCATACTGTAGCGGCTCAAATCACCATTTATTAATAAATGTGACAGGAACTGGAAATCACACTTGGAAATAACTACACACAAATATTTCAGCACAAAATTGCTAGGGACCATAGGAAGTAGGATGAAAACACAGGTGGTATATGCATTTTTATCTGCTGCATGGAATAATTAGCTGTAGATGCATTGCAAGACCTTTCAGTTAGCAGAAAGTAAAAGTAGTCTTGCTACAGAGATTTGACATAGCAGAATTGAAGGGACCAATTTACTTTCTCCAAGCAATGTTATGCTTGCTTTTTTTTCCTACCATTGTTTCTTACCTTTTAATGCAGCAGTCCCAGCCTCTTTATGGCTGTAAGATACCCATATCAATTAAATTTTATTACTTTCTCCTCAGTTACTCTAAGCTGCTTTGGACTGCAAAACTTGCTTTCTGCCCCTGAAGCAGTTCTAAGGAGTCTTAGAGCAATCAGCGTGTGCCATGGCTGGATTTCTATTTAATTGACTTTAGTGGGATATGTGCATATGCTCAGCTATCCTGGGCCTGAACTGGTACAATATTTATCAGCTGGCATCACTGGGAGATTAACCATATTTTACTCCACTTGTATTTGAAGGGAAAATTATCAAAAATAACCTTTGTTCCTATGCCAAACTCAACTTCTTCCTCTTGTCTTGAATTCTGCGTGGTACAGGATACATCTAAAAAGCTGTGTCAAGAAGATGCATCCAAAGGAGTAAAATCATGTACATCACACACAAAAAAGGAGAAAATAAAAAGCTGGTTTGGAAAAGTAATTTCAAGTAATTGAAAAAACAGATGATGCTGTGACTTGAATAGGGATAACACACATGCAGCTGTTACTGCAACCATTTGGAATCACTTCTCTGACGTTTGTACTGCTAACAATATTCTTAAAAATGCACTCTTGAGTTCCAGGCTCTTGCTCAGCTGGGATGTGGAACTATACAATTGGTAAAGCTTCATCCCTCTTCTTTGCAGAACAGAGTTGTACCCGTGAAACCATGAGCAGGCTTAGGTGGTTTATTTCTTTTCTAAGCCTCTGATTCCAGAATTCCTGTAAGGTAGAGCAGGACCAGAAAGCGTATGTCTGGTGGCATGCAAGTGATCGGACAAGACAGCCTCTTGAAGATGTAGCTGCCTCCACAAACCAAGCTTGGGCAGGAATCAGCCCACTCAGCCGGCAGAGCAAGCATTGTCTCTGTTTCATTTCATTAGAGGACATCAGGATTATAATTTTCCAGACCAGCCAGCTAATTGTATTATCTGTGTTGTTTTTATTGGCTGAAGAATCATGGCATTTTCTCTTATGGCTTTCTTAAATTAAGATTTATTGAAAGTCTCTGTACATAGATCTTTGGAGCAGACACAGTATGTCTTCTATTACTGCATGTCTTGTCCTCATTTGAAATCAAGGCAGCCAAATCAGGTTCTGCAGTAATAAAACCATAGAGCTGAAGACATGAAAAACTGAGTCATCCTAAAACTGAGTAGCTGTAGCATTTTACTTCTCTGCGGTCATTGAGGAGATAGTTTTACATTCAGTTTCAGAAATCTGAGACATCTAATAAAGCAGAATACCAAGAAGTGTAGATATTAAAGCAAAATTTACCTGGAGCACTTGGCCTGAAAGGTTTTTTTTTCAGTCTGTGTGAAGTGATACGCTTCCATTTCAATTGCTGGACAGATGTGCACACCACGGAGCTGCTGCTGGCAGTGTGGCAGTGTCACCAGTTTCCCCATTGCCACAGAAGCTGTGCTCTCTCCCACTGAGGCACTGCTCACTGCAGTCACTCTGTGAAGGGACAGAAGAGATAGCTGCTGTCTCACCATTTTAGAAATAACCCTTTGGGCAGTGATCTTACCTGGCAGTGTTTCAAGGCCATTGGAGTAGCCAAACATGACAGACAATGAGCTCCAATATTGCAGCCTTGGAAAGAGAGGAGACAAGGGCTGGGCTGCATGGATCCCAACAGGAAAAAACACTCAGGCATGCACACACGTTCCCTTCAGATGACTAGATACAGGAAGTGCGCGTTTGAGTTGTGATAAGGAAATGTGTTGCACTCTGAAAGCCAGTTTAATCTGCAGCAGGAACTCATTTGCTTAGCACAAGAATATTTGGCCACCACTTCATCAAAGCAGCTTTTTCTGCTGTCATATTTCTACTGTTTGTGTTTGTTTGGGGTTTTTGACAGATTTTTTTTTTCAAATCTGTTTCAAATTTCTTATTTGAAATATCATGCAGAACTCTTGAGTTCTGCATGATATTCAAGTCCAGCTGAGGGCTAGAGTGACATGATTTGACAAGGTTTTCAGCTGCCTTAGAGACTTTCCATATTTGCCGGATTAGCTGATGGTAGCATGAAGTTTGGGTGTTGTTCACAGAGAGTTTAAAATTAAATGTTTTCTGTTGAACAAGTGGCACTTTGCATAGTGTCTAAGAGAGACGGCTCTGAATATCCACTCTGCTGGTGGCTGGTGCCTTCTCCTTCGGCAGAGGCATGATGAGGTGGTGAACCTTTGCACTCCAGTAAACCATAGTGACTGCTGGACTGTAAGGGGAAAAGACCAGCATTCTCTTTTGGCTGCTGTTAACTGAGCTCAGTGTGCAAGACTGGATTAGCTGGCAAGACTGGTGAAATCATGTTTGTCCACACAGTCAAGTCATAGGGATGTGGGAGGTGCCTGCTCAGACTATTCAGTTGAGATTTGGCTGGTTTTTGTGTGGAGTCAAAAAGTGATGCCCTCCTGGAATCCTGTCAGTCAAAGGGTAGGACACCCAGGAGCTCCTCTTGCCTGCTAGATTGGGGTGGGGGTATGTTTGAAGACTGAAATGCCAAATGAGGGTGAGCTGTGTAGATGCTGGGTGGTTAGTAACCCTGTGTGGTTACTTTGCTTCACAACAAACTAGTCCAGCAGTCTTTCTAACAGTGGATTAATTCTCCTTTCCTCTGGCTGATGGGTAAATGCTGCTGAAATATCCTTTTATTTCTGTTTTCTGTTGAGTCTATTGTTGTGATCAACCGTTTGTCCTTTTGTGTGATGTGTACAGAAAAGCAATTCCATAAGCTTCTCCTTGGTGAGGAGTCCTGGAAGGCACAAGTGGGCCATTGTTCAGCGCTGCAGTTGACCCTGCTGATGCGAATGAACCATGTGCTGAATGTTTAATGGAAACTGAGTTATGGATGAATGACTTGACCAGATAAAAGTAAAATGACACCCAGAGGGAACGGAAAGCAGCCAAAAAGAAATTATGTCAGTGCTTCTGATAAATGGAAGTACCTGCTTTTTAACCCCAAGCGACTTGATCTTGGACCACAAATGAAGGAAATGAACAAATCAGCTATACTACATATTGCTTAATCTAGCAAGCAGAAATATAATGGAGGTCTAGTGGCTGGAATATGATGCCAGATATTTGCAATAAAATTAAAATTATAACTCTTTTTCAGCAAAGGAATTTGCCTTTGGAACAAATTGTCAAGGATATGTTTGGTTCTTTGTCATGTGAAGGTATTAGTAGTTTAGCAGTAACTTCAAGGCTTGAAATGGGAATTGCTCTGATATTTCATGGTCTGTACTATGCAGAAGGCAGGCTACATTTTCTCAAGGCTGCACATAAAATCACAGGATCAGTTGAGAAAAAAAATACAGCTAAATTCAAGTGGGAATGGAAGTTGCTCACATCGATCATTATGAACACCAATGGCCTTTGCGTTAATTAGCACCAGTGATGGTGGTCTACACTTAAAAGTGGTTAGCTTTATTTTTTCTACTCTTATTGAATCGGCTGAAACCATACTAGTAGGAGAAGTTACACCTGTTTAGCAGCGTAGTTTATCCTTATGTAGTTTAATCTTGTTAAGAAGGAGAATAAACGGTAAAAAGGATGATCATCTGTACAGCACTTACACAAGTAGCTATATCAGTAACAAATCATAAGCCTAATCAAATATGTTACACCAGCACAGACACTTACATGTAAAGGTCAGAAGACCTGGGATCCAGTGACCCAAACTGGTAACCATGGCTGTGGGACTTCTAAGTGCTGTCAGTCTCAGCTGATGGTGCTCCTGGGTTGGGTATGGAGGAAGAATCTGCAGCTGGCACTTGTGATTGCTCCTGCAGCAGTAGAATGCTGCTTGTGAGATTTTGTGCTACAACCTTCTGTGCTAATACACCTACTCAGAGTGTTGGCCTACAAGCTAAAGGAAATTCAACAGCTAGTGATGCAAACTCAGTCTAAAAGCCAAGTTGAAGGTTTTGGTGGGTCATATGCTACTGAAAAGCAACACCTCTAACTGAAGTTAATGAAAAGATACTGCTGCTGCACAGTCACACCTTGATTCCTCCTTGGTGTGAGGTAATCACTTTCTCTCCCAGCACAATCCCACTTCAGACTTCAAAGTGTTGCTCTTTGCTGTTTGTTGCCTGCACATGGATCCCCTTCCTGCCACCAACATGCTTAAAAAATTATAAATGAGGGTTACTCAAAGGCTTCTCGGGAAGTCTTGACGGTCACCAAGCAATTTTTCCAGTTCCAGAAATTTTTCCTCCTTTTCCTGAAACAGTTTTAAACTTCCGTTTTCCAGACTCCAGGAGGGCCCCCTCAGAGAAAGATTACAGTTTAACTAAATACAGGAAGGAAAGAGAAATGGCGTAAATGAGACAAAGAAGTAAAATGTAATTTCTGCCTGTAATTCAGGCTGTTGCTTCAGGAGCATGCTCCAAGGGACTGATCCCTTCCTGCTGTGGCTGCAGCAACCCAGCCTTTTTTTAATTTGTTTTCTAATGTCAGGAGTGGCTTCCATAGCAAATCAGTTTTACACTTTTGTTGAAAAAGATCTTAAATTTAATGACCCTGAGATAGCTGTTGATGTGTTAGGACAGTTGGAGTGTTCATAAGTGGACAGTGATCTGCAGCTGCATTGGACCAAGCAGCTGGCTTGTCCCCATGGGCAATCTGCATTACCCTACGTTTATGAAATGTTTATTTCATAATCAAATTGGTTAAAAAAGGATTCTGTTTGTCGATACTGCTCTGGGAGCAGGACTGCTTTATGAAGACATTAGTTTCTTCTGGGGCTGGTGGCATAGGTTCAGCTGCTGAACGACCTGCTGCAGGGGGCTGGTGGGAGGCAGACAGGGAGGGAGGGATGTTCCCCCAGGCACAGCTGTGCCACACCCAAGCAGAGACAGCTCTGCAGGCCTCCCTCCCTGCCAGGAGGGGAGGGAGCTCCGTGAGGCCAGGCAAGGAGGCTGGAGGCTGCAAGGGATGCTGTGGGAGTAAAATGAAGGCTGGGGAGAGGCAGAGAAGGGTGTGTCCGAGTAAAGACAGTATATTTACTCGCCTTGCATAGTATATGTAAGATCTGGATGGCGTGAAGGCTCCTTTCCCTCCCCTCCCCCCCATATGCATTTTGTTGTTTTAGCTTTTGTTAGTATTTTTCCATTATTGCTTTTAATGCTTTGAAAAATGCAGGTTATCTAAGATGACCTCCCGTTTAAGACAGTGACCGATATCTTAATCACATACCTGGGGTCTTACATTCTTCCTGGATCCATATGTAAAGAAAAAGCAATTTCTGAGGGACTGAATATAACCAAAATAGTGCCAATGTGTATATGCTCTTTTTATTGTGTTCAAGTGACCCATCATTTAAATGGCATTTGTTTTGTCTCTGTCCCCTCCCATGTCTGTACAAAGGTATAAATACAGGCAGTCCCTGAATTTGATATTTTTGATATTGCAAGTAACCAGATGTGAGAGCAAAGCATGAAAAAGGAGAGTCAAGGCATCACAGGTGCGGAGTATCTCTGAAAAGAAAGCATTTTAAAGTATGAAGAAATTAGTTTTGCTTGGCTTCTGCTATTACAAAGCCATTTAAATAATGTCAGTTGGATGATGGTTATAGCTAGATTTGAAGCAAAGCTCTGAGCCTGATATTAAATTATATGCAGTTTCAAGGATGTCACCAGTAAACTTGTCAGAAAATATCTGCTGAAACTGCTGTTTGACAGAATTCTGGACTTTTCACGAAATTATTTCTTCTGCAACAGTATTGACTTCTTTTGGAAAAAAAAGTTATGTTTTAAAGTGTACCCTGGGTTTTATTGCTGCTTGAATTGAAAAACTCAGTTTTCTGGGTGAAACATTTTCCCAGTTTTTCAGCAAAAATACACCTAGATGCTGTGACATTGTAATAGGTAGTTTGCTACTGGGAGTGAATCTGTTTGCAATATGTGTTGAAGAACAGAAGTACTAATGAAAGTCATGCAAACGAATCTCAAGTAATGTTTGACCAAATATTAATAACTTCATGGCATGTATATACTCTGAAATTCCTCTCCAAAATGTATTTGTTGTTCTGCTCGCCCCTTTTTGACATCTTTCCCTCCTGGCTTGTCCTATATGGCACTCCTTTCTGCATTCATGGCTGAGTAAATTCTACTCTGCAGCCTGTCTGCGATACCATTTTTCCTGAAAAACTCAAGAAGAATGACTTACCAAGGCATATATTGCCTTTGACCACGGGAAAGGAAAACCTGCTTCTCATATTATTCAAACGTGTGGCCTAAAATAAGCAAGAAAGCAGTATGAGCAGGAGCTGACTTTGGACTTGGCCACACAACGAGCATTCACAGAACTGGAGTGTTTAGAATACATACTGAAGTTCTGAGGCTTGATGTCACCATTAAAAGTGCAAATGGCTCTTGCAAAGCAAGCTAGCAGTAAATAATAAACCTGTGATACCTCTGTTAGGATGTGAGCCTCTGCAAACACCCTGTGGCTCTGTGTATGTATGTGCATGTCCTTGTTACCTCACTGCGATGAATAAACATTTGACTCACTACTTGGCAAATAGACTTTCAATCAGCCCATGTATGGTGAATAATGCAACAGCTACCAATGAGATATGTATTTCTCAGATGCTGACAGTTGTTTTTGGTTCAATAATTTATGAAAATTAATCATGCTGTCTCCATCTGCTTTGGGAATGTCTGCAGCGTACGTCAGCCCAGAAGGTCACTCTGAGGAGTTTTTTCTTTTTCCTTCATATTGGCTTCCTCTCACAGTACTAAAGAAAAACCACCTCTGCTCAGTATATTGTGCCAGTTAATATAGATGGATATAAATAGATGTATGTGTACATGCTTTCACTGCGATCTCATAGACACTGCTTAGGGGCTTCATGTCCTTATTTGACCTGCCAATTGTTTAATTCGTATTTCTTTCCTTTCTAGCCTACATAATTGTCTTTCAGTCACCTAGAAACCCATAGAGCAGTTCTCGTGCTGCTTGTGAGGACAGAGCAGCTGAGCAGCAGACTTCAGTAAGTCTGAGCTTGGCTAGAATAAACATGATTTTATGCTTCAGAATCTGGGGCCAGCAGAACTCAGGAACATGAGGTCCGTCAGGAAGTGCATGTAAGAGAGCAAATGCAGTAAATCCTTCTGCAACTGCACTGCCCAGGCAGACCCTAGAGGCTGCCTTTGCAGAACTAATGAAGTTATGGCCAAACCAGTTTCCTAATAGCCATTTGCTTATTATCTGCCCATATTAGCTTACATTCACCTTACTCATGTGTGCTTCTTAAAGTTACCCATGGTTTTACAGGCTAGAAAGAACAACTGCTTCTCCTCTCCCAAAGGATCTGGTTATTGTTTGAGGAGCCCATTCTGTTCTCCTGCAGATGTGCACTGTAATGAGGGGGGACTGTCACCCTTCTGCCTATAAACCAGGTGTGCCATATGTGTCTAAACAGCCATGTAGTTCAAGCAGTGACGCTGGTTGTTGGGCCAGGGAGCAGTGTAACTGAGCTGAAAATGAATCTTGGAAAAATGCCAAATGCAAGCAGTAAGGAGAAGTGAAAAATATTAGAAAGTTTTAATTCCTGAATATTGCTGATCTGAGTTTTGTGTATGATACTCCTGTGAATTTCACATGAAGCAGTAGCTGTGGCACACAGCATTCAAGACAGTTTGCCTTACCACGGGCTGAAAACAGTACAATTTGCAGGAAGGGGAAAAAAACCCAATTCAGTTAGTTTGCCATCTTCTGTAGGACAAATGCATTATGTAGCACGTTACTGACTTGCCAGGCCTAATGCTTCACTTCTCTTTTTGTCTTAGACAACCCTGATAGGAAAAGCTATTAGGGAAACTCACTGAAAAACAATGTGTCACATATTCTGCAGAGCCACTTGAGGAAAACGTACTTGCTGTGCCTTCCCGAAGCACATGGTAATGACCTGAAAGAGCCACTGAAAGATTGATTTAGGCTTGGTCTTATCTCGAAGAAGACAAATAAGGAAGGTCATTTATGTACTCTGTGTCATAGGGATGATTTTGCTCTTTGATAGTTCATGAGAGCCCTTGCGAACCATCTGGAAGGAGCTTTGATATATAAATCTCATCTAGTCATCTCTTCAAGACAGTGACCTTCAAAACAGTGAGTCAGCCAGTGATGGAAGCAATGCAGAAGCACTTTTAACAAAATTGCTGCCTTTGCTTTTGTGAGGATGAAAAACAGTGGTGGACACCCAAGGCACCACTTCTGAGCAGTGAGTGTGCGATTTGCAAAAGACATCCGTGTGAAGCCTGTGACACCTTTCCCACAAGATGGGCATGTGTGAGGGTCGGTGTATGTGTGTGTATGTTCAAAGGCGGCCATGTGTATGCCAGTCACCTTGGTGCTTTATATTAAGTTGTCCTTTTGCCCCCTTTTCTTTTTTTAAGCAAAATTAACATTCTGCCATTTGGACTGTAGTTTCATTGTCCTGTACGTGACTCAGACTGGTCATCAGGGCTGCTTTGAGGAAAATTTCATGGGTCACCTGAAATATCAGTGTATGTATCCATGTATAATTATGTAATCCACCACTCATCCGACTACCTATATCTGTGTTTAATGGGTGTTGTCAAAGGGAGGAAGAGGGTGTCTCTGCTAGTCCAGGTTTCTCAGATTTGGAGACATCATTGTGCCAGGTCCTGTGCCACACTGCCATGGGTCTGACTTGCTGTGGGTTTGCCCTGCCTGGGCCAGGCCCTGGGAGAGCTCAGTGTGATGCCATGGCAGGTCTCCTCCTCCTCTCTCCTTATGGAAAGCCTCTTCCCTACTCTGCCTCCATGGACTTGAGCCTTTGCACTTTTGCTTTCTACAGAAGGTTAGAGTAACCCACTCAGCCCACAGCAGACTTCCTCAGCCACAGGAAGAATGAATGTGCCATCCTCTAAGCAGAGCACAAAAATTACCACAGGGACAAGAATATAACTCATATAAAGTTAGTTTGCTCCTTTTCCTCCACAGTTAGAGCATTGAGTTCAACTTTTCTTAATTTTCTGTTCTCTGGAGTTTACATTAGGGCTTACCATGTGCTCCCACGTGAAAAAGAAAAGGGATCCTCAATGGGCACAAGGGCTAATGTCTTTGATTTTCTCACCTGAACAGCTCTGATGCATCTTCTTTAGTAGGAGAGATGTGCAACATCTCCCGGGACAGACATGTGACCTACGGAGGTCCCAACCATGATTGTGGTATTTGGTTATTTGGAATTTGGTTGATTGTGGTATTTGGTTATTTGGTTATGGAATAATTCTATATATTCTATATAAATCTATATATTCTATATATTCTATATAGATCTACATGTTCTATATATTCTATATAGTTTCTAGAAGAAATTTGGATCAAAGAGTGGTAACAGGATAAGACTTACAGTCCAGGGTGCAATGGTTTGAGAGAGTGAGACGCCTGCAGTCTGCCTTAGTCAGTGAGAAAAATCACTGTGATAGCAAATGATTTGTGCAGGCAAGCCCTGGAAGCTGGGAGCAAGATGTGATGCCATTTGCACTAGCCATTGCACAAACATTAATCTGCAGGTTTTAATACCAATTTGTTTTATGCAAAAGCTATTAAGATATTGTGTAGTGTTTTCAGGACACTTACTTGCAGAGATTACTAGTGACCTAGGAAAATCTTCTCATTCTGCATAATACAACCACTGGTAATTAGGACGTCAAAAAAATGGACCAGGAATTATGATTAATTTCATGAAAAATTATGTTAAAATTAGAACAGGTTGCTGTAATATGGGTCAGCTAGTCATACACATTTATATTCACTAAGAAGATTTATGTTAAATGACATGAGGATTTAATTCTGTACGTTTGCAACAACTCCCTTCCTCTTTCCCAAAACAGAAACCTGTTCACTGGTGGAGGATGAATGATACCTCATGTTTTTCACAGAGATAGCTCTTAAAAGCAATCTGGTGTCCTGTTTCCAGTGATCATCTGGTAGTGACGGTAAGTGACATGCTGTGTGATGCACTAAATGGAAAGTGTGATGACTAGTGACAGACAAAAGGCCAGGAAGGTGCTGCCTGGATAAGCTAACCATAACACATTAACGTTGGCCCATTAAAAGCAACCCAAGTGATGGGAAATAAGGCTGTGCTAACTGGTAATCAGAGGAATATGAAGAAGAATTTGTAGCTGGGAGACAGGAGTGAGATTCAAGCAAGCCACTATCTGCAAGAAAATTAATAGAAGTTCAGAACACAGAAAACTTGTGCTGGAAGGACAGCCAAAAGTAGCAAAAAATAGGGAAACTGGCAATAGAATTGAGTAGGGGTAGAATGAAACTGAAAAAAAGGGCAGTGCTTTCTGGGTTGCATGCACACGAGAAACTTGTCAGAGAATGATTGATGCCTCTGTAGAAATTGAGGAAGTCCAATTTTCCACTACACAGCTGAGTTAATTTGGATTTTCCAAAATAAATCGATATTCAGCAGCCTGTGTTTTTTTCTCTTGTAAGCCTGAGCAATGAGTCATGTTTGTTGCTACCCAGAAACCTGATTTGCTGGTAAGGGTTTCCTCCTTTATACTGAAGACCATTGTGTTTGCTTCTGGAAAGTGGAAGAGAAGATCATGTTTTAGTGGGCACTCACTCATTGTTCACTGGTGAAAGGGACTCAGTCTCCGCAAGATGCCTGAGAACACCATGAGACCAGAACTTCTACAGACAAATCCTTGAGGGTTTGGCAGGAAGCAGGCTTTCTCATGAGTGGCTGAAAAAATCCTCTAGAACAAGTAGCAGACTTGTCTACTGTAAACCTTACAGGCAGGTTTTTCTAATATTCACAGAAACATACCATTGTCTAGGCCAGAGGATTGAGTCTGGGAAAAGAAGAAGATCACTGTTTTCTCAGTGATCAAAGCACTTCCTTTTTTTGGTGTGTTTTATAACTCTTACATCTGACAAATTTGGCTCTAAATAGAGATAATGATCTGTAGGAGCCCCAGCGTGGAAGACAAGTCAGGGTGATGTTAACGGTAAGGATGCTGTTCTCAGGAGGGATGTATCTGCTTCTAGTAATGGATCCTGGAGCAAGGGCCCCTGTGATGCTGCTCCTCTGAGGAGGATGGGAGGGTAGCTTAGACACTGCAAACCTGCAGAGTGATAGGGGTGCTTCTGCATACACCCCCATGAGACTTCGGGTTGCTCAGTTCCTTTATTGTGTTGCTGATTTCTCACAGATTTGAATACTGCACTCTCAGTTTCTCTAAATAGGTGAAGGTTCTCAAAAGCTCAGCAACAGGAGCTGCAATACTGCAGAATGTGGCTGCCTGTGCTTGACTAGTGTGTGTCCTGGTAGATGGGTGTGCGTTTTGCTTGAAGCTCACAGCTGAACTCTGTTTTACAGTGTGAAATATGTTCTTTAAGAAGTAAAAAAAAATTAGAAGAGGCCATAAAAGGGCTTTGATTTGAACTTGGTGTGTTAATTTTACTGCAGGCATTTAGGCGTTATGTACATGAGAAAGCGATAAAAAAAGCTTAAGTCCTGGGCAGTTAAATCAGCAAAGACCCTGAGCCTGTGTTGCCAGGAGGGCCCACTGCTCTCAGCTGTGTGCATAGCACCACTGAGACTTACGGATGGGGAAGAGATGCTGTGTTGACGGGCAAAACTGCATTGTTTGGAAACCATATTCAGGTGGATGCTCATGACTGAAAACTGCATCATTTGGGCTGTGAAGGCAGTGGGGTTGCTCCTGGGCTGTGAGTGACAGTGTCATAGGCTGCACACTGAGAAGTGGAAGGCTGCTTGAGCCCCTGGACAAACCCCAAGGATGCTGCAAGAGCAAAGGCTAAAATCTGAAGAGAGAGATAAGGACAGGGCTTTGTGATGCAGTCTGAGGAGGAAGAATTAATATAGAAGTCAGGTATGTTTCCAAAGAAATTCCCAAATGAAAAAGTCTCTTGCATTTTCAGAATTAATATCCCCCACGGAAAAATTAAGTTTGAAAAAACTAGCTTTTTGCAGTGTCCTTCAAATGGAAGGGCCCATCTGATATGGTCTGTGTAGAGAAAAGGAGGGGGGCTGCAAGAATCGTGACAAGCTGCCTCTCCTATTTCCTTCTATTGATATTTTTAAATAGTATTGCTTCTGTACTACTGAGAATGCTCTCTGACGAAGCCTGCAAGGAAGGCAGCTCTAACAGTTTTGGGGAAAATGAGAAACTGTCAGTGAGCAAACTCTTTCACAAGGCAGAAAGTTCTGCTACTTCCTGTGGCTTGGCAGGCTCTGTCACTTGGCAGGTTGTCACCAGCGTGCGGTGAGCAGGGCATGGGAGGCTCCTCTGTGCCAGCTGCTGTAAGGACATATTCGGGTTTCTGCACCAGCCAACACTTGGTTCAAAGCAAGGTATTTTTCTGAAGCAAGACTTTTTGCACCCATTCACTCACTGGAGGTAAAATTTAGTGGGGCTGTCTCTGTTTGCTCACTGTGCCAGTGACAGCAACTGCAGCATCCCTGTGCAAGCATGTGTACATGCATAAATATATATATGCTTCTGTGTGTATTTATGGAGCTGTATAAATACACACTTTCATGTACATACAGACATAAAATACATATTCTGAAAGAAAGGCTTCATATTTGCTTTCGTGAATCACAGATGTTTATGCTGTTGCAACTTTCCAAATGAAAACATGTACAATTCATGTCTTTCTCTCTGACTTCTGCTTAACGACTTTCTTGTTGCTCTCTCTACTTAGGTAGGTGCTTTCATGAGTACAAAATGCATATTAATGACTTCTGGTCAATTTCTTCGCATTTTATTGGCATGGCTGTTAGAGCATTTTATGGTATTTTGTTCAGATAAGAATGAACTCAACTTTTCCACTTTTTCCTTACCCCTACTGGCTTTATTGTGACATTGGTTTGATTTCATCTTAGGGCTCTCCCTTTGATGCTTCCCAGGTCCTCTCTGGAAATTTCTGGAAGCATATGTTAAAAAAAGAAGAATGGGGACTGTTGATTCAGTCACATTACCCTGACTCTAACAGCAGCATTTGGCCCAGTCACTAAGCAGAGCATATAACTCTTTCTGAGTAGTTCCAGTCCAGCACAGCCTGGTCCAGCAGGGAGAGCTCAGGACTTTTGCTGGTCCCATCCATTCTTTCAGGATTCAAAAATATCCCTGTGCCAGGGTTAGCACATGGAAATAACATAGGCTGTATAAACTTAGGGGTTTGGCAGCTGAGAGATCAGCATTCAAGATCTGCTCCTTTGTGCTTTTGCTGGTCCTGCATGATTTACCCAGAGTGCTTTGTTCCTGTTCCTTTTTGCTTTGCTCTGCTCTAGAGTGTCAAAAACATTCAATTATTTCTTCCCCTTCTTTCTTCACATCTGCCTTCACTGTGTCCCACATAGCAGAGACCTCCTTCCTTGTGTCTTTAAAATAAAGCATCTTTTCATGAAGTCCTTATCTCATCTTCTGATGATAAAAGTAAATCTCCCACCACCTTCAAAAGGTTGTCATTACCTGGCACAATATCTCTAAGCTGCTGTTGCTGACTACATCCTCTATTCCTAGCAAGTGCTTTCCTGACACAGTGTTTGTTCCTACCACTCACACAATGATAGTTTAATGTAAAGTCTAGCAGGTTTTGTGGATGTGAGCAGGCTTTATGTGTGAATTAGCTGAAACAAAATTGGTGATTCAGATTGTAAATTACAGCAAAAAATCTACAGTAGCTTTTTCCACTCCATTGGATCTGCTGATTTCATAGTGCTGGAGATAAGAACCTGACCAAAAGAAGTTAATTATTCTGAAAATATTTGGAGGAGCACAAAATGTAGCCATTGGATTTTAAGTTCATTGATGCATAAATACCTACAAAATACCTTGTAAAAGTCAACATCTCCTTGTGAGTACCTGTAGGTGAAAGATCACAAAGCAGTCTTTTCAGTTTTTTGTACAAGTTTGTTGTTAGGAGTCCGTGAGTGTGTGCATATAGGTAGTATTAATATTAGGAACTAAGCAGAATCAAGAAGAAACTATCTGGTTATAGTGATACTACATATGAGAAAATGTAGAAGGGGAAAATCAATATATTAGATTATTACTGAGGCATTTGTAGATTGTGTCCTATTAAAAGTGCAGGCTATTTGACAGAACATGAAACTTAAGCCTCGCTATGAATGTGAGTAGTTCTGTCCATGGAGATGTAAGTACAGCTTGCAATCGATCTGCTGTGAATAGAGCAGATAAATGATTTTCCAGACAAATGTTTCACAGACCTGTCTGTGAATGCTGTGTGGGAAAAAAAATTTCCAGAGTCTCTCTCATTTTCTACAGAATGGAATTATCAGTTATATCAAGGGTTTGGAGCCCTAATTTTGGAGCACTCTTTGCTGTTAGAATTTATGCCAGCTGTTTGCAAAGCCCAAGAGAGTACTGGAACAAAGCATGGAAGTAGAAAATTAGGATGTATAAATTTTCAGCCTCCAGAACTATCTGTCTGATTGCAGAGTCAAAACTTCTGAAATATATTTTGACTCTTTACAGGGACAAAGTTAACTATCATATCATTCTCAGGCAACTGTCAATGGGGAAAATACTAATTATTTGCAATACTTGAATGTACTGAGTTTTTTTATTAAGAGTTGCAGTTGCAGTGGCTTCCATGCTCAAATAAGTTCTGCATTTAGCAGCCTCCCTGAGGTGCTGACTTCTCCTGAAAGCTGTCATACTGACATTAATTAGTGAAAGAACAAATACAACAAAATCTTCCTCACTCAATGACTATTCAGTGAGAGGCCTTTAAAGTGAGCTGCATGTGCCCCTTTACTGGCTGACCTCTTCAGCTGGTATCACCTTGATTCATATTTATTGTGGTTTTGTAGGAAGCACACAGCAGGTGAAAATCAGACAGAAAGAGGAGAAAGGATTTACCACCCTTCAGCTTGTGGCTCAGGGCACACACCATGACAAAATCAGTCAGATGAAGCAGTGCTGCAACTCTGGAACATGATTTTGTGTAGCACCACCTGCATCACCAACATCGCCTACGAGAAAACAGGGTGAGCTGCAGCCAAGTCAAAGAATGAAAGGGATGAGGGCAGAAAAATGGTAGTGGCCCCTTTTTAGCCTGTTCCACATAGCTGGGAAACTGAGCTGAGGGGGCCACTTCTGCCCAGAAAAGAGACTGAGCTGTGCAGAGCTTCCACTATGCAAGTGGCAGCATACCTCTTCCCAAAATCTCTCACAGCTGATGGCAAAGGAACATAAAGACTAAGTCTCCACAGTCCCTTCTCTCCACTTCTTCCCTCCCAGGGTGCACAGCAACATGACCTTGGTCCAGCCCTGGCTCTTCTTGCTGAGATGGCCAGACAAGCCTCAAGGCAGCTCTGCAGCAAAAATGCACAGCTGAATCTGCAGCACAGGTTCTTCCAGGCGGGGGATGGGGAACCCTGCTCTGAAAGAGTTCTCTGAAAGAAAAAAAAAAAAAATGAAATACATCTCTTGTGCTCAGACACAACATGGAGTAATCTTGAGATGCTTCTTTCTATCAAGTCCAAAGTACTTGGCCCTGTCTTCTGCAATTCAGCCCCACTGGCATTAGGACAGTAGGCTCAATCAAAGTCTGTAGCCAAGGAGATGGCTGCATCCAGGAAAACAGGGCCATATTTGCCTTCAAACTGTTTGGAGATACTCTGTATTGCACTGTGGTGTGAAACAGGGCACTGATCTCTACAACTGCTAACAAATACAACCCACCCACTGAACCAGGACACATTTGGCTCAGTGACCAAATAAGCCAAATCAAAACACTTGGGATTACTGGATCCTGTTTAGGCAGCTACTCTCAGGCAGGCTGGTCTGTCCCTGCATCTTCTCTCTCTCAGGAACATAGGCACTAATTTTAGGAAGATGACTTTCCTCCTTTTACCTAGAGTTAAGGTATGACTTCAGTGTTAGAGTCAAACAGAATAAAGTCTAACCTGCAATCCAACAAAAAGTTGTTTTCTTCTGGCCAATGGCCAGATTAAAGTGTGGTTGATGGAGCTTCTATACTGACTTGTGGATAAGACAGTGCTCGCTAACAACCAGGAAGAAAAGGAAATGAGGAAGAGACAGCAGTCTGGGATGTTTGTTTTTATTGACAGAAATGTCCTGGATACAAATTAGGTTCCTTCTCAAATCCTTTATAAGTAACCTTATTTTATTTGCCCTTAGGTGAGAACTGCATGCTCTGCAACACACTGTGGACTGGTATCATCACAACTTGCTTTGTCATCTACCAATACATGTGGTCCCTTTCAACCAGGTTATGTCCAAGCCTAATATTCGGTAAGTCTCAGGAGGATTCCTCCACTTCTAATACTTTGCCCTCCTCTTTTTTTTCCTGCTTTTTTTTCTGTAGTTCAAGACACAGAAATGTCTGTCTTTGATTCTCAGTACTTTCTGCACTGATACCAGTGAAGCAATATCATTATACGAGGGACAGAGAGATATGATCTATTATATAGAGATCATCTGTGTCATCTATATCTATATCTATATCTATATCTATATCTATATCTATATCTATATCTATGATGGTCCCAAGTGAAGAGGGCAGCATCTCCTCTGGTGAGAATTATGTTATGGTGATATTTAATTGCTTTTTTGATTTTTTTTATTTCCTGCTCACTGCTGAGCAGGATATGGTAACGTATCATAAAACTAGGGTGTGGGCAAAGTGGTTTAGAAGAGGTGGGAACAGAAAGCAGACAGAACACGTGCAGGGCAGAAATTGCTGTTGTTGGGTTTGGGGTTTTTTGGTAATTAGGGCATTAAATTTCTGTGACTCTAGCTACAAAAGCCACAAAGTTAGATTACATTAAAACGTTTCACACCATATGAAACACTGAAATGCAGAGATTTTTTGGCCATCAGGTCAACCATATAGCCACATGACAGGGGAGAGCATAAAATGCTCTGTAGCTTTCCTACTTTACTGCTGAGTCTGTGGGCAAACATTAGACAACATGTAACTTGATTAGGGAAGCAAACTCCACGTTTCTGCAGCAACACAGACAAAACCATACCAAATCAAACCACTACCCATTTTCACACTCATTTTTGCCTTCTGAAGAAAGCCAGCTGTGTATCCCTGAGGGCAGCAGTGTCAAAAGGAAGGAATTTTCATCATTCATCAGATTTCCTCTCCTCAGAAACTGGTTGGTCAGGTCTCTTCTTCCCCCGGGTCTTTCCCAGCCCTGGAGGAGAGGCTGCCCTATGAACTTGTGGGTTTTATATGGTGTGCTTTGGGATTGACTAACAGAGCTCATTAACCCTGTTATAATCTATAAATCTCATGCAGCTCAGCAGAACAGAACAAAGCTGGTGACTCTCCTGGGCTGATGTATTTCGCAGACAGGCAGGGCAGTCAACACCAAGCCTGTTTGGGGTTCTTATCTCTTACTGTCTTAGTCTGTTGGGTCCGACAGTCTGATCAGACAAACATTCTAATTAACTACTGCTAAAAGAAAATACAAGAGTCAAGCTTAATATGACGAGCAGTCAATGTAGTTTGTTAAGAAGCAGCTCATTTGGAAGATGAAAGTTTTCCGGCAGTACTTTTTTCCTAAAGAGGGAAGTACTCAAAGACATTCACACTTAATTGACGTTCACTTTTTCAAAAAAGACAGCAAGACAAGATAAAACCATGTTTTATCAGTTCTCGTCTTTTTCTCTCTGGTGTCTGTGTCCCTCATCATCAGGAGATTGGTGCAGAATTCCCAGTGCTGAGCGTCTATGTAAATCCTGCTTTTTTTTCTCCTCTCTCTGGGTAGGGATCTGGGAAACAGACCTTGAACTTAAATTACTGTTACTTTATATATGTTACTTGATCTCTATGTGCGTCTAATCTAGCTACCTCTATGACTAAATTAACTGCAAAACATATTTCTTTTTAGAATACAACTCCTCACCCGCTTTTCTAACTAACTCTTTGCCTACAGTAGAGCAGCTGTGGGAAAAATCAGCTTGAAAAGGCAGACATCTATCACTTGCAGTTAAAAGGGGATCCATTAGCTGTGAGTAGCAGGGTGCTATAGCTGCTGAGACCAGGCAAGACAGAAACACAAGATCAAACACAAAGCCAGAATACAGCACTTCGCAATCAGAAATTTGGTGGTGGTTGTAAGAGTTGTGAAGTAGACCTGTGGAGTTTAGTGATGAGGATTTCAATCAACTTGAAGGAAGCAAGATCTAGACAACAAGGGCAAGAAACCAGCACTAGTACAAAAGTGGTGAAAATCAGCTTTAAAATGTGTATGAAACTGATGAGATCAACATTTCCTCTGACATATTTGCTTCTTGACTGTGAGGTGCAGGGGCCCCACTGCGGCAGAGAGGAGCAGCTGTGTGCTCTGCACTGCACCACCAGCCCCGCTCCCCCTCGGGCAGCGCCCACGGGTGCCTTGCCCGGACGCGCCGTCAGCACGGGCAGCCACGGGACTGGCACTGCAAGACTGGCTGCACCACAGCCCCAGCAATGCACTCCAGACACCTGGCTGCAGAGCTCCTCCATCTCCTACTCGTTTCACGTACCAACATTTATAAAGGGCAGACAGAGACAGAACTGCATCCATGGGGAAATTGCCTCTGCATGTGGATAGAGACTCTTCCCTCAGGTCATCACTGCATGAGTTTGGGAAGGGGCTGGTGCTGATGCCAGGCAAGCCAGCGCTTTAGGCAGAAAGATAGGCTAAGGCTGTGCTTCTTGTAGAGTGCAGTGCACAGTACAGATGCACAAAGCCGTAGACATTTATTGTTTGTGTGTAAGGAATCATGTCGGACTTGTCATGAAGAAATGCTTCTCTGATTTCAACAGGATATTGTCAATGTTGCCTTTACAAGCAATTTTTACATCCTACTGGAGCTCTGCCAAAGCAAGCTTTAAGCTCCAGTGGAAACTTCTGCTTCTTCTATGTGCAGAAGTTATTTTAGTATTACAGCTTAAAGGTACTTCTCTTTGAAAGGCCTATTTATATTAAGGTGCTGCAGCTCGTCACAATTGGGTGGAAAATTCTGTCTAGTCTACATGAAACACCTTTCTGCTTTTTTCCATTCCTCTGATATTCATCTGGCGTTTCTCAGCTCTAGCCTGGGAAATTTTTAGTTTCAAATTCCAAATATGAAACCTCAAATTCACAGTTTAGAAGGTCAAAGTCAACTGGCTTTTTTTTTTTTTTTTTTTTTACAAACACATCAAAAACAAGAAGGGATAGTTTAACATTTAGTTTTGTTGGTGAAACACTAGTTGCTGGATAGCCCTCTGGGAGGGATTGGGTAAAGAGAAAGGTGAAACCAGCGTCTGGAAGACAGTATTAATGATAGGAGGTGGCTAGCAAAGGAAACTAGAGAAGGGTTGGTACGAAGTCATAATGGGAGATATGGATAAAACTCTGGGGTCTATATATAATGCCTTTTGCTCTTAAAAACATAGATGGGAGGTGTCACAATGCCTGGTTTTTAGTATAAATGAAAGTAGACCCAGATAGTGCTTGTGAGTCTGTGAATTGCCTTATCTTATGACTGTGGGTTTTTTAAAAAAACTCTAAATTTGCATTGTTGTTGTGGTTTAATCCCAGCCAAAATTCTTTTTCTGTGAAGAAAATTAACTCTACCCCAGCCAAAACCAGCACAAATGTGCTGTGCTTCATATTACCAGATCTTTTTCTTGTTACTCTGGCTATGACTTTTTCAATCTGGGACCCATTATTTTTCCATTTGTTGGAATGCCATATTTTTAATGCACAAACTCTGTTTTCTTTGCTCACATATTCTGGGTTCCTCTGACATGAAGAAAAACTTGACATGCTTGAAAACTACTCCTGCTGCAGATAGTAAAGCATGTCCATACAGACTAAGCACACAGTGTGGCACTGCTTTCTGCTCTGTGTCTTTTATATCACACAGGTCTACTCCTCATCCCAAAGCACACACGCAGTGTTTGTCTGTACTATTGGAACCTGATGTGTTTTATCCCAGAGCTGACTGCTTGTGACTGCCTTTTTTTCTATAGGGGCGAAATTATATGATTTTAGTCAGCTGGATATTTTTTTCTCTTGTTCATTTCTGTCTCCTGTGCCCTGTGTCTGACATGACTAGAAGCAGATGATGAGACGAATTTTACAATTATATAGCATATTGTGAAAGAAAAGCATATAGTCCTTTTGAAGAGTTGCTCTCATATAACACTGTGCTATGTATTGTAAATACATAGATTGGTTTTGACCTTATTAGTAGCTTAATTTTGTGATCAGACAAATCAAATCCTTCTTAAGTATCTGCAAAAGCAATGCATAAATTGTTAAATATTTGGGTTTCCAATTATCTTTCCAAATGTTCTGAATATTTCAACTGTCTTGTCACATTATTGCAACTTGCCTTTCATTGGACTCAGTAGAATGTATCTGGTCCAAACTTACAGCAGCTTAATATCAAAGCATCTTTGTGCCAACACTGTGATTTGCTGACTTTATAAATCATTAAAGCATCTGGGTGCGGGAATATATTTCAGAGACAGCTTTGCAAGCCTTTGGCATTAGCAATACCGTGACAAGATAATCTGGGAGCTTTGGTACCTTGAGGAACACAGCTTGCTTGGGGAACCCAAATGTGTCCATTACCCGAACTGCAGTAGAGCCCTGAAGGACATACAGGAATGGGGTGTGGAAACAACGTGAGGTTTCCAGATTCGTGCACCAATACTTGCAGTGTGCTAATGGAGAGTAGTGCATGAAACCTTCAGGAGAGATAATTGTTACTTCCAGCCCTTTGGCCCCTGGTGGTGACAGGCTCCCCACTGCCATGCCCAGCTGCTTTGGGGCTGCAGGGCTCAGGGGAGCTGAAAGCCTCCAGATCCTGATGAGATGATGGGGTGCTCCCGAAGTGGGGAGATATGCCAAGGTAAGGAAGGATCCAGCAGCATCCAGGCAAGAGGATACAGAAGGCAGCTCCCTAGCTGGGGTCACCGGGTTTCTAGCACTTCTGGGGTGGTACAAGGTCTTTTGATATTTAAACTGCTGTTTGCAACAGATGTCTGTGGAGGAACGAGTCACTGGTAGCATCCAGGCAGGAGTAAGACTCTTCAACAGAGCCCAGCTGTTTTGAGGAGATTTGGATTTAAATCAGCACAGAGCAACTCATGCCAGGCAGCAACCTGCTGCTGGCCTGGTAGCAACTTTGCTTTGCAGTGTCTCCCAAGCCAATTTTCAGCCACTGGGATCCTGGTGGGTGTTGTAAATGCCAAAAGAGACCCAGCAGCACATCTTCATCTGGGCTGTGGCCAAGCCTTCCTGTAATTTAAAACTGTTTTGTCTGGTAAGGTGTATGAAGGGAATTATAAGCACCTAAGCACAAACTGATACAGATCCTAAGAGACAGACTCTGAGGTGGAAAGTATTAAATGTTCTATTTTCTGTTTCATATTTTGAAGCATGATCCCATTAGTATACTGATTAAATGCCACATTAGATATTCGATTTCAATATTAAAATTTTAATTTTATCTAGATTAACTATGGAAGCTATTTAATTTCTATATTTAGTATCTCTTCCCTGTCACATAACCCAGAAGGGATTGTAGATGTGCAAGCTGAATTTCCATCTTGCTCTCTTGCAATTGAACTACATTTTGGAATGATGCATGTACTCAAGGAATAAATTAGTGCGATGGAAAGAGAATAGATTTTTGCCTTTTATATTTAAAAAATAATGAAGTTAGATGAGATTTTAATAAAAGAGGCTGAATACCAGGAGGCTTGGAAAAGGATATGACGGGGGGAGTTTGTTCACTGCAGGGCTAGGAAAATGGAGGAGGGAATGTGAGAGATGATATGCAATCAGACAAAAAATGCCCCAGAAAACAGAAAGCCACTCAGCTGCAGAGAGGATATTTTGTACTTTGAAGAAAAACATCTCAATTTAAGTACTAGCCAGAGAGTTATGGAAATTCCTCTGAATTGTGTATTGTGGCAGGCTTGCCGTTTGTAGAAAGAGAGACTTGTGCCTTTTTGTAGTAAGACTCTTTAGTATATCCTTATTGTTTCTGATTTCCTCAGAGGTGCTATTGGAAGACTTCACTACTCAGTGTGTTCAAACAAACACACTTTTCCTGCGTGCAAAAGGCAACTACTGGCTCACCGTAGATCATCACTAATGTTAAGAGGTGTATTTGGTGGCAAACACTAAAAGGTAAGGTTCCTGGGTCT
>VZRJ01002346.1:33527-64879 GCA_013397565.1 Ptilonorhynchus violaceus
GGGTCTATTCTCATTTTCTTTATGACTTGGACTAAAGCCTGTTGAAGTCACTGAGGTCCTATGACATCAGTAGAAATAAAAACTACAGGTCAGTTAACCTCCCATTGATTCCTGGAAAGGTGATGGAACAGATAGTCCTGGAAACCATTTCCAAGCACATGAAGAACAAGACAATCATCAGGAGTGCTCAGAATGGATTTCCCAAGGGGTATTTGCAGACTGAAACACAGGGGATTCTGTCTGAATGTTAGAAAACACATTTTTCGTGTGAGAGTGACTGAGCACTACCAGAGGTTGCCCAGAAAGGTTGTGGAGTCTCTATTCTTGGAGATACTGAAAAGCCATTTGGATGTGGTCCTGAGCTACTGGCCCTGTTTGAGCAGAGAGGTTGGACAAGATGACCTCAAAAGGCCCCTCCCAGTCCCAACCATGCTGTAATTCTGTAAATCACGGCACGATCCGTCATAGGCAAATGCAGCATGGCAATGTCTTAACATATTTATTTTTAAAATAAACACATTACTCACTTTGCAGAAGCACTGTATTGGTGCACTGGAGGGGTGTTGTGAGACTAGGAGTACCAAGCTGCTGATAATCTATTCTGTGAGTTTTATTAGCATTAAACCAAGGTGTCAGTGAGATTAAATATCAGTGAGATTAAGCCCTGTTGACTTTTATACTCCTATGCTTCTGTTCCTTTTGAGTCATCTTTGACATTGTTAGGCAATGTCTGGGACTTTCTGGGAATGGGCATAGTGGATGTCTGGTAGGTGTAGTCCTTCTGAGTGATGTGCCTCACAAATGTGCCCATGTCTGGCTGGCTCTGACAGTCTCCTGCAATCTTATGTTCTTCTGTGGTCTCCCAGAGGAGGGAGGAGGACCCTTGAACCCCTCCCTCCCAATACATTCATATTTCAGGTCAATGTCCTCCATCGGCAAAGGGAACATGCCCCTTCTAGGAAGCACATCCATAGATGTGATGGCCGGACAGAATGATCTAGGGGACCGATATCTCTTAGAATGCAGTACTTCAGCATTCTTCCATAGGTTAGGAGGAAGTGGTAGGTAGTCAGCCTTCAAAAATGAGTCAGAGACAAGGAACTGGCTACCGGGAGCTGGGAACTACATACTTAAATACGTTTGGGGACTCACTATTGACCTGACATTTGCTGATGTCAACATTATTCTGATTCACTGGTCCACTATTGCAGACATAGAGAAACTGCATTCTTGGAGATGTTCAGGAGCATTTGGGGGATTTGTGATCAGAACATAAGGTCTGGAAATCAGTAGGGCTTCAGTCTCTAAATCCTTCATCTGGCTTTAAAATTCAATCCTGAAAGCTGTAAATGGCTGGGGTAAAAGGAATTAGCTTCTTGGCAGTTGTATTAGAAGGCCTGCAACTATGGCACTAAGAGGGAAAAACTACATTGATTGGCTGCATGTAGAAACCTCTGAATATTTTGAGGCCCTTACAGCTGCTGAGATGCATGTTGCATCTCAGGAGATCATCCAGTGTTGATTCACTGACCCTGTTAATTACTCAAGAGATTGCACGGCTGGTGAGGACTGTATTTCCTTGATTGCTGTTATATGTGAATTTTCCAAAGTCACCCTCTCTTGAGACAGAAATGAAAAAGTTACCTGTCCCTTCCCAATGTGAGTTACAGTCAGGTCAATACCCATTGTGAGTAGGGCTCAGGCTGGCTATAGTATACCCTCTTAGATGGCTGCAGGTAAGATCACCATACACAACTGCTGGCAATGTTAAGGAACTTGTGTCAGAGCAGCTGACCCAAAATTATTGTGTCTGATGTAGCAAAGACAAAATCTGCCTGGCCAAAACCATCTGCCATCAGTTTAAAGTTCCATGGAGCTTTTATTGTATTTGGAGCTGCATTTTCCTCTCTGTTTGTTTTCTAGATTATTTTCATTCATTCAATCTGCCTTCGTAGAAAGTATGTTCAGAAGTGGTTCTTGAACACAAACAGCACAGCTGTGCTTCCTGAGCCTGGATACACCCAATGTGATCACAATGACCTTTCGACCACAATTTAATTGAATATGCTTTGTAAAGAGGTAAGTCATAATAAAACTTTGGGTCCATTTGAAATAAAGATAATACTCAATTACTGCAAAATATTTAACAGACCCCTTCCTTTCGTAGTCCTTGGAAAGGAACAATTTTCACTATCTTGCAAGAACTATTATTTAGAGACTGGGACAGGCTGACCTCTATTGACTACTTACTCAAATTTTGAGTTTTGAAACTGCAGAGAGGCAGAAAATGAGTCACATGCCCTTCAAGATCCTATTCCAGGTTTCTAGGGAAATGAACTCTCTTCAAAAGGAGGTTTCATATGTTGTTTAGTAAAAAAATGCAGTAAAGACCTGTAATGCAACTCGTGTGATAGAAAATAGATGGGCATAATCAAGCTTGTCTAACAATTAGATCAGGGTAAGGGTTTAACAGTCAACTTATAACAAGGGCTGAAAGCGAGGGTCCATGAAATTCTAGGAAGGAGGGGAGGAAGGAGAAGGGAGGACGTACAGCTTAGTCTTATGGGTGAGTACAATACTCTATTTGAACAACATATGTAATCCTTTTTTCTTGCCCATGGAATTTTTTGTGCCCATTTGTGAGCTTCAAACTGAGATGGGAAATGCTTTGAAAAATATTCTATAATTTAGTGAGGAATTTTTGTGCTGCTAGCCATTTGTGGAATCTTGTATAGTAGAAGAGATCATATAACAATTTTTGAATCTGTGAATTTGATTGAAGTTTCAGTTAAGAGTGTTAAAATAATAAATTAAAATAAGTTTCCTTTTTCTTGGGTCTTGCACAAAAGCTTCTTGGCACGATCACCTGACAGAAGTTTTGCCATGAAGGTAAAAGACAGAGATGGATTTTTTTAAATCATTCGTCTGTTGAGAGTTTGAATGGTTTTCAGACATTAGATGAGAAGACAGGAAATTTCAAATTAAATTTTGGAAACAGATGCAGAGGAAAATATAGAAAAAAGGAATTCATGAACCATTGTGATACAGCTGACTGCATCTCATAGATTTTACCTGTGCTCATGGGACAGATTTTCTATCAATTTTGTTCTGCACAAAACAAATCAAACCCTAAAGAAAAGCATACCTGGGCTTTACGCTCTCTTTATATGTTAAAATCTCTTGAGATATTACACTTAATAGTTTAAGCATTTTTCTAACACTGTAAGACTTTTCTAGTATCATTCATACTATACTTACTATAAAGAAATAGTTGATAAATGACGTAGGTAACCCGAATGTTAACTTGAAAGAAAGTTGAGATAGGATGAATTTTGCTTGTAGAATCACTATATTTAGGATTGAGTCTTTTACAACAACGAAGGTCATTCTCTTTATTGATTCTTTAAGAGCAAGGCTTAATGGTTGACTCACAGCATGAGCAGTAAAGTCTTAAGCACCATAACAAAAGAATGATGCTTCATTGATCAAATGAGACTGGTTGCTAGGAACTTTTTGGAGCATCTTGACTATAGATCATGATGTTCTCAGTGAAGGTAAATTCATCCTAAGCAGTTCAAATTCAGTAGTATTCAGATGTGGAAAGTTAGTCAAGCATTAGAGATTTCCTCTAGGGTCTGTCTTCCAGGAATTTGCTTGTCTTAAGAGGAAAATCTCTCAGCATAATTATCTTAAAAAAACAGGAAGAATGCTGCCAGCATGTCCCAACATGTTCACCACTGTCTTAAGTTTGCTGGAGAGCCTGAGGTCTCATGTTCTGTAGGAAGAGCATAGCTAGGGTTTTCTAATGCCCCTGGTTTCCTTTTCATCCCACTGCTTCCATTCCACCTACCATGTATATAACCCTTGCCTCCCAATACCTCAGTGCATATATAATCCCCTCACTTCCTTTATGAGATGTCTCTCACACCCTTCTTGAATCCCCCTCTCACATGTATGTGGTGTATCCAGTTCCTGACTGGGTCTCTAGGGTTAGATTTTGTGGATCAAGAGAAGAACTTTTTGTGTTGGTGTTCATGTTGCAGCCTTCACATCTGAATTCCCATTGCCTCTTCCAAGTATAGTGAATTAGAGCTGCCTCATATCCTCAGAGCTAGGAAATCTTTGTGTGCCTATTTTCTGGATTGTCAGAAAGTTTATTTCAGATCTCTTCTCTCTGGCATCTGATGTTGCTGCACATTGGAGTAGCTGGAAGGACATGTAGAAGGTACAAACCAAAGAAATAACATTCTCTTCAATCAATCTGTGTCCATGTGGCATAAACAATGGTAATTTCTGTGACCTTTGTAGTGATCAAACAAAATAATATAAAAATGGTGCAGGTGGTTTTTGTATAATTGAACTTAATGCTTTTGTATCTTCAGGTGCTAAAATACGTCTAAGAATCCTGAAAGGTTAGTTAGTTTCTGCAAGGATGGCCTAACAACTTTTCAAATGGTTGTATAAAGTAATTTCATGAGCAGAGGAACTAGAGAGGATTTCTGTCCCTTTTCCTCTCCAGCCTTCCTCACATCCCAAGTACTGTACTCCCAGGGCAGTGTAGATCCTTCCCGTAGTCCTAGACCTCACCATCCCCAGCACCTTCAGTTCCTCCAAGACTGTCTTCAGCTTCTTCCCCCCTTCCCATTGCACCCTGCTGTCACACCTTCATTTTCTTCTCATGTTCCTTCCTGATCTGCCTATGGCTGATTTGAAAACTGCTGCACACGTAGGCACTACCTACATAGATGACTGATCAACCAGTGTTTTTTCTGTTTCTGTTAATTTTGTGTAAATGTGTAAAACCTTTAGAGAACTCTGCACCTTTTACACCTCAGACGAAATTAGCATATAAGTTTAGAATACAGTTAGAAGAGACGGTAAGGGAGCACTGGGGCACACCGACTATATGGTGTGGAGGTTTTCAAAAGCACAAGGAAATTTAGGAACATTCTTTCTTTGTGGGGAACTATACACAGCAAGTCCATACTTTTACGAGGTTGATATAATGGCTAGGGGGATTATTTTACCTCATAATTAAGCATGTTTATTGCACTGAAAGCAAATTGCATGGATGCTCTTGAAACCGTAAAAGTCTTGCCCATACAATTTCTTTGATTCAGAAATAGTACTGACCCAGGCAATTTTTTGGCAATATTACTTTTTATTCAATTGGAGAGCCTTGCCAGTATCTCTACACTAGCAAACCTTATGTGGTGTATGCTTTCAGTATTTCTAGATAAATGTCTGTCCCTGTGTTTGGTATCACTTTGTGCCTCCATGAAAATGTCGAAGATCAGTTGTTGTGGCATCTGGGTTTCATTTTCAAGATCAAACATTTCATCGGGATTAGCCTTGCATTATATGTAATATTGAGTTTACTGCAGCAGCAGCTCTCACACAGGTGTGGGGGATTTATGGATAACAAATTACGAGGGAGCTGCAGGGGCTGGAGCAAGGGAGATGGCCAAGAAAATCGCAGAATCATAGAATGGTTTGGATTGGAATACACTTTAAAGCTCATCTAATTCCAACTCCCCTGTCATGGGCAAGGACACCTTCCACTAGACCAGGTTGCTCAGAGCTCCATCCAGCCTGACTTTGAACACCCCCAGGGATGGGGCATTCACAGCTTCTCTGGGTAACCTGTGCTAGGGCCTCATCACCCTCACAGTAAAGAATTTATTTCCTAATATACAATCTAAACCTACTCCTTTTCAGTTTGAAGCCATTCCCCCTTGTCCTGAGCACTGGTTTCAGCTGGCTGGAGTTAAACCACAATATCCTGTTGCTACAGTGCTCTTGTAAAAAGTCCCTCTCCATCTTTCTTGTCGAATCCCTTTAGGTACTGGAAGGCTGCAATTAGGTCACTCCAAATCTTTCTCTTTTCCAGGCTGAACAATCCCAATTCTCTCAGCCTTTCCCCATAGGAGAGATGCTCCATACTTCTAATCAGCTTGGTGGCCTCCTCAGGACTTGCTCCAGCAGCTCTGTGTCGAAATATCTGAGGTGCATTTCTTGCACCTGTCAATTCCCTTCCTCCAAATATGTCTTTAATATCGGTGTCCTATCAGGATTTCAGCAGAGATTCCCTACTCATTTCCATCTGTCTTGTAAGGTAACTGTACAACTACGATTATAAGAAAAAGTAATATTTTTTTAACATATTCCATGTAAAATTTAAGATTTTGTTTAGATTACACATAAGCATGCACTCCATGTAAAAAGACACCTTAGGATTTTCAAGGAATTTTTGCTGTGTCATGAATTTAAACTGATGGCAAAAGTGGTCATTCACTGCTGTCCTAGTTAAAGCCCTGGAGGGGACAATTGTGCGGAATCTCCTCACTTGTGTGGGAGGACTTGAAATGCCAAAGGCCGAGAGCCCCCAGATCAGAAAGCAGGCCTAAATATTCCTTTTCTCGTGATTTTATATCACAATCTTTTTAAGCCACTGTTGTTGTGACTAGGAGGAACCAGGTAGGCTTTTAGTCTTGAGCCTGTTGGTGGGCAATAGAGCTTTGTGTTTATTTCCTCAGTTTGCTGACATGTTTGAGTGCTGCCCGGGGGGTTGTCCTCCACCGCACTGTTCATCAAGAGCCCCCTGCTCAGACTGCGCAGCTGAATTTCCTTGATGAAAGAGAAACCGTCCAGACTAGACCATCCCTCTTCCTCCACTTTGCACAGCATCTCTTCACAGGGACTAAATGAATGGCCAGCAAGCCTAATGGAAAACTGTAAAAGCTATTAGATTGCAAGCCAATATCTGATAACAGGAGCAGCAATAGATTATTTATTATCTGTTGGTTTCAGACTATGTTCGTGGTACTGTCTTGGCACTGATCTTAGTATGCAGTTGCAAAATGCATTAGCAAAACCCACATTGTTTAAACATTCATTACAGGGAAATGAAACATTTCATCAATTAATGTGAACCTTGGTCAATGCATGTCTTCAGAAAGAGCCTTGAACAGCCCCAAACCAACTCCTTTCTGGAGGAAGGGACCTGGCCAGCAATGGGCAGAGAGGTTTGCATTAGCTGGAGAATGAGAGTTCGGAACACCCTCTGACTGCACTTGTGCCATGTCTCTTGGAGCTGTATTTACCAATGTATTTAGGCTTTCTGCTCTGATGGATAAAATATATCTCAATTCTTAACATGGAATCAGATAACCTGCTGGAAATTTTTGTCAGGCGAATATGACTTCCAGTGTATTCCTCTAAAACAGCATAAGACAACTGAATAGTTTAGAAGGATGATTTTTCTGAAAACCCTTCTGTCCACAAACATCTTCAGATTATTGCATTTAAAACTACTAAAAACTTTCACTCTCTCTGGATAACATTGATTTATTTTCAGCAAGCCCAACTCTAGCTCCCATATCCGGTGATTCACACACCAATTCAATTTACGCTAATTAATTTACACTAATTTGTCTCTTTCTCTTGAGGTGGTTTGTGAGAAAGAATTTTGTCTCTGATAAAATTAAGCACAGTTGTTTTTTTAAGTTATTTTTGTAGAGGTTTGTAGCATTCATTATTGCATATTTATTGCAGTATCTTGAAAAATTCTTAGTTATACCACCCAAACAACGAAATTTGATGGGCTGCTCCCTGGCAAAAAATTTTTTTTTTTGCCTACTTTTTTGCTTTTTGCTCCCTGGCAAAAAATAAGAGGTATCTTAGTCCAAAGAAGTACCACAATATATTTGGTTTTGACATCTCTTCGCTGTGTTATAGTAAGTATTATTTATTATATGCCATAATAGTAGGATTTCTGCTGTCCCCTAGTGGCTAGTTCATTTTCTGAGTTCAGTACATTCGTTACCATTTCTGTCATCCCATCAGAAATTATAAACTGGCTTGTGGTTTCGTTTAAACCAGAGAACGCTCACAGACTTAAAAAACTCAGTTAAAAATATTTTCCACTATAAAAGCTGACCACCTAATAAAAGTCCTATGAAATTATGAGCAATTGTAGCTGTTTAGCTCTGACTTTCCAGGAACGTGCTGGAACGATTGTGTGTTGCCCTTTCACACAAGCTTGCAGTGAAAGATGAAAGCAGTGAAATATAGAAACAGCTAGAGAAGCAGATTTAGTTTTTATTGAAGTAAATAGTGATGTTTTGACACAGTGCTGAATTTGCTTAACTTGTTAAGAGAGTGACATACAACAGACAATGTTCTGAGAGGGCAGGAGCGGCGCAGAGACTCCCCCTCGCCTGCATCCTGGTGTCAGGCTGAGCTTGTGCGCTCAGACCCCACCACCTGCTGGTTTAAAACCATTTCTGCACCACAAAGCAGAACAGATGGCAGCATTGCCTGACGTGCAGCCTGAATACTGCCTTAACTTCTTGAGGTGAGATGAAAAGGAGCTTTAGGAGTGAGCCTTGTGTGATGTTACTGGTCCCATTGAGAGCAAGGCTCTGCCCAGTTTCAGCAGGCTGGAGATGAGGATAATGTGTGAAGTTGTAAAGTAACTACAGAACAGAAATGGTTCTTGAAATGTAGTTCATGTATTTAAACTCATTTCAAACTGCTTGTGTAGAATGACCAAGTCTTTCTATAAAACTCTATAGAATGAACAAATCCAAGAAAAGCATTATGTTGTCCTTCTGTCTCAGCATGTTTTATCTCCATCCGTTAACTACAAGAATAAAGAATACTCTATTGCTTAAAGACTTTTTTGATACTTCTACCCTACATAAGCGTGTTTTGAGAGTCCTCAAACATGTATCAGGGATTCTGGCCTCCAGAGAGCATCCATAATGCTCTGCTGCACTTCCTCAAGTCACAGAATAGTTCGCATGACTTGAAAGTGTTGTGTTGGAGCTTCTGCTGATGGGAGGAATAGTCTTATGGCAGCTTTTTGTATTAAGCTTATGGAGCTTGGAGCCAGCAGTACAGGTTTCTTGGAAGCTCTGCTCTGAGAAGCTTCAAGTGCAGTCAGAGTTGCCAAACCTCAGAATTTCAATGCAAGCTGACAATATCTGTTGCTTTTCAAGAAGCCTTTGCCTCCTTGCATTACATTGCATTCAAGTGCTGGCCATCACAGGAGAATGCTGGCATCTGTACCTATGGAGCAAAGGCATTAGAGGCAGGGGTGGCTCCCCCTTGACAAGGACTGACCTGTGCCAAGGCAGACTGACAAGGCTTTGAGTGCCTTGGAGAGCACCTTCTTTCAGGCCATGAAAAAACTATTAGCTCAGACTCAACGCTGGACTCACATTTTCCCACAAATTAGCATAGTGGCTCATAACCACGTACATTAACCTGTATCCAAAATTTGGAACAAGAGGAGGAAGGTGTGCTTGTTTTCCTCCTTAACTGCTTTGATTAGAGTAAGATGTGCTTTGGGGAATGAGAGTGTATTGGCAGAAAGGCAGAAAGATGTTTGGTATGCAAAGGCATGTGAAGAATCTGGGTGGCAGCACAGAAGAAGGAGCTGCTGGGTGGCAGCACAGCAGAGCAAAGATAGAAAACGAAAACACTTTTGCAGTCTTCACCTATTTGCTTGGGGCATGAAGAGCATGGCATATGAGTAGGGCATCAGATACTTAGATTTGTCTAGCATGAAGAAGAGCAGGCAAAGAGGAACCTTCTACCTCTCCACAGCTACCCAATGGGACACTATGGAGAAGAGAGAGAGATTTTGGTTGGAGGTACATGGGGATGGTCCAAGAAGCAGTGGGTACAAGTTAGGTGCAGGAGATTCTTAATAGGTGTAATGAAAAAAATTTCACATCAAGGTTGTCCAAGTGCAGTAACAGTTTTCCAAAAGAGATTTTAGTCTCCGCCCTTACAGATGATAGCGATATCATAAACTTTAAAACAGCTTGCACGGCATGATCTGCTTGGACATGCTCTGAGCAGGGGTTAGACTAGATGACTGGTTCCTTCTAACCAAAATTTTTCCATTTACAATATATTTTACTGTTATTTAGCTAGTCAGAATTTCTGTGTTTAGTTTTGAGTCTCCGTGTGCAAACATGACTTAAGGAGCCAATAAACAGGATGCTGTCAGGACACAAAAAAGATTAACAATTAAAAATACAGAGATTTTTGGAACAGTTTGGCTGGCTCTGGTTTAATTCAGGTGCACAAGTATTCAGCTTACCATTGAGTTAGAGTAGTGGATTTCTTGAATGCAGTTTTTTTGTATCTGTTTTCTTGTATGCAAATCTGCAGCTTATCAAACTACGTACACTATCAGTGGAAGAGTCTTAGCTGAAATTTTCAAGGGAAGTTAATTATGTTGAAGTTCAGTGGAAGATGCATCTGAATCTGTATGAATCTTCAGTGAAAACAGGGCCAGTTTTGCAAAGATGTTCTAGCCTAAAGGATAGTACCTGGCATAAAGAGGAGGTGTTGAGATCTCCCACATCAGTGGATAGCCTTATTTTACTGGAAGTCCTACTTAGTTATTAAATGAATATATAAATTGGTGTAAATCGGGAGAAAATTCCTGGTCAAAAGAGAATTTGGGGTGGGGGCCATAACTTGGACGGGCACCATGTCTTTCCAGCACCTCCACACAGTCCAGGTGCAGAGTGACCTGAGAAGTTTGTGCAGGTACTGTCTTCCCTTTAGTGTGTGCATTGCAACACTGCAGCTGTAATGCTGGGATGTGAATGTTACGTATAATATTTAACAGATGTCTGCTGCAATACAATTCTCATTTTTGCAGAGGTTCTTTGCTAGAGAGAGACACTAGTTAATTTTAACTTTTTACTACTTCTTAGTACCATAAATTAACTTCATGCAGGGTGGCTATAAGCATGTTTTGGCTATAGCAGTTTCCCACCTGCTAACTACATCAATAATATACAACAAACTCATTTGTTCTTTGATTTCCCCATGCCAGCATGGAAAAAAACCCCAAAAGCTTTGATCATTTATCCACCTCTCTGTTGTTGATACACAGCCAAATGCAGTCCTTATTTTTAAGTCAATGGAGCGACTCTGTGGATGGGTTTATGCATATTGAACAAAATACACAAAACAATCTCTTAGTTTGTTTGCACATGCACAAATGGTGTAAGGAGCAATGGATCAGAATAACATATGCTTCTGTATTCTTTTTTTTTCAGTAACTCTTCAGCCGAGCAGGAAAATTATTCTTTTACAAGACTAAAACCCAATGTAGCTAATATATTCATAATGGATTTTTATGATCCACTCTTTATCCCCAATGACTCATTTTCAGAGCTTAATGCAATACTTCAAAAAGCTGAAAAATGTAATTCAGAGCAATTTCGGAGTCTAAAATATCATTGATTCACTAATTCACTGTTTACAGCTTCTTGTTGCAGATAAGGCTTTTTTGCAGACAAGATTTTTCTGGTAGCAAGTAAAACACGAACCAGCCAAATGTCCCTATTCTTTAACTGAAATCATCAGGGTAGTGTTTGACCACAACTCCAACAAGCCTTAAATATATTTTGAAACTGAAGGGTATGCTTAAATATTCTCCCAAAGCAGAGAGGCTTTTCTAAACTTGTAGCAAAACCAGAAGGGTTTGTCTACCAAGAAATAAAACGTATTTAATTCTTCAGTGTGTTTTTATAATTAGGTGAACTGAAGTCAAGAATGTTTCCTGCACATTCAAAAGAAGCAATAACAAAAAAATTTAGTGAATATAGGAAAAAAATGACCATGAAAATACCAGACCATCTGTTTGTTTATTTCCTCCAGAAATGCTTAGCCATGAGTGTCCAAAAACTACATGTGCCTGTTTCAGAAGCTTGCTCTAACGCATGGGCCTTGTGCAATCTCAGCCAAAAAAAGACAATTTAACCTGTTTTAAATACAATAATGAATTAACTTCTCAGACTTTCCTAGAAAAGAAAAAAGAGGCTGTCGGTGTTTGATAGTTGTAGAGTTAAAATTTACAGTTTTAACAAAACTAATGCTTGTGATTTTTCGTCTTTAGGTGACATACATACAGTTCATTCTTCAGAGCTTGAATGCTGCTGGCAAATGAAACCCCTAGGACTCTGTTCCACACCAAACCCAGAATCTGGATCCAGTTCTGCCACCTCATTCACTTGAGCAGTTCAGTGACTTTGGTAGGATGGGAACATTATTCAAGCACGTCTTGCAACCCCAAGATAAGCATGGCTTTCCTTTTCACAGCTGAAAGACCAAGTCTCAGAGATCAGAAGATTTAGGCAGTGCTATCCAAAGTCTACCCACCCCGTTGTCTTTTGTCTGAGCCTGCCAGTGTTTGAAATTTTGAAACTGAAATTCCTTTGATGCCTGAGGGACTTCTCCCATGCACACCTAGGGGCTCTTTGTTCCTACTGCTACATGGATCATGTTGCAGCTGAAGACTAAGCCTGTCAAGATTCACAAACCTGCTGCTTCCTCACCCAGCCTTTTTAAAGGACCATTTCTCATGTGTGCCCAGAGACCTGCTGCACTGGCCTCCGTGTAAAATGCAGGTTCTTCCTCCTGAAGCACTGGGTGAGGCAAGACCTTTGTGTTCATTATGTCTTGAGTCAGGAGCTTTGGCCTCACTTCCCCCATGTACCTGGCAGATTTGCTCTAACCACCAGGACGCAGATTCATTGATTTGAAGGACAGGATGGTGAAAATGACCTAGGTCTCCACAAGAAGCCATGCTGGCATCAAAAAACAAATAAGATGTAGAGTGCTGAAGGTAGAAAACAGGAGCAGAACTACAGCCAAGTGGTTTGGGATCGTTGGGAATGGGCATCCATGCTCCAAAACTTACCTGTGCCATTTTGATAACTGAGTCTCTAATTTCCAGTTGATTTCCCTAATGTTTAATTTTAGCTTTTCTCACAACTGTTGCTTGACTTAGAATACAAAAACAGCTTTTCTTCTGAGAAACAGACTAATAGGTGTCTAGGACACTTTTTGGAGACATGTGTGGTTTAGTATTGTCAGGCAAAAGTGAGAACAGAAGCTCCCTCTTCTGTAGCCTCTACCTCATCTGAGCAGTAGCCATTTGGCTTTGAAAGGAGGGGCATCCTACTGCCAAGAGATATGCTGGAGGCACAGAAGAGACCTACAGCACAGTGTAGGTGGTGAAGGCTTAATGTGGACAAGGTTTTGAGAAGCACTCTTTTGCATGGCATCACCTTTTCAGGCTATTTTCATCAACTTCCTTCCCTTTGCTGCAGTTGCGATTTCCAGTTGGAAGCCATTAATTCGCACTGGCATTTGTTTGGGAACTGAATGGGGAGCTGAGGAAGGAGTTCTCTGCGGAGGTGAGTGGTTATAGTATTGATTCTGTGAGACTGAGTGCCTTACTCACATTACAGATCTGGGCTTAAATTTCTTGTCTAGAATAAGACAACAGGGTTTCATTCTGGAGAAGAAAAGCAAAAAAATCCCCGAGGCTCATTCCCCTAAGACTCCCTTTCTGGTGGAGACTGATTCCCTCAACAGGAAGCCTCCTCCGCACCATAGCAGGGCCCTCTGCAGGCTGATGGCACTGGGCATTTCTTGAGGGGATTTCGGCGGTGTGGACCCTTCAACACGCAATTCAGGAACCAAATCAAATTGGTGGTTCTTTTAGTTATAACTGATAACCCACCTTAGCGGGGAAGGGCTGGTGAGCCTCTGAGCCTTTTCCCTGAGAGGCAGCAAAAAGCTTGAGAATAGCACCATCTCGTGGAAATGCCTCATATGGCTTGGCTTTTCCAAGTTGGCTGAATGCACCTCTTCCTGAAACTACCGTCATTCAAACTGGTGCTGCGGTCAATGTATTTCCTACTGCTACCAAATTATTGCTTCGACAATAATTGAACACCACCCATGCATGTTTTTTCTGGGGTATCCCATGTTAACTGTGAACCAAACATGACACATTCATAGGGAGGTTTTGTCGGTGTACAAGTTGTGGGCACACCATGTTCACCACAGGGACATGTCAGCATCCCTCAGAAAGCCAACTGAAACCCCTTGGAATAGCAACCTGCAATCCAAGCTAAACTGGTTTTACATTTTCTCTAAAGCTTTCATCTGAAACCTGATTTTCTCAAAGGTAAGAAAGAAAAAAGAAAAATCAAAGTGTATTGGTTTTGCAAGGCAAGACCTGATAGCAGGGGACTGAGAGGGTGACTCCTGTGAGACGCTGCCAGAAGCTTTGCCTGTATCTGACAGAGCCAATGCCACACAGCTCCAAGGTGGACCTGCCAATGGCCAAGGCCAAGTCCACCAGCAACAGTGGTAGCACCTCTGGGATAACTTATCTAAGAAAGGAAAAAAATGTTACTGAGCAACAGCAATTGCAGCCAGAAAGAGGAGTGAGAATGTGCTCCATGAACATGCCCATCTTGTATCACAAAAAGAGTTTTTTGTTAAGAACAACAGTGTTATCTCACTTGAACACATGCAAGTAGATAGCAACTAAATAGTCACGATTTAGATTAAGCCTGTGGCAAACTTTGGCAGACCAGTGAGTTATAAATTATCAATCAAACACATACAAACCTCCTGAAAATTAGGTGATGACCACTGAACTATTAAACCTGAGGGCATAGTTTGAATAATGCAATTAGAAATGTTATATTTGGCATTATGAAGAATTCTAATATTGAAATCTAGATTTGCCTATATTGTTCTTGTCAAGTGTTGCAGTCTGCCTTTTATATTTACACCACCTTAATTGAGGGCTAACTAAATGCACACTTTGCTCACTGCTAGAGTGATTTTCCTACTAGTAAAATAATTTGCTACAGCCTTTTCTTTTGCAGTTATCTTAATCTTTTAATTTAGCATTTTTTGCCCATGCTCGTATTTGAAGACCACTCCTTATACTACTCACTAGATTTTTTAATGCTTGAGACATGACTGAATTTTTTTCCCTCCAGATGAAACCTAGGCTGAAGATGAAGCAGCTGATTGCAGTGATAGGACAAGATGCTCTGCTTTGTTGGCTTTAACTCACCAATCGAGCTGTGTTTCAAGCATTAAGTCACACAGATCTGCATGTGGGCTTTGCTTGGCCTTAAAATAGTACCTTGGAAAAAACAGATAATCCTGTATCTTAAGGTCTATCACTAAATACAGTCAGCTCTTTGATTCTTCTAAAACAAGTGAGAGGAGACTGTGTAATTCCCAATGTAACTTTTTCCCCCTGTAAGTCATTATGGGAAACCATAATTGTTGCTGAGTGTGTACCAGCTCATTTGGAATCTTAGCTAATAGCCATACGTAGCTTTCCAGACTGTTCTTTGATACTGCATCTTTCTTTCTGTTTCTGTTCTAAGTCTGTGACTCTCATCCTGACCCTTCATAGAAGACTTTTATGTGTAATCTGTTCCCTTGCATCTCTCCCACAAAATGTTACATTAGTGAGGACAAATAAGGGACTTGCAACAAAACTTGCTTTTGTTTTCATTCAGGAACGGGGGAAGCAGTTTGGTTTAACACTCAAATCAGTGTCATCCTTTTTTTTCTTCTCCCAGTTTCCAGTCTAAACTATCTGTCTTTATTAAGTCTGGTTAGAACTAAACCCAGGGTCAATCTGATTTCAACTAATGCTTTCACTGCTGCCAGTCATATGTGCTACACTTGCTTCTGATAATAAGCCATGGCTTACAGAATTAAGAACAGATTGCCTAATAAAACAACACCCTACCACTGGTGATGGAATATAATTTTACACTTTACAATATATAAATGCATAGTGGATTGAACATAGACTTCAGGCAGAATAAGAGAATGGAGCTTAGTTTTGCTGTAGGTGAAACAAAAACAATTTAAAGGAAACATCTAATTTCTACACCCAGCCCAAACATTTTCTAGAAATAACTGCTCATTCTTAAGGTGGCTAGATGTATGATTACTAATCAAATAAATATTTTTATTAAAAGCAAGAGAGTAATTGCGGTGGCTGCCTGGCCACAGGGCAGAGCCATTGTTAAGTAGCAGAAAGTGACTCGTGTGGCCTCTGTGCCCTGCACCCAGATGACAAAATGGTCCTTCTGACAGTGTCCATTCTGTGTGTCTTCCTGTGATGCATTTGTCATTCTCCCACCCAAACATCTTGATGGCAGTGTGTCCACATCAGGCTTAGAGAAACCTGACATGGGGGTACTAGTCCCATCAATGTACATCAAGATATTCAGGGAGATAACAAGTGCTATTATGTGTGGCCTTTTGTTGGTAACTTCTTTCATCATTTTCTATTAGCAACCGCTGAGGTGTCTCTTCTCAATTAGGTGATCTTTCAGTGTGAGTGATGATGCACTGAGAGAAGTACAGTAGAAATTCCTAGAAGACAAGCAAGCCTAGAAATTCCTGGAAGACAAGAATGGTGTGATTAGTGATTCTGTTAAGGTCCCTGGCTTCAGGAATTCTTTTGCAAGGTACATATGACTGGCTTGCTCTGAAATGGGAGAAGCTGGGAGAAAAGCAGAATGAAGGTTGCCGCTACCTCCTTCCTGCATGCACCTAGCAAGTTTATCTGAGGGAACTGAGCAAGACATAGACAATACCTCTCCCTGAGCCTCCTGTCTCCAGGCAATGGAGTGAGGTGGATTGTTTTTCAGACCAGTGCAAAAAATGATCCCCTAGGTGGTAAAATGGCAAACAGCCCAGCTGTTATCTTGAGTAGTGAAAGGCAGTCCCAGAGGAAGGTACTATGTAACATGTGCCCAGGTACAGCGGTGAAGCTGGTGGTGTAAATGGAGAACAGTGCTTTCTGCTTGATGGCTGAGCCACAGACTCTGAAGCCACAAGACTAACAAGTGAGAAACAGGAGTTGAACAGGCCTGTAACCAGAACACCTGCTGGGGATGGGAAGGAGCAATGAGCAGAAGAAATGCGAAAAAATAATTTCCTCCTTTCTGTGTCACTTTTACTTTCTCTCTCCCTCCCTGCTTGATTCTCTATATACAGTGTAAAGTGACCTATACAATCCTGTAGGGCTTTCACAATTCACTATGTTTTTATTTTGGTGTTGTTGCTGATGGCCATAATGGACCACAAGACATTAACAATTTTGGTTGTCAGACTGGTGAGATTTACATTTCATGCTCCTTCCCCTCTGCCAGCCAAACTGCTTTTAGTGAAGGTCATTGCAAGAATCAGCTGGGAGAGACAGACCTTGAGCTCTGGGTAGTGGGCACAGTGTGAGCTCTGGCATAAAGAAGAAACTTGGATAGATTTGCTCTGGTTTAGAGGGGAGGGACCAGCGAGCTGTGCCTCAGGAAATTCCCCTGCTTTCATATAATGTTATCACACTACAGGCATTGCTGTATCATGGAGCTCTGGGAATGTTTTGGGAGCACAACTGAGGTCAGGAATGATCAGCGAAATACTGAAATCAACAAAGACTGTGTGGAGGCATTATGTCGGATTTGTTCACATGCATTTGAAAGTCTAGGTTTAGATCTCAATTTGTAATGTTAAAAACAACTTAACTATTATGTTCAATCATAAATAAATGTGAATCATAAATAAAGTGTCAATACATATGATATGGGCCCACTTTAAAAGATCGTATTTGGACATGGAATTAAGCAAGAGCAGTATTTTGTATTAATACTTACCTTTCACTTTTTGAATTTGAGGTTAGTTTTGGTCCACATTGAACTTTCCAAGTGAAATTTAAGCTTATCACAGAATTTATCAATTATCAGGTTGTAGAGATCTGTTTTCTAATACACTTTAATTAAGAAAATTGTGATTATCTTCTTGAATAAGTCTCTTTAGACAGCCGAGTGTGACTTTCAGGTGAGCTCTAGATGCAGAATTAAATGGTAAACTAAAATTGTTGACTACTGTGTTTTATGCCTGAATTCTTTGTAAATTCTGTGCAGTACCTCAGAAAACTAAAATGTTCTCAGAAAAATCTGAAGTCTTCAAACAGAAGCAGAGTTCAACTTGTTTTGACAATCCTTATGAAGGCTTTTTAGGTGTCTCCAGGTCTTCCTTGGGAAGGAAAAAAAAAACAAAGACAGGCTGTTTTTTTTGTTTCTGGTCCACTCTAATACCAGTCTGGATGGCTGATTCTGCCAATTTAAATTCTGCCCCACAATTTCAGCTGGATAGGACATGAGACACTTCTTGTCCTGAACTGCTACTTGTGTTCCCAGCGGCCTAATCCTCCAACTCCCAGCAGCACGAAAAGGATATTGGGCATCCCACTGTGTATTAGTGCCCATTAAACAGGAATACAATACCAGAGCAGTCTGCCCCTCATTTATTGTAGTACACAAGGGGTGTTGTACGAGAAGAAATTTTCACTGGGACTAATGAGCAGAGTTTTAATTGCAGTGGAACTAGGACAACAGCATAACTGATTGAGGTAAAATGAGGATATTCTCCTCAGGTCATCCTGGGCCTTTTGAAATGACTGGCTATGTGGATACCAGTACTTGGTAACTGTACCATGGGGTTGTTTGCTCAGTTCAATCTATGGCAACTCTTTTTTGATTTCAAATACAGCCTAACAAGTATATACTAATGCAAATTTTCTAGTAATTTGTTTACCTTTTCTGGAATTGCTAGCAACTCTCAAAGATACAAGTGATGAGGAATTATTTTTCTCCGTTAAAAATTATCTGTTTGGGATTCTTGTTATTTTAATTTGAAGCAAGAATCCAAACTCTCTCATAGTCAAAACAGTTTGAGCCTGGGGTAAGATTTTATTATAATAAACAAAATAAAAACTTTTTGCAATGAGACTGTGTTTATATGATATCAAAACTTTGCAATGGAGAGGGCATATCAGGTAGGCCAGCAAAGGGGAAGCCGTCACAGCTCCACACTGCCAGGACTGCATACTTAACACAAATTTACAATACACACATACATATGCACATGCACATAGCTGGCCATGTGGATGAACTCAGACACAAAAATGCACCACTTGAACAAACACAAGCTGCACCAATGGCCTTGCACTGTTCCCTTCTCTGGCTCATCAGGATGAAGGTCAGTTGGTGGGAAACATATCTGTATGTTTAAACAAAATACGGATTGCTGCAATAACTGACTGACACCCTCCCTAACTGGCCCTGGATCCTTAGGATACACATTGCTAACACCTCCACAAACAAGCACCCCGTGCCCGCAGCCTTACCCATGGACATAAGCACACCATGGATCCCCGAGTAAGTGCCACCTGGATCTTCTTGTCTCCAGCTGTCTCACACAGACACACACACATACAGATGGAAACAGGTCTTTCAGTTGACCCCATCCCCCACTTTCTGCCCTGGACCCCCAATGCCTCCAGCAGCCATCTCCTTCTGTGGACTCACTGAGAGATGCATGTACCCAGCTCCAAAGACACTCCTGCTTGCCCCCACAGTCCAGCATGATCTTTGCTAGTGCTTACATACATGCTGGCACACCTGCACTCGTGCCAGTCCCTGGCACTGTGGATGGATGGACTCCTGTGACACGTGGTCCCTGCTCCAGTTGATGGCACTCAGACACCTATGCCCACATGTGCATGCAGAATAGGCAGTGCCTCACCCAGGAAATTGCTTGGGAATGGATTTTAGTGAGAAGACAGACCACCACCTGACTGTGGTGACCAGGCATGGCCAGAGAAGCAAGCAGAGCAGCAATAAATATGTTTAAATGTCACTGTCCCTTTTATCCTCTTATCCCTCTATTTCCCATACTTGTTCCTCCCCAAAACATCTTGATTCCTTGTTTTCTCCCCTAACCAACCCTCATTAACTCTTTAATAATCCCCAAATGCTCTTTCCAGTATCTCTGTCATGGTTTATGGTTTATCTGCAGCAGGCAGATGAGCCTGACATAGCTGCTCACTCACATGCCACCCTCCTCCTCCACTCCTGATGCAGGAGAATCAAAGGGTACAAGTGGAAACACTTACGGGTGTAGGTAAAGACCATTTAGTAGGCAAAGCAGAAGCCGTATGTACAAACAAAGCAAAACAAGAAATCATTACTTTTCTGTTTGGATAATGAATATTCTGTCACTTATACAAAGTGTATAACATGAAAAATTAGAACAAATATATCTCCTGGACCTGCAGGAACATACACAAGTACTTAATGTCTTCCTAGTATTCACTCTGAACAAGCAGAATGCTAAACACAGGTTTACATCTGTAAATACAATCTGTATTTACATCTAGTAATCAAGAAAGAAGTTGATTTTGTTTGGCTTTTTATGAATGTTGACTACAGAACAGGTAGATTATCCTTCTCTTAGGGAAAAAAGCTTTAATTCCTTTGTCTGTAAACAAATTGAGGTTTACGGCTCCTGATTGCAATTGATTCAAAGAAGAACAGTTCTAGCAGATCACTCCTCTCAGAAACCTGAAAAATTTTCCTTGGCAGGTTTTGAGATTTGCCTTTTTCCAGATGAGGAGGTTCTATTCAAAGCTTCCTTAAGTCTTTGTCCTTTAAAATTGAAGACCTGAATTAAGGTTACAGATACGGTAGCATTTTAAGGTAAGACATGATCAGAGTCACTTACCCAACAGGTTCATTTTATTCTGCATTTACATTTGCTCATCCTCTTGAATCTTTGATTTTGCAGGCCAAAAATCTCAGACTTGTATTTGGAAATGTCAAAGGGTGTGTGTAGTTTGAAGAGAATGGAACATGAAGGTTGAGACCGGAATTCAAGTGTCACCTTCAAGGCTGGATCACTGAGCCCATGGCTCCTGCCTACCTGTGAAGACTGCTTCTCAGTAATGCCTTATCTGGACTACCTAAAAGAGAGAGGCTTGACAAAGATCAAAGGGTTAAAAGCAGTGGTGTTTGAAAGCCTTCAGGTACATCCGAGCTCACTCAGGCTTACACCCTAAGGTGGACCCCCTAAGATCAGCTCCCCAAGATGGACCACCCAAGATGGACGACCGGTCACGAGTTCTCCATACTTTTATAAGTTTATTAGCATATTGGAGCCAGCTCTTCCAATTAGACCTCCAGGTAATGAAGTAATTCACACCAAGTTTGCTCCCCCTTCACCAACGGCTGTTTACAGGTCTTGGGCCTGAGGCATTAAGGTGTCCTTGAGGTCCAGGCCTGGAGATGGATTGTTTTGTCTAAAGGCAGTAGCTAACACTTTATATGGGCTTTAGAGTTGCACACTAAGAATTACAGGGTTACAAATATATGAGAAATATAAAAGCTAAAATCCTAAGGATCATCAGGAAACTCCATGAGACACCTGAGGCTGAAGTATCCCTTCCAGAAGACTGCTTTAGACCCTTCCAAACAAACTAAATTGTCTTTAAAAAGACTTAAAAAGTAATGTGGCTTGCTTGGCATAACTAACATGGTGCCTCTGCACTGCGGGAGAAAGCTCTTAAAAAGTGATGAGTGGTTCTCGCAAGGTGAAGATATAACAGCAACAGGATGATCTGTGGACCTCAGGAAAAGCAAACATCAGCAAACTTAGGAAATGTCAGAGAGGAGCTCTTTGGGAGTGATGGTAAGAGAAACAGGCACTGTGTTTGTGAAGGAGAAATCAAATGCATGCCCGTAACACAAGGACTAATAGCGTGGGTAGCAGTCCTTAGAAACGGACCTAAGTATTACAGTAGCACCTTGCAAGCTGAGTATGGGTCAGCAATGGTACATTACTGACAGAGGAGTTCTTTTCACAGGACTATCAGGTAATTCAGGTTGGACTTCAGGAGGCCTCTACTCCTCCTTCCTGCTCCAAGCAAGGTCACTAGGAGTTCAGACCAGGTTTCTCTGGGCCTTATCAAGTCTCATCATAAAAACCTCCATACCTGGAGACTGCATGGCCTGTGGTCAACCTGTTGCAAACTTGATTGATCATCATTGAAGAAGTCTTTCTCCTGTTTCATTTGTCCAGGATGCATTAACAGAAGTAATGATGACTGTGGTAGTTATTTTGGTCTACTGGTGCTGGCAGAGACTCAGTTTTACAGTTTGCCATTTTCATAATTTTTTTCCAGTTTGGTGCACTGCACTTGAAAGTATTCTGTCAAGTTGCAGTGTTGAGAACATTAAAGGGTGAAAAGAGGATCAGAAACACAACCCTTGATCATGGGTTGATTAGTGAAGGAAAAATCAACCATGTACAGCACTGCAATAAAAATGTTCTCTTAGGCTGTAAGTAGACTGTGATCAATCATGCTCATGGACACAATGACAAGAGACAAAAAAGAATTGGTTTACATAGATGTGAAGTTTGGTTAGAAAACTGGGAAATTTTTTTAAACTTCAAGGTTGATTTTCTGGATTCTTCTTCACTAGAGGTTAAAAGAGCATACTTAGACAAGTTTCTGCCAGAGTTCTGCCTAGGTTCAGTCCTCCTCAGTACAAAGGGATGGACTCAGGGTCCTAATCCCATGTTTCTGAGAGAAGGCTTGCTGCTATTAGATGAAGAGGAAAAAAAAAGGTGTAGAAATTAATACTAGGTTGTCAGATAGTCTCTCTATCCCTCTTACACTCCCACAAAGGTCTTGAATGCTTATCTCTGTCACCTTACCACTACATCTCCATTTTTAGCACTGTAGTGAGTTTCTTTATGCCCATTGGTGGTTTTCTGGCCTTTACCGGGACATTTCACTCTGCAAAACAGCCTTTCTTACCTGTCATCATCTAAGTCTTTCCTCTTCAGAGTGCTGCCTAGGGAGATTCCCCAGTTTTCCAGACACAATTTTAGTAGTTCTTGATAACCATCTCCCCAAGAAGTCGTGTTCCCCACACAGAATGCTAGTTGATAGTGACTGCGAGAACTAAAGACTTGAAATTTGTATTCATTCACTTCAGAAACACATAGCAGAAGCTGCTCGTCTCACATGGACATTCCCTCTGGAGTGTGACAACGTAGGCACAGCCGCGCAGCAGTGAGAACCAATGTCACCGATGTCCTGTGCATCAGGATGAACAGACACACCCTCTGAGGCAACAGAGGAATCAATGTGTAGAAACGTGGTGTACACAGAGGGGTGTAGGTGAATTCTAAAAGCAATTTTTGCTGTGAATTTGGGGAGTAAAAAGGTAGAAAAGATTTTCTTTATTTCTGACAAAGTGGGTGAGGTCACTGAAGTGCTAAGAAGTAAACAAATTTGTAATTTGTGGTAATATATAGATAAGGATACCTGAGGGTGAAACAAAGAGTTTTCTGTTTTCCAGCTCTCTTTGATATTAAAAGTGTGTTCAGTTAGAGCAATTGTTCCCATCTTTCCCACATTGCAGACTTCTGCGTTGCAATGCCCACTTTTACATGGTAAAATTAATTATAACAACAGCAACTTGCCTTTTAGTTATTCTTCACAATTATTTTAAAAATTGTCACAAACCCACACACATACTTGTCCGTGTTAAAAATCACCATATTAGACAAGTGAAAAGATGAGGTTGTGAGACATTTTTATCTGCAAAAGCACAGTATAAGCCACATTCCTGTCACATGCACAACAACCTATGGTTCTTCTGGTTATATTGAAGCTATGGGATGAAATCCTGGCTTCAGGGTTACCATTTTTCTGTGGTAATTTTTGTGTGGTATTTTAGGACAAAGCCATCCTTGAATTTTGTTCACTACCGTAAAATGTTAGTTCTGTCATATGTGGATCTTATCTATGACCAAAAGATGGTTGCTGTTTAAAGAATTGAAAGTCTCATGATGGGAAAGGAAATATCAGGGTTTATGGGCTGACAGAAGCATGAGGCAGCATGAGTTGTCTGCCTCTGCCCATCTGCTATCAGGTGTTTGCAGCTACCAGAAACAAAAATATGCATTAAGAAAGGATTTGAAAGGAGCCATGAAGAACTACTTTGGTATGTATGAAAAAAACATTTAAGTGCAAGGAAAGTGTATGTATTTCTGCCAGAAGTTAGGGTAACAGCACAGTAGTTTTTTGTTTGTTTTTTTTAATGAAAAGGGTAACTCCCTTACAATCACCTTATATTCAAACCTGTGTAAATGTAAATTCATATGTGGTTACTATAGATTAGTTAAACCCACACAAAGAATTTTTTCAGACCAACTTGCTTCTGTCACAAAATCACAGAATATTCTGAATTGGAAGGCACCCACAAGGATCATCGAGTCCAACTCTTAAATGAATGGCCAATACAGGGATTGAACCTTGGTGTTATTAGCACCATGCTCCAACCTCTGAGCTAATCTCAGTTTGTTACTACATATTGAGATAGGTTGACCTTGCTTACCTTAACCCTTTCTGCTCTTCACCATTTAAATAACGTATTGCAAATTTGATCCAAATTTTTCAGTGCAATTTAATTGCAAATTTTCCATTTTGTGTCTTTTCCCTCATTTTTCCCATGTGTGCCCTGCACAGGGCCTCTCTAACTCCCAGAGACTGCGACTACCGAACGCCTTGTTGACTTTCTGCTGCACAGAACAGATGGGACTGCTGCTGTATTTCATTTCACACTAGGAAAGCTGCGAGGGGCTGTAAGTCTGGCAGCCAGAAGCAACAGTAAGTCATGGGGCCAGCAAGAGGGCAGGGGCCACAAGGCCAGGTTTCAAATTAAGTGCATAATAAAAGCTTTGTGCTGGGAGAGTGGGGGAGTAGGGCATATACAGCTTGCAGAAGCCAGGCTGCTGATTGCAGGCAGTCCTAACTGGAAGATGTGGAGGGTGAAAACAGAATGAACCTATACGTTTGAGTGAAAAGGTTTGACCAGTCTTAGAATGGTAAAGGTGTTTTAAAGCCTTTGTGAAGAGTCTTGTCTTGGATTGCTCTGTGATGGTAGAGCCCCCCTAGGGAACTCCTACAGTGACAGTTCCATGTGGCATCTTTGAAAACAGTTACAGGTCTTTGTATTACTAATGCCCTCTTGCTGTGAATAAAAGAGCTGACCTGGTTAAAGGCCTGCACACTGCATGCACATTAATATGTGGCAGCCACACATCTGACTGCAACATCAACAAGAGGGAGTCTGTGTTGGTGGTTTACAATGCAGTTCCACTTCTGTGAGATCAGAAGACCTCCATATCTATGATGTGACTCCTCAACACAAGGTAAGGAAAGAGTGTCCATATTTTATTCTCATTCTCACATTTTTTTTTATAGAAGAAAGATTTCTATTTGGCTTATTTAGAGAACCTTGGGTTTATGTTTAAAAGCCCATTCTGTACTTGGGGAGTAAGAAGCTTTTGTCAAGAAATGGAAGATGCAGACAAAACTTTATGAAATATTCCCGAAATTCTCAAAAATTTCACCTCCTGGTAAAACTTATTATGACCACTTAAAATTGTTTTCATTCCAGAAGACAGAATATCGAGTCTTTGAGAGAATAGGGTTTGGAAAAATAGGGTCAGAGTGGGAAAGCAAAACTCATACAGTACCTGGAGGGAAAAGGAGATTTCAGACTATGAGACTAGAAATTGAAAAGAAGGTGCTAACTTAGGTACTGTTATTTCTATTGCATGCATTGGATAATGAAACTTCTGATGAGACAGAAAAATCCTTTTGCATGTGAAATAAGCTGACCAGAAAGGGAGGTGCTTCTAGCCTTACTACAGGAATTTAAGAAGAGAGAGACAAACTTTGTTGTGTGACTGTGATCGTGATCGTATTGTGTTTGTGTGGCAAGGATTTGTCTGGCATGAGTTTCCCTCATGTCCAACAGAGACAGTCCTAGCTGGCTCCAAGATGTACCCACCAATGGCCAAAGCTGAGCTAAACGTCAGTGGTGATAGTGCCTCTGTGATAATGTATTTTAGAAAGGGTAACAGCATCCATGAGAGAGGAGTGAGAAAATATCAGAGACTTTGCAGACACTGAGGACAGCAAAGAAGGAGGGGGAGGAGATGCTGCAGGTGACAGAGCAGAGATTCTTCTGCAGGCCATGGTGAGGCAGCTATGGCCCTGCAGCCCATGGAGGTCCAAGGCAGAACAAATACAGACTTGCAGCCTGTGGAGAACCTGAAATCAGAACATACTGAAGCGGTTTGTGAAGAACTGCAGCTCATAGGAAGGACTCACACTGGAGAAGTTCCTGGAGAACTGTCTCCCATATGTGGGACTCCATGCTGGAGTAGGGGAAGAGTGTGAGGAGGAAGGAGCAGCAGAGACAATGCATGTTGGACTGACTGCAACTCCCATTCCACTCTGGGGGAGAGGGTAGAGAAATTGGGAGTAAAGTACAGTTTGGGAAGAAGAGAGGCACAGGGGAAAGGTATTTTAAGATGTGCTCTTATTTCTCATTATCCAACTCTGGACCTTGTTAGGCAATAAACTAAATTAAATTCCCTGAGTTGAGCCTGCTTTTCCTGTGACATTGATTGGTGAGTGAGCTCTCCCTGTCCTCACCTAAACCCATGAGTCTTTCATCATATTATCTCTCCCCTGTACAGATGAGAAGGAGGAGTGATAGAATGGCTTGGTGGGCATGTGACAGCAGTCAAGATCAACCCACCACAGTGGAAAATACAGACTTTTGCTAATAAGTCACATGGATGGAAATACATCATCAATAAAGATCAGGAGATAACATCACTCTTTCTGAAGTGAATGTGTCTATGCAAAGGATGCCAAGGCTGCATTTGTCCTTTGCTGTGCAGGGTGGTGGGTGAGGTTAAAGAAGAGAAAGGAGGCTAGCTGGAGCTGACATAGCTGCTTGATTTGCTCTTAAGTAACTTGTCAGCAAAAGGAAGTTCAAGATGCATGTTTCTTTCTTTAAACCTTTCTTTCTTTGTACGTAATTTAATAATATCCCTAAGATTGCCCTTTTCTGGGGATGAAAGGAAAGAAATACAGTGAAGTGGTCAGTGACTGTGATTTTGCATGCTTTGTATGCTTGGCTTGTTATGCTTCAGTCTGTTATGTAAATCTTGCCAAGAGCAGGGTTGTCCCTTTTTCCACATGGGTTAGGCACTCCTGAGTCATTAGCAATAACAAACTAATTCCTTGGCCGCCAAATCTTGCTGGCCCTGCCAGTGCCCTTCAACAGGTGTATAGACATCAGAGCTACTCAGCAATATCTGCCATCGAGTCTTGCCTGACCCAGCATTTTGCCTGTTTAATTCTTGAGTTTCCCTATTGACAAGTCCCACAATCATTAGCTGTAATGTCTATTAATGAATATATTTCTATGAATTTTTTTTATTGTGAGGGTAGTGAGACACTGGATCGGGTCGCCCAGAGAAGTTATGAATGCCCCATCTTCAAAATGCCCAAGGTCAAGATAGATGGAGCTCTGGTCAATCTGGTCTGGTGGAAGATGTCCCTGCTTGAAGCAGGGTCAGCTGAACTAGATGATCTTGAAAGCTCCCTTCCAACCCAAATCATTCTGTGGTTTGTGTTTTCATGTTTCCATGATTCTGTGTTTCCAAGCACCTATGTCACTCAAATATATGTTTGGAGTACGAGTCACAGGAGCTGTGCTGAAGGCATGTTCAGTGCATATCTTGTAGCTACACAGCATGCTTGTATTTAGCATGCCACACAGTGTGCTTGCCATTTAGCATATGATACTCAGGACTATGGCACAATTAGAACTTGCTATCTTTCCTTTTCATTGTTTTTACTGGAAAAACCTTAAGTCTAGAAGTCCCCCTAGGCAAGCTGCAGGCATCTTCCTCACTAGAGATTTAAGAAAAATCAGTCTAGAAAAACATCTGACAGCCGGATGTGCCAGATAATTTACTGAGGTTTTTTCCAGTCTGACATTTCTTGGAAAGTATCAGTTGTGCTAACATACCAGAAGATGTGAAAATACAGGGTAAGATGTCAGACCTTCCACATCAACATTCTCTCTTTAATGCAGAAGTTTGACAAAGTATTTAGTTGTGGCAACATTGCCTTTTTCTGTGTGCTACCAGGGATGTGATGGCATATGGTCTTTGAGGTAAAAATTACCATGGCTATCCAAAATGTTGAAGGAGAGCTAAAGTCTTTTTGTGGCATGTGGGAATATGTATGTGTGTGTGTGATCTGTTGCACATATAGTCAGGAGATCATCCTAGCTCTATGTAATGTAATCTATAAGGTCTCTCACTGCACATATTTAACGTCATTAGTGTCAGTAAGGTTGAACATGCTTCTAAAAATTTGCAACGTAAGCATGATACAGGAGAGGACAAGTGGATGCACAAACTCACAGTGAGATTAATATGATTACCAGAAAAGGCACTAGTCTTGACCAAGAATTTTTGTCAAGATCCTGTAACCCTCACAACAGCAGAAAGTACGTATTTTTTTGTGGAGTTTACATGGAGATTCTTCCAGACATAGGAGATGGCATGAAAGAAGTAATAGTAGTTAAAAAAATAAATTTAAATGCAAATCTGTTTCTAAAAACAATATTGGAGGTGACCTGCGAAGGCAATAATTTATTAGAGGATTTGTCTGAATTTATTTTGCTGTCTTAAGATCTTATCTGTCTTTTTATTTCCTCTTCTAGAAGATTTTATGAGGATTTTAATAGCACGTCCATATCCCAAGCAACTAAGAAGGGAAATACTTTTATTAAATTACATTGTGCATGTCCAAGTCTCCTTATCTCCTCTAAAATGGCTAGTAATTAACTATGACCAAAAAGTTTTTCACCAAAAAAGGCCCAAAGGTTCTTGTTTCTTCCATGAAACTCTCAGCAACAAAGAAGGTAGAAAACCACCACCAATTTCTGGATTTGTCCCTTCATTTGTCATGAAAGCAAAAAATACAGGAAGCAGAGGTACTTATTTTAGTAATTTTCTGACTGATTTAGTTTGTAATCTTACTCCATTAAGGTATCTTATGTTGTGCTACTATGTATTGCAGAACAATTTTCACTACATAACACTACATTAAAAAAAAAGTCTTTCTTAAAAGTGCAAGTGCAAAATATATAAAATATAATCAGTATTACTCTAACCAGGAGAAAAAATTAATGGAGCATAAACATTGACCCATTTTGCTAGCCAAGAGACCTTTGTCAAAGCTTGTCATAAATGGCGTTTCAAGACGATCACAGATTTTAAAAAGTTCTATTGATGCTGTCTCCCAACCGCCTTCTTTAATCTGTTTCTCCAAAGTTACATTATTTTGGTGTGATGGGTTGACCCTGGCTGGATGCCAGTTATTCACCAAAGCCACTCTGTCACTCTCCTTCTCAGCTGGATGGGAGGGAGACAGTATAACAAAAGGCTTCTGGGTTGAGATAAGGACAGGGAGAGAGATCACACCTATTACTGTCGCAGGCAAAACAGACTCAATTTGGGGGAAACTAATTTAATTTCTTACCAATCCAATCAGAGTAGGATGAGAAATAACCCCAAATCTTAGAAACACTTTGCTCCCAGTGTCTGCCTTCTTCCCAGGCTCAACTTCATTCCTGATTTTCTCTACGTCCTCCACTTGATCAGCACAGGGGGATGGGGAATGGGGATTGTCGTCAGTTCATCACAATTTGTCTCTCCTGCTGCTTCCTGCTCAGGGGGAGGACTCCTCACAGTCTTGCATGGGGTCTGTCCTGCTCCAGCACGGGGTCCCTACTAAGGAAAACACTTCTCCACAAACTTCTCCTATGTGAGCCCTTCCTATGGGTTGCAGTACTTCACAAACTGCTCCAGTGTGGGTTCCTCCCACAGATGCAGTCCTTGAGGAATAGGATCACAAGTCCTGCCAGCAAACTTGCTCCGGTGTGGGCTACTCTCTCCACAGTTCCAGAGGTCCTGACAGAAGCCTGCTCCAACATGGGCTTCCCACAAGGTCACAGCCTCCTTCAGGCATCCACCTGCTCCAGCATGATATCCACCATGCGCTTCAAGTGGGTCTCATGCTCCACCATGGGCTGCAGGGGCACAGCCCCTGCAGATCTTCACCACAGACTGCAGGAGAATATCTGCTCTGGTGCCCAGGGCATCTCCTCCCTCTCCTTCTTCACTGTCCTCGCTGTCTGCAGAGCTGTTTCTTACAGAATGAGCTGAGTTGAAAGGGACCCATAAAGATCACCGAGTCCAACTCCTGGCCCTGCATAGGACCATTCCCCAGTGTCACACCATGTGCCTGAGGGTATTGTCCCAACCCTTCTCGAACTCTGTCAGGCTTGGTCCTGTGACCTCTTCCCTGGGGAGCCTGTTCCAGTGCCCAACCACCCTCTGGGTGAGGAATCTTTTTCTAACATTCAACCTAAGCCTCCCCTAACACCACTTCAGGCCATTCCCTTGGGTCCTGTCACTGGTCACCACAGGGGAGAGATCAATGTCTGCCTCTCCTCTTGCTCTCATGAGGAAGCTGTAACTGCGGTGAGGTCTCCCCTCAGTCTCCTCCAGGCTGAAAAGACCATGTGACCTCAGCTGCTCCTCATACGGCTTCCCCTCAAGGTCCTTCACCATCTTTGTTGCCCTCCTTTGCTCTCCTCTAATAGCTTTGTGTCTTCTTCTCTCACATGAGCTCTTCACTCCTCTTGTTGGGCTGGTGGTGTGCAGGTTGTTTTCTCCCTTCTCAAATATATTCCCCCAGAGGTGCTACTGTAATGACTGACGGGCTCAGCCTTAGCCAGTGATCCATCTTGAAGTCATCTGACGTTCGCTCTGTCAGACATAGGGGAAGTTTCTGGCAGCTTCTCAGAGAAATCTCTCCTGTAGCCTTCCCACTACCAAAACCTTGCCACACAAACCCAATACGTTTGGACATGCATATAATCATTATTAATACACTGAATACCTGCTCCTCTGGCCCCTGGAGTGACAAAGCTATCTTTGGCAGAGAACACTGAGAAGCCCTTGAAATGACTGCTGTCCCCCACATTGGGCAGTGACCCCAATTTGTGCCCAGTCTCCTCTGTCCCACAGATGTTACCACAGTTGTGTACCTACTACTTCCCCTTCTCAGAACAAAGCATCCATAGCTATGAAGCAAAGGTACATTTTATAGCCAGAGTCAAGGGCAAATGCTGTCCTCTCACAAACCCCTTCATTTGATTTTGGTGTTCTTCAGCTCCCTGGCATGCAGATCTTCTTGTGGGTGGATGTTCAGGTGCTGTGGCCACTGGTGATCAGTGCTGGGGAAGAGGGATTAATGTTTCCCTTTGGAAAACAGGCTTCTGCCAGTAACTGCGTTCAATCAGCACCCCAATTTGGTGAACAGGATCGGCAGTGAGGCTTCAGGCTGGTCCATGGTGAGGGTTGTTGGAAACGTGGAGGCAACTCTTACTGCCCGGGTCCATGAGGCCCCCTTTCTTGCAGAAGGGATATTTCACCCCCAGCTTCGTGGTGAGCTCCCCAGCACTCGGAAACTACGCATGGCCTTGCTCCTTCCTCCTTGCAAGTACCACAGATCTCCGAGACAGCTCCGGGCTACCCCTGTATGCCCCGGCCACAGGACAGGCGCCACCTGCCCCACGGTGCTGAGCGATGGCGCGGGTGCCAGCTCTGCCCCCGGGGCTGACCGTGGCACAGGTACCGGGGCTGCCGCCGCGGTGAGCGATGGCACAGGTACCGCGCTCTCT
>VZRJ01002346.1:72941-97670 GCA_013397565.1 Ptilonorhynchus violaceus
TGAGAGGGAAGTTGCATATCTTCTCCTAATGCTACCCTGTCACCTTTAATTGAAAGTAATGAGATGCAAATACTTTTTTTTTTTTAAATGTGGAAGACTCTTTCTGTCCTTGTTTCTGTTTCATTTGACAACAGGTGTTCAAACCCAGTATTTAGAACTTTTGACCATAATTCTTGCAGGGGAGTTGAATCCTGTATGTAGATTTCATAATTCTGTGCTATAGGTGTAAATGGAAGGTACGTTCTGTGGCTAATTAATGAACGGAAAGGAATTGTTATTTTTGTTTGTTTATTTGCATTCAAATCAACGGCTTTGATTTGTGTGTCTGATAGAAAACCACAGTTCCATAAGCTGCTTGAAGCAGATTATGGGTAATGTGGCTGGCATATTAATCCAGAGATCTTGGTNTATAGGAAACACTTGTGCATATTAGTTTCCAAAACTCCATATTGAAGGAAGTGCTCTTCAATAAAACAGATGATAATCTCATTAAAATTTGAGACAGTAGAAAAATATAAATAACAGATTAGTAGTTTGTATACCTAAGAACTTAGTTGTTGATTAAATAAGCTCTCTAATATAATATCTAATTTTAATCACTTGAGTAAAATTCCAGTGGTGTTACACAGGTGCCTAATTGGGCAAGGATTAAGAATCTTACCTACCTAAGGTGTGTTTGAGAGGGAAGTTGCATATCTTCTCCTAATGCTACCCTGTCACCTTTAATTGAAAGTAATGAGATGCAAATACTTTTTTTTTTTTAAATGTGGAAGACTCTTTCTGTCCTTGTTTCTGTTTCATTTGACAACAGGTGTTCAAACCCAGTATTTAGAACTTTTGACCATAATTCTTGCAGGGGAGTTGAATCCTGTATGTAGATTTCATAATTCTGTGCTATAGGTGTAAATGGAAGGTACGTTCTGTGGCTAATTAATGAACGGAAAGGAATTGTTATTTTTGTTTGTTTATTTGCATTCAAATCAACGGCTTTGATTTGTGTGTCTGATAGAAAACCACAGTTCCATAAGCTGCTTGAAGCAGATTATGGGTAATGTGGCTGGCATATTAATCCAGAGATCTTGGTTGATGTTGACAGCAATTTTTAGACCACTGCCCTGTGTTTCCTTAAGAACTTTCTATTTGTGATTTTGTAGGGTATGAATAGATGTCGTCTGGAGTTTGAGCTGGCAAGAACTTGTATTTAAGATTTATGTGCCTATATTCTTGAAAAATGTGAACAAAAGCTGTACTGCAGGGAAATAGTATTTATATGCCTTAGTGGTAAGATACAGATAATGATTTGAAGACCGATTAGGACTATCCAACCCCCAACTTTTTGAATTAAAACCCAAGAAAACCTACCTCTAAATATGTAGTTATTTGAGTGAGGAGGGCTTGAGTTGTCTATTCAGTGTGGCAGATCAAATAGTATATTATTGTTGCTACTTCAAGCTGGTATGGTTTTCAAGAAGTCCTAATACACACTCTGTTGTTTAAAATTTGAACACCTTCTCTTTCCTAAAATGTCTTCCTGTTCCTACAGTTAATGTACATTACAGATTAAAATTAATATAGTTTTAAGATATGGCGATGTTTATAAAACACAAAAACTTTGTTACAATAGAGGTCTAAATTGTTAATTATGGGACAAGTTTTCTCTGTGTATTTCAATTATGTTGACTGGTGATAAACCAAGTATGTACTCTCTTAAACATATTTAAAAGACTAATTATATTAGCATTGGTTTAAAATCTACTTATTTTTATAATAGAAAATTATGAACTTTTAAACTTAAATAAGTATTTCAGACTCTATTTTTATAGAAACAAAACCCCCCCTACATTTAAAAACAACCCCTCACAGTTTAAAGTATTTGATGTTGAATAACGAAGAAATAAAATGAAAATGCTCTGTATATGTAACAGCTGGTACTAAAAACAAAGAAACATTTATGTAATTTGTCTGTTAATAGAATTAGTGCTAAGAGAGCTTAACAATTCTAGAAGTGGCAGATGTGATGATTTTGTTCTGTAGTTGAAGCCAGGAGACTGAAAATACTACTTTTTAAAAATTTTAAATTTTCTTACAACTTTTATGTAGTTTCACAGCTTTCGCCAGACCAGCAATTGGACATTGCAAAGCGGGAAACAAACACAGTAAAATGAAAATTATGCTCCTGCTGCTCAGATAAAGATCGTTGCTGCTTTGGTGCATTATCAGTCTGGGCCTGGAACATTGCTTGGGACTTCTGCAGTCCTGGCTTGCTCTGCAACTGGTGTATATATGGAGACATATGTTTAGTTTGTTATTTATGTTTCTTCTCATGATGCGAGCCCAGGTGTAACTCATAGCTGGTCTGGGAGATCATGGTAGGATCATGGATTACGTTTTTAAAAGAGAACTTGGTTTAAGGTGTGTGATGATTCATTAGGAAATGCATGGCAGTCCTTGAGGGGTTTGGTGATCCAATACTTTGTCACTTGTTGAACTAGATAAAAGCTTGGGTCAAACACTGCTGCAGTCTATTTTTTGTCTGAGTGGGCCAATGCTTCATTACAGGGCTGGACTCATATTTGTATCCTGCAGGCTGGGGCTGGGTTGGTTATCCTAGTTTAGCAGGTCATAGCTTGAGCACCCTGGCATCTGTTCTCTAAACTGCAAATCATAATTTAAAAAAAAAAACCAACCAGCAGACCAACTCATTAAATTGTAATTATTTATTGTTAAACACAAATTTAAATCTGAAGATTGTTCACCTGCATGGTAATTTGTCACAGTTATTGTCTTATGTTGAAAAGGTCTTGAATGATTGTGATTTTATTTTTTTTTTTACGTGTTTTTTAAAGGAAAATGAGCTGTTCAGGTAAGCTGTGCTGTGTAAGTAACTGTCTATTTCCAGTATTTGTCAACTTTTGCTACAATTTTTGTTCAAGTATCTCATGATCTCAGTGCAGTGTTTCTCCCACTGGTCTCTTTAAGGTAATGATTATTTGTGTTTTGTAGAGGAGGAGTTCAGGCAGATCAAGTAACATGTCTGTGTTCACATGAAGTCTGTGCTACAGCTGGAAATTCATCCCGATTCCTCTAAGTTGTTGTCTGTCAGCCTAACGACTTCACTTTCCCTGAGATAAAGGCACCCAAACCCAGTTTTAAGCTGTATTTAGGCCTTTGACATCCTGTAAGAAATAACATGGCTTTTGGCTTCTTATTTTTCTGCAATTTTCATTGAGGAACTGCAAGGAGATGAATAGATCTCTTGATTTCTGCTCAAATCCACATGTGGGCTGGAAGCTGTGTGTACTGTGCATCTCTTTCACGCACTTTTAAGATGAAATAGGGGTTGTAGATGTATTTATAATTAAACCAATTTGCAATGTTGCCCCCTTATTCCATGTTTATTTTTTTGCTTAATGCTAATAGTAATAAAGATTTTGTGAATAAAGAATTGCCTGTGTTGCACAGAAATGTGTTCACTCATCCTGTTAAATGTGGGTCTTGGTGTTCCATGAGTTGATCTGTTACCCTCTGGTGCTGCAGCTGTTCCTAAAGAAGCACATGCCATTTCTCGTGTAATAGCTTGCATAATGCTGACAAGGGAGAAAGTCATATGATTCCTCATTAAAGCAAATATTGTTCCTGTGAGTTTATTACACAAACCCTTTAATATTATTGTGTGAAATATGTTTTTGAAGAGTGTAAGTTTTATTTTCTTTCACTTGAAAAATGAAAAGCTGAAGTTACCGTACTTAAAAAATAAAATAAATGTTCTTCCTCCCCCACCAAACATATACTTCTAGTATGCTTTTTTGTACAAATGGTCATAATGAGTTTGTTTGCTTAAGGCTACGTTGCATGTGCTCAGTCAACCTGACTGTGTCCTAACCAATTGGAGTGATACCCCATGAGCTGAGCATGGTCGTGCAACGTGTGACAAGGATTTGACCTGACAGTTTTACAGTCCTGCAGTGCATGGAGGTTTAGAGCAACAAAAAGGGGCAGGAGGGACTGCGTGGCAGAGACCTGTGCTGTTGCTGCTGCCTCTGCAGCAAAAACTGTGTTAATGCTCTAGTCAAGAAAATCTGAAAAGCTGTTTTCTCCTGCCCTTTTTTTGTCTCCTGTTTCACTTGAGACTGGCTAGATGTGGAGCCATCTGTATTTTTACTTTGCTTAAAACACAGACAAACCAACTGTGTTTTTGTGAGGTACATCTATTAATTCATTATGGTTGGAAGCCATTTCATTTGTCTTTGATAGGTTATTTTGCATTTCAAAATTGAGATGCTTGCATTTTGTATTGTGAACTACTTCCTTATACTCTGCTGTAGATTGGCATGGAACGTTCTTCTTTCATGACTTGTTTAATGCTTTTATTTAACTTGATAACTTTGTGAACAGTTACTGATTTCTTCAGGGATGTAGGGAACCTAAATGTGAACTATTTCTGACCTCAACACTGAGACAAAATACATCACACAACTGTATGAGGGCTTGTAACTTTACATGTTTAATCTGCTACATGGTACAAATAATAAATGATTATTTAGGAGGGGTGCTGAGTAGGTTTTACTTGGTTTAGTCTTGAAGATTTCTCTGTATTGTTTTCTTTTGCATAACATATTCTCTGTAAATGCTATGAAAGAAAAGGTCAAAAGTGACTATTGTAAGTGAGTTGAGAGTAAATAAAATCAAAGTGTACCATGTGAAATTAGATAGCCCTAATAGCAAACAGAAAAGAGGCCTGTGAATGATTTTTGAGGGTAATTTAATGGATGTATTAGTTAGCAAAACATAGAGACTTTAGTCTTCTTTGCTTATAAGCAAAGATATGGTTGCTGTTTTATTTTCGTAGTGTGTAGCAGTTGGAACTCAGATAATCTACTGGATTTCTTATTGCATGTTTTCTGTTTTGGTCCTGCATTATTTTATTCTAAAAAAATGTCAGGAATTATTACCTAGAGGCTTAAAGTTATAGCTTGTGGCTTGTTTGTCTGTTTGTCATGCAATAATGAAACCTCAGCTCAATTTCTTTGTTAATAGCAGAGTTATCTAAGCACCTAGGTATTTTTTTAATAATAGAGGGGGGCTCCCCTTTCTGGCAGCATACAGAAAATTAAATTTTGTGTTTTTCACATACCTGTATTCCTTTACAGAGGAATTTACCTGGCCTGTTGCAGCTAACTGGGTGTTAAAGCCTCATTGTCTCATAGAAATAGAGTCATGTAATTTCATACTTCACTTTTTCTTGCAACATGCTTATGTCAGCATAGTCTGTGTGTACTAACTACAGCATTGCTCGAGTGTTTGTGAACCGTAATACAGGCAGGAATGCCATAACTGCTAGAGGTGAGGAGACCAGTGGTGGAAGAATTTCATCCCTGACAGCAGCTCCTCTGTCTGCTGTGCATTACTGCTGCATTCAAAAGCATGCACGCCTCACCTTTGTCTCTTGAAATCAGTTTGCTTGTGAACAGGAGGAGCCAAGGGATTTGGTTTTAGCAAGGGCAAGGGCAGCACCTGAAATGTGGGAAGAAAGAGGTGAGAGATGCAGCTAAGTATCTGATAGGGTCAGTGAGCAATAGTAGGAGGAATGTGAGAGACTGTAAGGGAAGGCAGGAGAAAATGCAAATAACAGCTGAGGGGAAGGAATGACCTGAATTTGAAGGGAAATGGCTGTGAGGAATGCATGTGTGTATGAACAATAGCATTCAACGAAAACATTAGTGTTTTCATCAACAACACTATTAAAGGTGGCAGTATTAGGTGCCAATGAAGTAATTTCCAAGTTTGCTGTTCAGTTTTAACAGGGAAAAAAAAAATCTCTTGTAGAAGGACCATCTCCTCTATTCAAGCAACTTTATAGTAGCGTATTATCACTGTTTAAAAGCTTTTAAAATGCAGACTTTTAATTGCTACTGATAGAGTCAGAATAAGAAATCCTTTTGTACTTGATTTACCTATGTCGGTAGAATAATGAATGGTGGATTAAATAGAGGAGACTGAAGATAAAGAGGAAAAAAAAATCATTGCACACTAGGATTTAAAATTAAACTAGAAAAAGAGGGGGGGAAAAAAGACTCCATAGCAGAGACTAGGAATCATAAAACTTGTATGAAAACCTTTTTGTTTAGAGAGTTTTGTGATGAGTTCATGGGAGCTGAGCAAGACAGATCATGATTCTTGTGTTCCTTCAGAACACCAGAGTAGGTTCTCATAACCTGTGTTAGTTTGTGCTTCTGAGAGTTTGAGCTATAGCTTGAAAGCAGCTGAGGGGTCTATTTCTGTGCACAGTTCTATAGGCCTGGAAGGGCCTTAGCTGAAGAGCACACATGGATTCCAAGAGCTCTTGCTCATTTTAATTTGACAGTCGTTTGACTCCAAATCTGAAAATTTGAATCTAAGAGCTTTCAAGGAGTTATTACCACTCTGGTTTGGCTTCAGTCTTGTCCGCTCCTTCAAGTGTGTCTCTTTAGTCTGTTGTGAGCTCTTGTTTCTAATGGGCTTGTATAATTTTCTGTTCATAGCTGAAATGCTTTTGGAAACAACCATCTGTTAGGCACTCTAACTGGCCAGTTGTTGAGAAAAATCCTGAGCAATGTTTTGCTTTCTTCAGAAATGGATTTAAATGCAAAATCTCAAATTAACTCTGTCTTGTTATCTTCTGGGTGGTTTACTTTTTGTTCATCACCCACTTATTGCTTGACCTGTGGCATCAAAAGCATAATCTGGGAGGGAGCTAGAACTAAGTCTGCCACCTCAAAGCAGCATGTACTTTGTGCTGCAAACGGGGGGTTTTATGTTGGGAATCTGCCACAACTTGCCCTGGGGGGATCTATGGGCTAACCTCATCCTTTTCTGCTTATGAGCACAGATTTGATTCAGGTATTCTTTTACAGACTGGGCGTTAATAGTCACCATCCTAATTAATCCTAAATGCCTGGAACATTCTCCTTTCTGTCATGGATGTAGGCAACTCTAGCAAACTGCAGAGTGTGAATGTTCAACAGTCTTATTTACGTGTGCATTGTATGTCTCAAACTACCTACATTAATAATGTTGCTTTGTTTCTCAAGAGCATGTCATTCCCTGTGGATATATTGAACGATTACAGTCATGAGGACTTGGAGAACTCAGCAGAGGACTACCTCTCTGACCTTAGGTGGAGGAATCCAAACTCGCCTGAATTCTTTTCTCTGCCAGACCGCCGCAAAGTAAGAACTAGCAAGTACTGTAGTTCCAGTGTTCTTAATGTCCTTGTAGATTTAAGATATCCAGTCCACAACTATTGAATTACAGAATTATTTTAGCAAAGCTTTTGTGTTTTCCAAATTCAAAATTGTTAAACTCTACTTTTTTCACTCTGTGATTGGATTTGAATCTGGGTGTCAGTGACTGTGTGCTGCTTCTAGGCAATGGATCTATATATATTAAGTAATTTAAAAAAAAATCCAACAAACCAAGCCCAAAAACCCCGCAACCTGACTATAATCTTAAGTCTTCAACTGATGAATCAAACTCTTTCCTAAAAATGACTACCTCACACAGTCTCAAAAACTTATTGTCACTAAGGGCTTCATGATTTATTTAAGCTAACTGGCTCTTTTTCTATCTTAGTCCTTCAGTGTTCTTCATGTTTGGGTTCAATTCTTGATTAATAAGCTGAACTAATTTCAAAAGTGGTTCTTTTTTCTTTATCTGAAGTATTCCTTGCTATTATTCGCGGTTATAGAGACAAGCTGTGACAGTTCTGTGTTTGAAACACTTATCCCTTGTATCGCAAGTTGGTTGGTGTCAGTTCTGTCCAGACGAATGCTTCTATTAGAACTAGTACTAATAAACCCGATAGTGTATAGCTTTAATGGAAAGTGAGTGAACTGAGAGGCTTCTCTGTGGGACTTAAAGGTCAGTGCTGCAGATTCCTTTGCAGAAGCAGAGTCTTCACTACTTTCCTGCATTTATGTGAGTGCTATATGCCTAAATATTTGCTTGTATTAATTTCCCCATTTGTGGCAATAGCATGTCATTCATAATCTTCTTAAATTGGGTAAGCAAGGCTGTCTACCACACCATTCATGTCTGTCTAGTTTTTTATACGTAAATTGAATAATGGAAACATGAATTTAAATATAAAAATGCGTTTCCACAAAGGTACTTAATTCCTTAAAGGAAGATTATTTGACCCTTTTTGTGTTGTTCCTGAGGAGGAAAATCAAGCAGACAACTTCAGAATTTTTAAAATGTGTGTAATTTAAGGGAACAAGACCCTTTTGAATTTGCCTTCCCACTGTAACGCATTAGAACTTGTTAACGAACACAATTTTGCTGTGCCGGTTTGTTTCCGTGCTTGACTGACTGCCTCATTCTTCTGTTGGCTTTGACAGCTTGCACAGTTGGGACTGTTGAAGTGAACATAATGCTGGCTCCTTGCACACCTTACTTCAGTTTTGCACACAAATGCAAACTGTTGGCAGAAGAGAGCTGTAACAGTACAAATGCCTGTAGCTAAATTTGCCAGAGCTTGAGAGTCAGAGCTCTTTGTAATGCAGTTTGTCTTTAAGAAGAAATGTCTAAAGTAAGGGCTGGCATCTGATGCTTGTCTTTTATAGTTAGCTGTTAAGCACTTGATTTTTCAATATTCGTCTTGTTTACCTTGATAAACACTGTGTATTTTACTAATGTTGTTTTATCAAGAATCTTGAATTATTGTACATTCTTGTTTCAGGTTCCTATTAGCTTGGCATATGTGAGCTTCGTTCCTCTTTATGGTGAAGAGCAGACTCACAAAGTTCTTGCGCTGTTTGCACCATGGGACTCACTCACAGGTTTCATTTTAAGTTTATCTCTGTATTGCTGTTGGTTTTTTTTTTGGTGAAAAATACATATAACCAGGCCCTTGCTCATTTCATGCTACTTAGCTCATAACTTTGCCACTTGTGCATTTGTTGTTCCCTGTCTTTTTGTTCACATACTATTATTTTTTGTTGTGGATTCATATACACAAGTGATAAAACTTTGCACACCAATCAGAGCAAAACTGCACCCATTGAATTCAGAAGATATGTAGCAAAATAATGTGGTGCTTGTCTGGATCATTTTATAACATGTATCTCTTGATCTCTATGTACACTTCACCTCTCCAAAGGGTATTTATTTATTGAACATTCTTAGAATCCATTAATTTGCCCGTGAATTTAAATGCTCTTTATTAATAATGATTGATCAGCATCGTGTGTAAATTTGTCTTTAAGTCCTAACATAGCTCTGGCTAAGATGACATCTCACTGGTTTTTCTGGGGTTTTTTCCTCCCATTCTTCCTTCCTCCCCTTCCAGTTCTCCATGCTTTCTTCTTCCATTTAACACCATGTATATGGTTGCCAAGTTTGCCACAAATGCCAATAGATCACACTCTTCCTGACTGCTATTCACATGGCCATCAACCTTTTCACATTCATCTGACTCCCTAAAACTTGCACAGTTTCGATATCAATATCCATTAGCAACCCAAAACTGAAATACATGTATGAATGAGACTCCTTGACAGGCAGAGTTTTTAGTGGAAGGAGGTTCTAGAGCACAGCATTGAAGGATAGTGCTTATGTCTGAAAAATAGTTCCTGCATATCATACTGCAAAAAAAACCCCTGTGTTTGTTAGTCTCAGTTATCAAAAAAAATATTGGACTAGGGAGCATTTGATATGGGTGGAGTGTACAGTGCCCCATTGGTTGTGCTAGGGTAGTAGGAGCTACATAAATATAGTGCCGCCTAGAAGATGCTTAACTTGGTTACTACAGTGTTTTTCCTGATTATTTAGCAGCTATAATGAATTTGTTTCTTTTGGGATGGTAAGAATCACTAACTTTTTATTTCCCTTGTTTTTTTCAAGCTGTAGCCCTGTATCTTGCTGACCAGTGGTGGTCAATTGATGACATTGTGAGAACATCTGTCCCTGCTAGACAGGGGCTTCATCAGGTAAAGCGCTCCAACATTCACCTAGCAGTTAATCTCATACTTCAAGATAATGGCAAAGAGATAGTGTGCGAGATATTACATGTTTTAATTTCATTTAGAAATGAGATGACTTTTGCAAATCAAAGGGGGTAGAGGAATAGGTGCTAGGGGAAAATGAACCTGAATGTGAAGATTAGTGCCTATAGCAAGAATGACTTCTGTACAGCAGCTTCAAATGTAGACAACTTAAATGTTAACCATGTTACCAGTTTTTTCTTTACCCTTTAACATTGTTAGCTGGTTGTGTTAAAATATCTTAGTCGAGTAGTGCATTGTACCATAGCAGTACCTATTGGTCTTATCAAGAGACTAGTAAACCAAAAATATTACCAGGACCATGTTTGACAGAAGCAAGTTGGAGCTGGTGTCTTGCAGTGGCAATACATGAGGTCTGGAAAAGTAAGTTGCCTGGTATCTGCTTTATTGCTCGTCATTGATGTTTGTTACCATTGTTTGCCCATGTGTAGCATAGAGTTTTCCAAAACTGGATATCTGTGTTTTTCCAGGGGAGTCATTTATATCTGCTCATGGAATCTGGGCACTTGTCTTGGATTTTTGCATTTTTTAAAATTTTGTGTAGAGGATTTGGCATGTCACTTTGCTTTCAACACACTTCTTAATGATAGGAAAATCAGGAAAGCTGAATCTTTTACAGGGGAGGTAGCTGAGACTAAGCATTGGAAGAGAGCATGGTTTGTCCTTCCTTCACAACAGTGGTAAACTTAAATTTCATATATAAAAGGAACTCTGCGAGACAGAGAAAAGGATATTGAATTCCTTATTTCATGCCACAGAAACTGTTGTAACTAGCTTTTTCACTGCATCGTGTCCTGTTGCCTGCCACTCTATCAGCAGTGATTGAGTGTGCCAAGTCCTGCCACCCTATGAGGCTCATCATTTCTCCTTCAGACTTCAGTTACCTGCTAGCCTGGGAATTCTGAGGCTGACTTACTGATATTGTGTTTGATGAATATTTCTGAAGTCCAAAAATAGTTTTGAGTTAAGTCATAACATTCCCACTCCATTGCCCTTTTCCCAGCTTTTACCCATTGGATTAGGAGTGACAGTGAAGTCATGGACTGTCCTCTATGGCAGTGATTTGTACTTAACCTATTGCTATGATTTCTGAGCTTCTTCTTGCCTTGTAACAAACCCCAGAGAGTCATCCTGCTTTAGCACGTACAGCCTTCCCTTGAACTCTCTCTGCAGCTGTGTTAACTGGCAACTTTGAAAAATAAGGTCCCTGATGTATAGGTATTAACTAATCTGATCAGTCTTCTAAAATGTTTTTTTTCTGTGTTCTCTTAGGTGAAGTCTGTTGGAGAGAGGGTTGTTCTCTATGTTCTGAATCGAATTATCTATCGAACGCAAGAAATGGAAAGAAATGACATCCCATTTCTCTGTCATGGTAGCAGCCACTATGCTAAGATCATGTGGAAAAAAGGAGAGGCTATTGGCTTCTATTCTGTTAAACCGACAGGTAGAACATTTGAGGATTGTGGGATTTGGGGGTAAAGGGGAGGAGATAGGGAGCCTATTTCAAGAATATTGTATTAGTAGGTTTTATAAGCCTTACAAGCCTAATTTAATTGGCGTTTTCCTGCAGTCATAAGAGATCAGATTGCTGTTAAAATCTCTATCTTAAATGCTTACATGCTTTAGCAATTTAAGTTCTTAGATTCCTTCATATTTACAAAACATATTTAAAACTGTAGAAATTTGATATACCTGAAAGCTTTTCTCTTTCCTTCTGTAGAACAACTGTTTACAGTTGGATTGGACTGTACTTGTCTTGAGTTAGTGAAAACTGAAGGCTTTTCTTTCTAGACATTATCAACATTTCACCCATGTTTGAGAGTGTGTTGTATTCTTTCTCCAAATGAGTAGTCTATGTGGAAAAGACCACTTTGGAAACAGAAGTTTAGGAAGAGTGGTGGAGGTCTTCTGGCATCCTGAAGGGCACCCAAGTATATAACCAAATATAATATCTCTGCTCACGTTTCCCTTGCTTGAAAAATTAAGATAATAATAAAGTCATAGAATGGTTTTGGTGGGAAGGGACCATAAAGACCATCTAATTTCAACCCTGCTGCCATGGGCAGGGACACCCTTCCACTAGACCAGGTTGCTCAGAGCCCCATCCAGCCTGGCCTTGAACACTTTCAGGAATGGGGCATTCACAACTTCTTTGGTCAACCTGTTCCAGCACCTCACCACCCTCACAGTAAAGAATTTCTTCCTAATATCCAATCTAAACTTACCTTCCTTCAGCTTAAGGCCATTGCCCTTTGGCCTATCACTACATGACTGTGAAAAGTCCCTCTCCAGCTCTCTTGTAGGTTCTTTTCAGGTGCTGAAAGGCCAAAATTAGGTCACACCAGAGCCTTCTCTTCTCCAGGCTGAACAACCCCAACTTTATTAGCCTTTCCTCATGGGAGAGATGCTCCAGATTGTCTTTGTGGCCCTAAGATAAGTATGTTCTAAAAAATACAAGATTGCAAAGACTATCTAGACTGTATAGACAACTTTAGGTTTCTCTTTGGCCTTGTCAGGGAAGACAGCAACTCTTTGGCGTAGTTCACACTACGATTCACAAAAGTGCCTGAAAATGGATTGGCTAGTTAATGGACTGTCTTAATGCCATTATATGCCATCCCTTTCTCACCACTGGGTATCAGAGCTGTGAACTGAAGTACCTATGTGTTGTGACAATCTGTTCCATCTTTGTTTAATTTAGGATAATATGTTGTTTATGGGAAAATTTCAATGTAAATTGTCCTAGAATTATTTATGTCTTCATTTAAAAAATTGGAATTATTCTTTCAATCTTTAAACAAGAACTGAATTAGTCTTCATATTTGTCCTGAGAAGTGACATAATCAGCATAACAGTATAATGAAATAATTTTGTTTTCTCCTATTCCCTCCTCCTTCTTTCAGCTTCATTTTTACTATAGTTTTCCTGTGGAACTGTATAGTGAGATTTCAAAGTGAGCCTTTCCTCTCTATCATGTCTATTTTTTTTTTGGTACTACAGACTTTTTCTATTATATTAATCTATTGATGTATCTTGGCAACATTATGAAGCTTGCCCAAAAGAGATAATAAATGACTAATAGCAATTATTTATTTTTAATAAAGTTATAAATAATTTTATAATTTTCTATTACTTACTATTATATAGTTTGGTATTTTATAAATTATAAAAGTCTTTATTTAATATGCTAAAATCCATGCTGCAGCATGTCAGTCAGCATGCAGTCATGTCATCCATACTGATGGATATTTTTTTGCTCTGACTCTTTCAGGAAGTGTTTGTAGCTACCTTCATCAGAAGTATAAGATGCCAGTGCTAGACACGATTTTTGTTAGAAAGAAACATCGTGGGAAAGACTGTGGGCTAATCATGTTGGAAGACTTCGTGGATTCCTTTACTGAAGAGCCTCTTGGCCTACGATATCCACTGTCATCCTTCGTGTACACAGGTGAGCTCTTTAATTTTTTCTTCTGATCTTCTTTGTGGTTTCTTTACATGTCCAAATGAGTGCTGTCATTCAAGCTCCATGTTTGTGGCCTCATCCTCAGGTTCTATATTAAATATTCTGTGCTTCAGTGAAGGCTAAAAATCCTGTTTTATTTAAGATGAAGTAGTTCCTGATTAGATTTTTTATCCTCAGTGTGAGACTGGATTATTTGAACTCTGTTGGCTTTCTGCTACTGTGAAGTTTACCACTGTCCTGTTTCCCCTGCCAAGCCAGTAGAATGGGCTGAGGTGTTTCTGTGTAGCATCTAATGAATATCTGCCTTGTAGCACCTTTTTCTTGCTCACACCTAAGCCTCATGAGGTCATTTAATTCATGCTTTCTCTGAACTTCTGGTCAAAAGGACATAGTAGGCTCTGTTTTAACTCGTGTATGAGAAGGCACAGTTCTAAAATACAAAGAAAACATGGTTCTTCCATTAGCAGCTTAAGAGGGCTATGTGATGTAGGAAATTACATGGATTCTGGAAACCATGTTTTTGGGACTGTGTTCAGACAAGAAGCACGCTTCTTTTGCCCTGTTTCTCAAGGAATGTTCTATTCTTAGGCCCTTTGCCATGGTTCCTTCAGTGAACATTTTGATCTGGCCGTCTTAACCAGTGGAAATTTTCTGCTTTTCCAAGCATCACATCTGTTGCTGGTTCTGATAAGATCTGATTTGTTAGGCTTCAACCAGGAAAATTACTTGAGCAGAATTTAATGGCTAAGTCATTTCCGTGGTCAAGAAATGATACAGTGGGGATCTTGTGCTTTGCCACTATGCATCAGTAGTGAACAAGGTTGAAAAATGGTAGTTTTTCTAGCAACTGCTGCAGAATAATGTCAAAGTATGCCTCTTCAACTGTATGTTTAATACATGTATAGAGAGAAAAGAGATGGAAGGACAGCAGAGTAGAAAATATTCTAGAAGTGAACAGTGCTTAACCATTCAATGGTAACATGTTAACACTCCCAGTGAGAGCTTTTCACAAGTGCCTATTACAATATGGGGTGACAAAAAACACTTGACTACATCTTCTGCTTAAGAACCCTTCTGTCCTGAGTTGGGTCTTGTAATTGGCAGGAACAGTGACCAGTGAAGTTGCAAAACCCTCAAGTGGGTACAGGAGAAGAAGAAAATCCCATTCATCTTTGCAGTTTAAGATAGTGATGGGAAGTATTTAAACCTGAAGAAAGGATTAATTAAGAAGGTTGTGTAGGGTAAAGCAATATTGTTTATTTCAGACTTAGCTATTTTGTTAAGCAGTTCTTTCTGTTGTTGTTTGTGTGGAATGGTAGATTGCAAAATAATTTAATTTCAGATAAACTTTAAAAACTGAGATGTAGCTGAGTATATAGTATCTATAATATAGCCTTTTTTCTTATGTTTGCTCAGCTTGTAAGCAGTATCTTGAGAAGTACCCTGGGGATAAAAACCTTTTGTGGCAAGTGGAAGGAGGAGGAGATTGGTTCCAGAGAAAGTCTATTATGTCTATAGTGCAAATGGAAAATCTCAAAATCACAGGTATGGATGCTTTGTTTTGTTGTTTTCTGAAACTTTTTAGAAGTTGAACAAACACTTCACAAGAGTGACTTCCGTGAACACTGTGTAGAGACTAGCAGAAGGATTTCTATTTGTCCTGAGACCTGTGAGATCATATTTGGAATGGTGTCGTGGTTTAACCCCAGCCGTGGCAGCTAAGTACCATGCAGCTGTTTGTTCACCCTGTCCTCCCCTAGTGGGATGGGAAGAAGAGTCTGAAAAAGAAGTAAAACCTGTAGGTTGAGATAAGAACAGTTTAATAATTGAAATAAGATAAAATATAATAAGTATAATGAAAAGGGAGACAACAAAAACAGAGAAATAAAACCCAAGAGAGAGATGTGGTCCACAATGCAGTTGCTCACTACCTGCTGACTGATGCTGAGCCAATCCCCAAGCAGCCATCAGCCCCTTCTAGCCAACTGTCCCCTGTTTATGTACTGAACATGATGTTCTGTGGTGTGGAATATTCCTTTGGCCAGTTCAGGTCATCTGTCCTAGCTGTGGTCCCTCCCAGCTTCTTGTACACCTGCTCAGTGACAGAGCATGGCAAGCTGAAAAGTCCTTGAAAAAGGGTAAACATTACTCAGCAGCAATTAAAACAGTATTCATACTGTTAACTCATACTAAATTCAAAATACAGCACTATGCCATCTGCTAGGAAGAAAATTAATTCTGTCCCAGCTGAAAGCAGGACAATATCCACTCCTTATTTTCTGTATCTTTTACATCATGTGCAGGTTCCATTCTTTACTACACCATCACCTATTCTGACTTTAATATATACACACACATCACACACATGTATCATTCCCTTAGTCTGTGGGCCATCCCTGTAAAATGTCTGTTGAGTTCTTTTAGTCCATGACTTTGGGCTCCATCTGTCATAACAGTCTTTCGGGGCAGAATAGATGATACATTGAGCTGAATTGTTGCATACTGGAGCTAGTTCTGCTTCTATCACCACTGCACTTGTTTGATTTCACAAAGTTCATTCTTCATTGATCTGGGTGGTTTTTAATGTAATACCCTTGACATGGCAATTGAATGAGAATCAGGTTTAGATCCCCGAATTCAGAGGGATGAAGATAGTGCTGTGAGGTACCCAGTGCAGTGATGGGCATATAACATGGAAGAGACAGTGTACAGTGTTATATGGCAATTAACATCATACAATTTAATTTATTGGCTACTCTCACCAAAAATCAAATCCTCATAAGGTATGCAATGGACTTCCTAATTTTCCGCATTATCTGCTAAGCGCACCCGGGTCCTTGAGCAAACTCGATTCCACAAATGTTTTTGCCTTTGCTTGAAGCAGGAATAAGCCAGACTGTTTTCCCCAGTGTATTTATGTGTGCTACAGGAACTTTTTTCCCTTTCTACAGTGTGTATAAGTTAGGATTGTGCAGCGCCAGACTGACTGTCAGATTCCCTAGTGTTAAGAGGTGGCTTCTGCTGAATTTGTGTCCCTGTCTTTGAGGGTCCTGCCACCCATTGCTCCTGGATAAATGGGTAACAGTCCGTTGTATCATTTCATTTTTCTGGAGGCTGGTGCCTGACAGGGAGTGTGATATTCCCACTCAATGCCATGATTTTTGGCTTAGCTGTCTATGAGGTTGTTTAGGAAATAAGTCCTGCTGTCTGATTCTGGAATTTCTGGGACTCTCTGTCACCTTCTTAAGGCTTTCTTCTGAAGGCCAAGTGTTCCAGTTGGTGGCATAGGGCACAGGGTATGTTCTCACCCCTCTAGTGGTTGCTTCCACCATTATGAGCACATGACACTTTCCTTGGTGGGTTTGAGGGAGTGTGATATAGTCAATCTTCTCAGTCTCCCCATATTTATATTTCAGCTGTCATTCTCCATACCAGAGAGGCTTTAACCACTTGGCCTGCTTAATAGCAGTACATGTTTCACATTCATGGATGATCTGTGCAATTCTGTCCATGGTCAAATCTGTCCGTGGATCATGTGCCCATCTATAATTTGCATCTCATCCTTGATTGCCTGAGGTGTCATGGGTGCATCAAGCTAGATATAATTTGCCCTTATATTGCCAATTCTGATTCACCTGAGCCACTTCAATCTTAGCAGCCTGATGCACCTGCTGGTTGTTCTGATGTTCTTCAGTGGCCCAACTCTTGGGTGCATCTCTATGTAAGGTACTTTCACAACCAGATTCTCTGCCTAGACAGCGGTCTCTTGCCACAATGTGACAGCTCACATGGGTTTACCTTTGTGCTGCCAGTTGCTCTGCTTCCATTGCTTGCAACCCACAGGGCATTAGTCACTACCCATGAGTCAGTATAGAGCTAAAGTATTGGCCATTTTTCTCCTTCAGCAACGTCTAAAGCCACCTTTCACCTCTGCAAACTCACTCAATTCGCCTTCTCCTTCAGCAGTTTCTGTGACTTCTTGTAGGAGACTCAATCTCTGATCTTTTCCTACAGTGTGGCAGAACTATCAGTAAAGAAGGCATATGGCTTCTCATTTTCTGATAATTTATTACACAGTGGGTCCTCTTCAGTATGTGTGACCTTTTCCTCCAGTGACATTCCAGAATCTTTTCAGGCCAGTCCTCGATCACTTTCAAGATTCCTGGACAATCTGGTCCAGTGCAGTATTGCTGCTGGTGCACCACTGTGATAGTGATTGGTGCCTGTTATTCTTTGATCTTTAACAGCCCCACAACAGAAGGGTCCTCTGGGAGACCAAACAAGACAGACTGCTGCTTAATTTCCTTTAGTCTCCAAGGCAGCTATAGTGAAAGCCCAATGAAACTCTTTTGGGCCCTTGAAATACCCTGTGCCAAGAATGCATGCACCCTCTGTGCCAGTCACAGTGGCATGCTTTTGCCACTCGTTCCCGGTCAGGCTAGTCTCAACCTCCGATACAGGCAGCTGTTGGGATCCCCCTGCCACTCCAGAACTACAAATTCTTCCCTTTATAACTTAATGGCATTTTGGCACACTGTGCACCAGCATTTGTTAGAGCCTTATACTCTACTGGGCCTGACATGCTAGGCCACTGGATCCTCACAGTCCAATAAACTTGACTGACCCACTTCTTCCACTGACTGGAGGCAGGGGCCCTCTAGTACTGGATATAGAATTCTCCACTCACTTCTTGTGAAAAAGAGTTAGAATTCTTTACCACAGAATCAGGAGTAAGATCAGCCCTTCTACTCTGTCTTGCTGGAGACTGGAGCAGCAATTTTCCCAGAAGAATCCACATTTGCGATTGTTTTTCCTTACAGTTCACATGCCCATGCCTCTAGGGTGGAGGTGGATTTTCCATCCCAGTTTTTCATATCCTTTCTCTGGATCCACAGGTTTTTAAAACCCGTGGTGCGTACACTCTTCATCCTCTTTCTTGAGAGAAAGAATGCTTACTGTTAATAGCTGAGGTACTTGTCTGTACAGATGGGGAGTAGAACCTAACTTCTTTTTGTTGCTGGAACTCCTGGAACTGTTTTTCATACTTTTTGGACAGATTTTTTCACAACTGAGAGACAAGTCCATAGGTAAGAAGAGACATTTTCTTTGTATTCCCAGAGTGAGCAAGCCACCTCATCCTCCACTGGTATTTCTCCATCCGTTCAGGTCATTAATGCCAATGACTTGGCACATGATGGTGGTTCACTACATGTACAAATTTCTAACATGTGGGTTGTGTGTGTTGGACTTTCTCTAGATCTGTGTGTGACTGCACATCGATTGGGTCATAACAAATCATCTCTAGCATGGCTAGTTCCCTCAGATACTAGACACCTCTCTCTCCATGGTGGTCCACTTGCCTGGGTGACATGGAATGTCTTTCTTGGAGGGATACCTTTCATTCACACTTGACAGGCAACTAAGTGCCATGCACTTGCTTGTTCCCCTCTTAGTGGGGTGGGGAGGAGAATCTGAAAAAAGTGTAAAGCCTCTGGGTTGAGACAGGAACAGCTTAATAATTGAAATAAAATTAAACAGAAGCATAATATAATCATAATTGTAATGAAAAGGGAGACAACAAAACCAGAGAAATAGAACCCAAGAGAGAGAATTGATGGTCAATGCAGTTGCAGTGATTAGCACCTCCCAGTTTATATACTGGGCATGACATTGTGGTATGGAATATTCCTTTGGTAAGTTTGAGTCAGCTGTCCTGGCTGTGTCCCCTCTCCAGCTTCTTGTGCACCTGCTCACTCTGAGAGAATAAGAAACTGAAAAGTCCTTGACTTAGGACAACCACTCTTTAACACAACTAAAACATCAGTATGTTGTCTCACACTAAATTCAAGACACAGCACTGTGTGAGCTACTAGAAAGAAAATTAACTCTATCCCAGCTTAAAGCAGGACAAATGGTTAATTGTTATATAAAGGTCTTATAATTCTCTCTTTTCCTGTTCCCTCTCTTAAATCTTCACAACAGAGGCCTCAAAGAAGGAAAATAACAATGTGCAACCAGAAGATAGTTTTCATCAGTCTGCAGTATCTGAAGCAAGTGGACCAAGGACTGAGGTAGAAACACAGCTAAGTGTAGGTACACAGTCTGTTACCTCTTTTTCTGATTGCATTGTTACTGAAAAACAGATTATGAGAAATTATTTTTGTCCATCTCATTGTAACTGAATTGGCTCAAGTCTGTACTGTACATAAAAGACAAATGCTTTTGTTACTCTCTGTGTGGGTGTAATGCTTCCCAGTGATGTAATACCAGTGACTAAGCTGGGGTTAAAAATACGTGTTTCCCCATGCACATGGAGAGTCTGTGCCACAGATGTCAGGGTCTGCAGTTTGAGCTGTTTACTAGCAGATTACATAAGGGAGATTATTTCAACTGTCTCTGAGATTAAACTGTCTAGAAAGGCTGTTTATAGAGGTACATATTGCTGTCACAGCTCAATACAAAGGAAAGTGTTAAGTTTGCATTGAGAGTTTTACATTGTCCGTACAAAAAGACAGCAGCTTTCTTTGCAGGTATTTGATATATCAACCAGATTTCAACCATGCATGGATATGTGGTCATGAATATTTTTGTGTCTTTGAACATGATGAAGCTCTTCCTCTTTCATTTGTGTTCTGAGGTCTTGTGTGTGTCAAGAATGTGCTTGACAATCATTTGTAGTTCCAAATACCACGAGCATGGATTTGTGTGCTTTAGAACTCTGTGTAATAGTGACATGACCGTGCTTTCATGGAAGTCAATGCTTTAATTAAAAATGGGAAATAATGGCTAAATCAATACTCTCAGCTACTAATACTTAAACTTTAGATTTGGAATTTAAGTCAAATTTTTGCAATTGAAAAAATTAATATTTCCCAAGGCAAAATTGACAGAAAAGTAATGTTGTTTTTAATCTCTCAATGACCAGAAGCAATAACTCTTAGTTGTCTGTCATTTTTAGCAGTGTATTTAGCATCATCTCTGAGTTTAGAGAAAGATTCCAATAATGATCATATCAGCAAAGTGATCTAAAAACTTACATGTTTTGGTTATAGAGCAGTATGGATATACTTGGAGAAAATAGCAGAGCAATATTAGTTCTTTTAATTTTTGTTGCTATGAGTTAAGAAGTCAAGTCCTATCTCTTGCCTTTTTCCAGAGGAAGAGAAGACAGTAGATACCAAAGTGCTTCAGCTCCTCATAGCTTGGTAAAATTGCTGGCAAGTCTATAATTGGCACCTGCAGTATCTATAAACAGTTTTGCAATGGTTTGAAAACTGTTGGACCACCAAAGAAAATAAAATACGCCATCTTCCCCCAAATCATGAAGAAACATTCCCCGACTTTAGTTTTCACCTTTCGCTTAGTGGTGCCTATTTTGTGTGGTTTGATTTTAGAATAATTTATTGTTAGTCTACAAATTCTTATGTATTTAAAACTCACTTGAAACTACTTCAAGTAGCAGAATGTAGACATGGCCACTTTTTGCTGGCCTTCTTGCATGGTATTGGAAGTGAGACTGGAAAAGTGGACCAGGATGCTGATTATTGCCAGTTCCAGATTACTTCTAGTGGCTAAAGAAAGAGCAATATGCATAACTTTATTTTAATGTGTACGGCTTGTACTCACTTCAGTGTATCAAGTGCTGAATCCTCAGCTAACTTGCAGAAAAAGATTAAGGTATTGGGATGGTGTGAAAAAACAAGAGACAAAAGAGCTCAAGGGAGAGGGACCTAAGCAGCTTCTTGTGTTGACTGTGCATGTAACCTGCATTACTGCTTGAGTCACTAAGTTCTGATTTTTTTCATTTTTTACAAGGACTGCCATATTCTGTTGCATGTCATGATAAAAATGAAACTATAGAATAGGATACAAGTATAAAAATAGAACTTTGCCATTAAATTTTGCCAGCTACTGTAGTGTAGTCCCTTGGGTTTGTACAGAAAGGTAAAACAAACAGGAAAAGGTCCTATCATTTAATTATGTGGATGCTTGTTATAAACAGAATTGTTAGGAAAAAACCTTGGTAGTGTTGTTTGTAGTGACAGGTCACTTTGAAGTCTTATCCTCTATGTTGAGGCCAGAAGTAAAACACAAAAAACTTAGTTGGCCATGACATAAAGATAATTTTCAGAAAAATGAAAATTTATTGAAAGATAAGATTTAGATATAAATTAAGAATTATTGTAGCTGCTGTTTCATAGGATCATTACTATGAAATAGTGCTTTAGAAAGAAGCAACCATAGCTAGGAAGATGAAAGTATTTTAGTCAATTCAGAAAATTTTAGAGTAACATTAGCTTTGATTTTGCTTTGCAGGCTGACTCTCAAAAAGGTAAAGAATCAACAGATGTTCATGCAAGTACATCTGAAGGTAAAAGTAAGCTTGATTATCAGTATTGCAATTACTGCAGATCAGTAGGTTTGCAGGCTATTTTGCAGCTTTCCATTTTACTGTATTCATCTGTAAAGTATATAAAAACATGCTTTCCTCTAAGGTGCTGAGGTTCAACTCATAAACGTTTTAGAGGAATTCAGATAAAAATTGTTATAAGCCTTGGTAAAGATACTATTCAGAAAAAAAGGACCACAATGAAATGCTGTTTTAGAGGCACTCAGTTTCTTTCATGAACTATTTTGAGTGGGAAAGTTATATGCAGATCTTATACTGAATTTGTTCACTTGAATTTATTTTGGGTTTTTTTGGTGTTTTTCTCCTAAGACCCTAACGTAACTCATGTTTCCATCTGGACACGAAGCAGTCATTTAAAACGTCAGAGGATAAATAAAAATAGACAGGAACCCGGACCTGAAACTTCCAAAAGAGATGAGGAAAATGCTCTTCATGTGTCCAAAAGCAGGTACCAGGAGCCCATATTTTACTCATTTCTTATTTTGTTTCTTGGGCAGTCACAAACTACATCAGTGTCTGATGTGTGCAACTGGTATTTCTTCTCTTTTCTTCCTACTTTACTTGCTTGATTTTAAAATTACTAGAAGTTAAGTCTGATGTGAGAAAGAAAGAAAGAAAAGTGAGACATCATCTGAAGAGTGATTGCACCAAAATGCAGTACCTCAGAAAGCTCAGTAGATAACTGGAAATAACAGTAGGAAAACAGTGAGGGCTGAGAGTGTTCTGGTGTAACTCAGTCCGCACAATGGTAAAAATATCTGTATTCACAGCATAGTTTCTTGAGATAATATATCTGGACTAGTATCCATAATGCTCCATGTGGTCTTTGAGAAGGTGTCCCTTCCTGACTTCTTGTTATGGTTGACATATTGCAGTAAAATAAAGTCTGACTGTTCAGTTTGGGAACTGGTTACTGCTTGTCAGCTAATAACAAGAGTTACAGGGAGCCACATATCTTCAAAGTAAAGCCCCTTACTTAGACAAAATCTTAAACCTTCGTATCTGATCTAACATCCTGAAAAAAACCCACAAACATTTCCAGTTTAAATGATGTTATCCTGTGTAATGATTGTCAAATGTGGCTGTGAAGAGTAGTATGACTTGTGTGCCATAACAGTTCTTACAGGACAGGGCTTGGAATATTAATTTGCACTGGCTTCCATTCAGAATGCCTATTTTAAGTAAATAAATAGCCCCTTCCTTCCTCATAGACACACTATGCCTACGCCAGCCTGCTCTATGTGTGTGTCTCCCTCTCGTTCATTTCCAAAGAATCCCACCGTAACCCTCAAAGCCTCTTTTGAGGAACAGAAGATAACCTGATTATTTCCTAAGAAATCACTCAAACTTGTTCCATTAGGTTTCTTTAAACAAAATTAGCTGTGGGTTTTTCCATGTGAGATTGAGGCCTTCAGCTAGGTGCAGCCTAATTTTTGTGTTTAAATTGCTCTGTGGAACAACAGATGTTGTACTGCTGTGCTGCACTGCCAGTGTGCTGCCCTAAGCTGTTCAAACAGGCTAAGTGGCACAGTTTGATGCTGCCATAGCTTAAAAAATGCTTTGCCCTGTTACTACTACTAATTGGGTAATTGGTATGTGAGAGGACTAGCCTGATATTGAGTGTCCATATTTTAGGCCTTGGAAAATAGAGCCAATGGGGTGCTGCTGCTCCTTTCAACAAGATGTATAACATGGTGTCTTAAGCAGAGCTAAGAGGCATCCTGAATGCAACAGAACAGGATATCAGCTCGGTTCTTTCCTTCCATGCACACCAACAAATGAAACAGGGTCTTCTGTGGACTTTCCTATGGAGTGTCTTTATCTCAAGACTGTAGGCATGTAGGAAATAACCCTTCAGTACTGCCTTTGCTGTGAGATCACAAAGCAGACTCCTGCAAATATACTGCATGTACTTTTTTTCTTCGCTTGTATGTAATAGTTTCAGTTCATCTAAACTTTATCATCTCAAAAACGAGAACTGAATGTTTGAGTTAGTGTTACTACCCAGCAGGTGCATCAGCACTTCATCTTTAGCTATTTGCTAATGTAATCTCTAGCTGAGTGAAGCATCCTCACTCATGATGTGTTTATTGCCTTGAATTAAATTCCAGTCATGGTCTTTGTAATATATGTATATTCAATAATTATACAAATATAGTTACTTTGATAATTCCATAATCTTAAACTGTTTCTGTGGGGGAGAAGGAGGGGAAGAAGTTGCAGCTTTTCTTACCCCTTTGTAGCTTTCAAATATGTAATAGATCACTAGTTTCTAAATTTAAAATAATAAACTTGGTGAAATTTCATACTTCTTTCCCATAAAATGGAAGTGAGATATTTTATAATTACCAAAGCAATTTCCCTAGGTGATATTTTTTTCCTAATGAGAAGTTAGCCATTTTTATATGCATTTAGTTTTCTTGATTCTTATTTCCTATAGCAAGCATGCAACAGAGCACTTTATAGTGGGTTGTCATGGGTTGATCCTGGCCAGATGCCAGGCACCCACAAAAGCTGCTCACTCACTCACTCCTCTGCTGCAGGTGAACAGAGGAGAGAAAATTTAATGAAGGGTTCATGAGCTGAGATAAGGACCAGTAGAAATTGTTCACTAAATACCATCAAGGGCAAAACAGGCTCAACTTAGAAATACAAAGTGAATTTATTGCTAACAAAATCAGAGCAGGATAATGAGATGTAAAATAAGCCCTTAAAAACACCTTTCCCCCTCACTCCTCCATTCTTCCCAGCTCTACTTCCCACCCCAGTGACTCAAGGAGGCAGGGAATGGGGGTTATGGTCAGTTCATCACC